>CM068831.1:124803810-124886310 GCA_028554795.2 Sinohyriopsis cumingii | reverse complement strand
TTTCCCTTTTTAACGAGACTCTTTTGGAATGTAAGAACAACGTTTAATACATTAATAGACTGCATGAAAATATACAAAAATAAGTTCAACTTGAAAATATTCTTATATTGTGCCAATTATCACAACTGGGAGTTAAACTTGCGTTACCAAATACAAATTGTTAACTTATTCTTTCAACATGTTAGATAGCAGAAAAATCTTTACTTTTGTTCTTACGTTTTGATGATAGGTTATGTAATAGTTTAATAAAACGCATTTCTCATATATTTCATTATTCAAGTATCTTCTTGTTTTTCTTTTATTATTATTATTATTATTATTATTATTATTATACTTACACATTACATCCAGTGATACATAGCTTGAAAATGATGTAGCACTGAGGATATTTTCCACTTTGCACGAATACCTGCCAGCGTCCAGTCTGGTAATGTTGTTAATTGTTAACACATTCTCACCAGTGATAGCCGTTTCGAGACCGGATAGAGGGTCTGTTCTTGTCCATTGCCATTTACAAACCGGACTACAATCTGAATTACAGGATAGGTTCAAGCTGTCTTGTTCAAATACTACTGTTAAGTTTGGTGTGAACTCAATGACACCAGGACCAACTGCAAAATTTTAATAGAGATGTCCATTATATCTATCTATCTATCTATCTATCTATCTATATATATATATATATATATATATATATATATATATATATATATATATATATATATATATATATATATATATATATAGATAGATAGATAGATAGATAGATAGATAGATAGATAGATAGATAAATACATACATACAGACATTAATTGATCAGGTGGTGTTCGTTGCTCTAAAACAATGAACATTTAGCTCTTACAGCTTCAGTTTAAATTTATAGTCACAGACAAAACATAGATGAATTTCTTGGTTTTGTTCAAATCCTATACTTTGTAAGTTATGTGTTAAAAGTTTTTCTATCGTAGGCATCCCGCCACTATGTCTTCATCCGGCGACAAATATCACACGTCACTTGACAACGCGTTAATACGCAGCACAGTGCTTCGGCAAACGTTTTGCCACAAATATATCATAATAGGAATTAGACCAATCAAACGTCACGTTTGTGCATAAATGCTGCTGGGCTGTACGAGTTTGGTAATTAATACTGTAAACTTAGATAACGGAGTCGAAATGGAGACACGGTTTTACCTGTTTAAAAACACATCATCTGACATGCAAACGCAAATAATTACATCGACGATACAGCATTAATTAGATGCACTGAATTAGTTTTGTTGATCATAATTCTTATGTTTGTTCCAAAGAATGACGCTTTTGTTGGAAATCAGTTGTGTAGACTGGGGAAGGGGCACTGTTTCTTATATAATAACACGATTATATGTTCTTTGAGTCTCTAGATTCATGGTTTCCGGCGGCAATACCACAATGTTTACACCAAAAAAAAAAAAAATTATACATTCACATCTGTTCCAGAAATTCTAAAATGCTGAGTATTGTCCTACTCATTATTATTCCAAATTTACAAATACGTATGGCCAAGAAGTAATCTCTGCCCTACTAGGGAACTTCTGGATCAAGATTAACAGTGTCTATATTTAATCTAGACACCACCTCTGTAGACTTTTTATATGTTTGCTAGAGTACTGTGTACCTATTACTTTTGTACATAACAAACCCCATGGAAGAAAACAAAAGAGTTATCTCTGTAGGAAAATAAACAAATAGAATATCTCCGCCGGCCACTCCGGCACCAGATATATTCGTACTTGTAATCTTCCTCACAAAATGTGAACTTAACAATAACAAAATTAATTACTTACAAACTTTAATTTTATATGGATCACTCTCAAGTTCACTTTCCTGCTCCATGCATGTGTACGAAGTGTATTGATCACCAGCTGTCAAATTCCTTATCGACAGAGAATCATTGCTTAGGGAATATCTGTTTTCGTTTCCTATCAAAGACGAATTTCTTTTCCAGTTGATCGTTCTGGCAAACACACTGGATGTAATACACTGCAAGACTAGGAATGAATCCACACTGATATGCCAAGCTACATCTATCCTAGGAATCATTGATTCCGCTGTAAAGAGTTTAAAATGTGCATTTGTATGTTAAGCAAAAAAAATTTAATTTTAAGAAATCGTATGGTGAATTTTGCTTCATATATTACCAAACAGACTGGCTTCGTGTTTCTAATCAAATGTATCTTGCTTATCATCCTTCCTTCTATTGAACCCGTTGAAAGTAATCAACACTAGATGTTAAAAATAACATTCGTGCGCAGAAGTTTTTAAGCACAAGTCTTCTGAACAGCATTATAACACAAGACCCAAACTCTTATAATGTAATATTATGATTTCACATATTTTCTTCTCGTATCAGCGTTCGTCTAATCTCGAAGGTGTCCTTAAATCACGAAAACGAAGTATCAAGCTTACAACACACTTGAGGGATATGGCTAACGCTGAGACCAGCATATCAAAATATGCACCTCCCCCAAATCATGTATGATTGCAGTTCTATGAACAATGCTAATGCAATGTAAAGTGTCCGTATCAATGGCTCTGATATTGTACATTGGCCTTAATCAGTCCTCTCCGGGTCGTCACTTGCTCTCGATCATCTAATGTAAAATGGTCAATGTAGATAAGCATCAATCGAGAGACCACTTCGAAGACAAATTGAGAAATAGCTAAATTTGAGACAGTGTAGGCATATTAAATCTTATTTCTGAGGCATACAATAACTGGAACTTTGCATGAGCACATACGTATAAACCATAACGAAAATTTGGATAGCATATGCATGCATACATATATAGGTAGATAGCAGCTGATGTATATGTCGTTTTATTAATGTATGCTTTTAGACGTTTTAAAAAATTATCAATATAAAAGCAAACTTATTATGTATGTCGCATGGCGCTTATAGCTATCTTGACGCACTGTGAAAGCCAAGGGTAATCTGTTGAATCTTTCTTACAACTTGCCTATAAGGTAGAAGTTAGACAAAGATTCGAGAAATTTTCAAGTTCACATTCTCACCATTTGTTCATAGTAAAGGTGCAATATTTATAGGTTACTGCATTTGTATGGGAAAATATGAACGACCATGGGAGTGCAGTATATCCTTCCGACAAAAAGAGTTCATATTTTCCCATACAAATGAGTAACCTTTTTATTATATGCTCATTTTTTTTATTCTACCTCAGGCTTAATTAAATAAACAAAATGCACTACAATAAACAACGTAAATGAATGTATGCCGCATGCCAAACTAATTACACAAGCGCATATTCATCATTACACAAATCAACATTATTACTGCGCACATAACTCCGCCCAGATAAATTTGAACTTAGTCGCGCACTCGACATAACTTTCGAACGAAAATGGCGTATCTAGTTAAAATTGAAATTTGGAGTCATATTGTGAATGAATGTGCATTGCAACGACTTTTCCATTTGATCTGGAGTGAATAGATTTGGGTATTTTTCTCGATTCTAGGAAAGTTCGTGATTATGGATTATATTTGTATGTGACAATTCCACATGAAATAAATGAGATTGAAGAAGCTATGGAAAAGCGTGTTGACATCTGCAAATGTGTTTCTGTTTCTGTCATTGAATGTTTGAAATCATAATGTGGGAAAAATATGAAGTCTTTCAATTGCAATTATCAAAGAGACGCTATGGAATTTAATGCTTATTTCATTTTGAGTGCAGTAAGGAGGATGTAATTGCACTTATCATCGAAATTACAGTACAATTTCGAAATGTGTAATCCAGATTGAGAACCTATGACATGGCTCATGTAATTCGGATTTGCAGAATTGAGACAAAACATTTTGAGGAAATTCAGGATGTAAAACTGTAAGTATAATTTTATTTTGCTATTCTTATCACCAGCTAAAGAAGAGAGCATATGACTTGTCACTTGTATTTTATTTGTAAGGACCTTATCTTGCGTCTGTTATATACTGTAGCTAGCCTAAATCCGAAACATTGTATCAATGCGGAATATGCCAAACGCAGCTGGTATGTGGCAGTCCACGAAACATCTGTTTTAGTTCATTCAGAAACAAATTTAAACAACCACAACGTAAAGAGTATCTTACGCGAGTGTACATGATTTCTGTACAAATCAAAAGTGCTGGCGTCTGCGTCATTGTTTGTTTACAATAGAAAGTATTTCCTTTATGCACGTGAATGCTATATGTGTATTGTCGCGCGGGTTCAATGTCGGGTAATATTGCACGATTCTGACGATGTAAAGTTAACGGGGGAAAAAATGAGCACATAATAAAATCTCTAAATATGCATGTGCTTATTATAATAGTATGTGCGTGAACTATTGTGTCTACTAGCTAAAATCAGTGGCTACGCTCCCGTTTGCATCGAGGTGCATTTTTAATTTAATTTATTTTAAATGGTACTGTAGAGTATGATACCATGGCGGCCAGCGGATATTTTTTTGCTTGTAAAACCGGTCGATATGTAAGCGCCTATTACAAGTGAAATGTACCAATCGCCAATACGCTAGGCATTCCATTAGCAGATGCTCACGAGAAAGTATTGCCTATATGAGAACTATACAAGTATGCAATAGCAGTACCGATTCCTACTTGGCCAGACTATGATATGATGACTTTTTTCTTTCGCATTATAGATTAATGTAATTTGCTAGTTGCTACGACATGTTCTTTCTCTCCTACTTGCCACTGTATATTTAACTGGCTAAATGTTGTGGCTTGAAAACAATATGAATTATGTATAATAACAAAATGTCGAAGCACTCGAAACTATTGAGGTGTTCTTCCATCCATGTAGACATGGTATGCTTCAGTATATGGATCATTTCACAAATGGTTGAAACTAGAATAGTGCATTAAGATAAAATAATGGAACGAAATATTAATGAAAACTATAAATGTACTTCCCACTAGGGTGTATTAAATTAAAACCTTCTAATTTTGATAAACGTAATTATTTACTCCCTTACATTCAAAAAGCAAATAATGCAAAGTTTGTGCGATACGGAAGGAAATATAAAGAGTAGTCACAGATTGCAACTTCATGTTCTTTCTAGAACCTAGATAAATTTGGCGGCGATAGAGGCATAGAAGCCGGACACCTAATCCCCTCAAATGTAAGTGGAGGAAGAGGGCTTTATGGGACGGGGCCTGGTCCAGTGATTCTATATTACATATTATACTGGAAGAAAGATGCATTTTTACTGCAGTAATATTCCTTACATTTTTGTTCCGTCGTGCCAATTGTTCTATTGTTCATTCTGTTTTATTGATATTAATTTCCTTTCTATAGCAGATTTTGAGATTACAGTATGCTTCAGTGAAAGAGGCCTACTAAAAGAAGTCGCACAACGGGAACGGCGCTCCTGCCAGAGTCACTAGGAGCAGACGAATAAAAGATATATATTATATTGTATACATCAATAATCCCATCCCCAGTTACAGATGCCGTGATGGTCATTTGATGTCAGCCCAAAATCATCCACCGGTCCCAGCATCCGTCAAGTCTGCAACGGTGCCTATCCCAGAAGAAACAGAGAAATCCCTAACCTCTCTTCAAAACACTAGATCGGCCAGACCACAATTCCAAACACGTACATATACAACCTTCACACACAGCCGATCACAAAATGACAACAAAACGTCTAACCAGCCAAAACGCCACATTATAAATCTTCTTCATCCATGAAAGAATAACAGAATAGCATAAATGCTTATCCGCTGCATGAAGTATATAGCATATAGCCTGCTAACGTCGGTCTCAGTTTCATTTTAAGCATTTGATAATGTAACATTGCATGGTGGACTTGACCTTGTCAAAAATCAAGCTCATTTTCTACTTGACATGAATCACTGACTTTGGTTTCGTCAGCAAAGTATTTGTTTCTAGAAATGTGGAAATTCCCCATGAAATGTTTGATCTACCTGCTGTGTATTATATTTTATATTATAGTATAAGTTTAGTACTAGACTTTTATATTATAAGTTTAGTATTAGACTTCTAGTTATAACTGAGATTTTATCTCTTAAAGACGTGGAACCTTTCAAAATGAAAATATCCATTAGGTAATATTATTGTTGTTAGAAAAAGCTAATTGTGACCTGACATCAAGTATATGATTAAATTTTGTTTTTATTAGAAAGCATTCATTCGAGCTTCAATCTTAGCAGAATCAAGTGAATTATTGTTGTGTCCAGTAATTCATTTTGGCTGGAATGTATTTATCCAAGTTATCAATGCACTGGAGATAAAGCTTACTCTTCAAAAACAACCTTATTGGAAACAAAGACTTGAATTTATAGTGTAATTTGAAATAAGGATATATTCTTTTATTGTGTGTTTGATCAAACATAAGACCATTGGCTCATCACAACTACACAGGCCACCACTGGAACATCAACACTTCAGCGTTGGATTTTTTGGCATTTTCACTAAAGTCTATTCAGAAGTTCAATCAGTATTACTTTTCTCTGTAATTCTAGTATTAATTTTCACTTTAACTTTTTATTCTATGGAAATAAATTATTTCTTGAATTTTACAAAGCTTGTTGCTTCTCACTCTTTTCTATTACTTGTTTTAAGACCATATAGTTATAATCACGTTGCTTGTCCTTTGTATAATCCCGTCCCTCAGTTCTGGTGTGAAACTCGTATTTTTTCTTTGAGTTGAATTCATTTGTTATTCCATTGATAATGTGGGATCAGATGTGTGAAAACCATTCTGTGATTTGTTTTCCATCATCAACAGAATGCTATCTAAAGAATATTGTATTTTCTCATTGCGTATTTGTTTAGTTCTAAACTATCCAAACTCAACATATTTCAGGGCAATCATCAATGACCATCAAACTGTCTTTGCTTCTTTACTGTCACAGTTGGAGGTGTAGAGATTTCGGAAACTACATTGACCTTGCAAGCCCTTTCACAAAACTATTACCAGCCATTTTAACGCATTCAATACTTTACTGATAACAGTTCTTATTCCACAAAATCTCGCAACGTGCACACGAATGTTCTGTACCATTCAAGCTTTTGGATCTCTTACATTAGCGTCCATTATTGCACTTTATTATACAGTTTGTCGATGCTACCAATTCGATCATGGTCAATATTATTTTCCTGTTACTTTCTCTTATTGTCTCTCCTTCTTTCTTTTTCACTCTTTATTTCTCTATTTTTCCCTATGGCGCTCCTTGATAGAAGCGGTATCATAAATAACAGTCACAATCAATATCAGATATACGTTTTAGTTTTAATGTATTAGTGTATAGGTGTGTATTTCAGTATTTATGAGTACCCGTATGTATGAATGTATATTAGAAAGTAAGAGAGAGAGAGATTTTCGCTGGTCTGCATTACTGACAAAAGTCCAATAATCCTTTATGAATTAAGGCAACATATAGATTTTGTATATCATTCAACCATCTTGCTACTTTATCTTGTATGGTTAAAGTAAATGAGGGGAAGAACCTTGTTTGTGCTAGAGGCACTCTGTATTAGACAGTTAATATGTGATACAGTACTATTTTTGCAGACAGGCTTATCTTGTATGTCGACTAAAATGGATTGATTTGCTAAATTTTTTTAACGTTGGTAATGAAGACTATCTTCTACTTTAGATCGATTTAACGAGTAGCGTTTTATGGAGTGTGGGTGGTCAGGAATGGTGGAACGATTTTATATTTTAGATTAATGCTAAATCAATGGCATTTTCATGTTGCATATTAATTCCGAAATAAATTTAGGAGAACCGGCTTAGCAGATAATGGTTTATATATGTTGTACGTACTAATTCCATCTATATCCTTTCAGATGAAGTTAGAATTAATTTGGAATTATTTGACGATACTAATGATTGCATTATAATAAAGTTGGGGAAAAAGACGTGGGTGGGATGAAAAAGAAAAAAAAAACTAAGAAACGGATGTTGCTATCTATTCACTGCCGCAGCTCTCCTTTGTTAACTTTTGTCACAGAAACCCATACATACAAAAGTAAATAAGATAATTATATCCAAACAAGAGCTACATACCAATAGTTCTCAAAACAACACTGTCGTTCAATTCCTTCGAGCCCCATTGGTTTATCACTGTGTATATTCCAGCATCACTTGTCGTAATGTTCAGTAAATCTATAGTCACTATGATTGTCCCGTGCGAGGAAATATCCACAAAAACTCGCACTTTTTCTCGTTTTTGGGATACAAGAAGATAATGTGCGTCGGGCCATACCGTCAAGAACCGTAACCTGTCATGATATATTTTGATCACATCCTTCGTTATGAGCGTAAATGAAATTGATGCATTTCTTCCAATTATGGCTTGAATTATCCTTCCTTCAGAGTTATTATTTGATGCTATGAAGAAAAGCACTAGAGATACAAAATGAATCATGGTACATGCTGCGGAGTACTTGGAGATTTCATAACCAATAGTTCTACTTAACAAGTGTAGAACGATTATTGTTGTTAACTTTCCAAAATATGTCGTGAAACATAATTAATTCTGATAATCAGACCACATGGTAAACATTAGTCCGACCAAACGATTAATAGGATAATAAACGTGAGTGAGCCTTTGCTACTTTGACTACTTCTCATTATATAATCCAGATGATAATGCGTCTAAAATAGAACAAACTTAAGAATGTTATCATTGAATAGGCAAATGTCATATAGAAATCAAAATGGATAAACTGTTATTTCCTCAAAGCTGTAAAAAACGTATTTTTGTTTTCCGAGTCAATGCGCGCGTTGCAATCGGAAATACAAATATCATTGTCTATTTGTGAAATGACACATGGGAAAGGAAATAGAAAACTAGGAAACTTTAATAGAATGAATGCCTGTCGAATAGATAATGCAAACAGAACACAATAAAAGAATGAAAGCAAGCGAACAACATGATCCGCAAGTTATTTAGTTTCTACATTAGTAAATTATATGATTACTACATTATGGCCTTTAACTGTGAAGTGAAAATTCAAAAGACACTTTCAATAATGTGAAATAATCCGAAATATTTTATCAGTCATTCAAAAATATGGACTGGTTAAAACGAATTCCAATAATCTATGAACCGTGAGTCTTGAATATCTTAATGTAACACATTTATATAATTCAAAATGTCTTTGAATGAATTCTCAACAATCACAAAATGGTTTTAGCCCAAAATGTATATGAGCACTTTGTATTCTAATAATGATTTAATAAATAATTTTGAACACACAAAATAAACTCTCATCATGGGTTCAATAAAACTTATATGATACAAGAATGAATAAATGTTTCCAAATATTCATTTTCACAAACTTCACTTAATCTACGACTCAGTATATGATTTTGAAAAACCCAATAACTCTTAAACAAGGTCTGTTCGTTAACTCTAACCCGAAACATATTGTTTACACCTTAGAAGCATGATGACAATCAGGCGTCAACTTTATTTTGCATGATATAAATCTGGTACACAATATAAAGTAAACATACATAATAATGCCTTTCAAATATGTCGGTTGAGACCTTGATCGATTTATGACTAGATGG
Organism: Sinohyriopsis cumingii; assembly: GCA_028554795.2. Classification (NCBI taxonomy): domain Eukaryota; kingdom Metazoa; phylum Mollusca; class Bivalvia; order Unionida; family Unionidae; genus Sinohyriopsis; species Sinohyriopsis cumingii. The sequence continues at coordinate 124,876,725 of CM068831.1, read as the reverse complement.
ATACATACATACATACATACATACATACATACATACATACATATATATGGATACATAGATATATACATAGATATATAGATAGATACATATATAGATACATAGATACATATATAGATAGATAGATACATATATAGATACATGGACACATAGATAGATACATAGATGCATAGATATACATAGATTCTTAGATAGATACATATATACATATATAGATACATAGATACATATATACATAGATACATAGATAGATACATAGATACATAGATAGATCGATACATATATAGATACATAGATACATATATAGATACATAGATAGATACATAGATACATAAATACATAGATAGATACATAGATAAATAGATAGATACATATATACATAGATAAATACATAGATACATACATATATACATAGATAAATACATATATACATAGATATATACATAAATACATAGATATATACATGAATGCATAGATAGATACATAGATACATAGATAGATAAATAGATACATATATAGATACATAGATGCATAGATAGATACATAATTACATAGATACATAGATAGATACATAGATAAATATATACATATATAGGTACATAGATAGGTACATAGATAGCTACATAGATAGCTACATAGATATATACATAGATAGATACATATATATATATATACATAGATAGATACATAGATATATACATAGATACATATATAGATACATAGATGCATAGATAGATACATAGATAGATACATATATACGTAGATAATTATATAGATGTATATATATACATAGATAGGTACATAGATACATAGATGGATACATAGATAGATATTCAAGGTATCCCTACTTTCTCATCTCATATTTGTGCATAAATTGATTACACTCTTTAGTATTCCTATTAGCTGATTTGAGAAAATTGTTCATACGACATAAATATCTGTATGTACCATTTATGTATATACACTTTGTTCAAATAATTCAGAAACCAAACACTGTAAGTAACATCTTTTTTTCTGAACGTATGTCTTTTTCTGTGTTTAAGTCACTCTAGTTTAGCACTTATTAATGTTTCTTTCGTTTCATAAAACACATTGGTATTAATGCTCAAACTATGTCCGGTTCCCTCCCTGGCAAAGTTAAATTCTTTCAAAGCACATAATCTTTAATTACACACAAAGGAAAGTCAAACAAAATGCAGGCACGAATTAGAGCTAACAAACACAATACAAGGAAATGTAGCCAAAGGGGATACTCCAGTAGAGGTCACAGCAGAGTAAAATAGTTTATAAATGATCTTTAAACTGCACAAAGAAACATCATACAGTTTCATTTAAAACGATACCAATATATAGAAGTGAAATCAATTTTAGAAAGTAGTAGTACAAACTGTAAGAACTAATAGAAGACGAAAAGTTTTAAAGAACATACAGTATTTGTGAAGTAAATTCCAATTATCTTAAATATTTTATCACAAGAGAACATGTATAGAATGTTCAAGTGAAATCAAAGGATTAAAATTGTTCTTACATACCAAAAGATCTATCACCATGATATAATCAAGAATGCATTTTCATTAATTTACAAAGATCTCAAGATACTATTTTAGTCCCAAAAGAAAATGAGCATGTTGTAGTTTCAAAGAATATTGTAAATAAATAAATTATCTGAAATTGTATATGAAGGCTGAACGTAATCCGAGAATGAGTACGGTTGTGTGCCTACGTCTTATATAGAAACCTAAGATACAATAACATGAAGACGAGGCGGTCCAAAAGATTGCTTGCAGTACATTTTAAGATTTATAAATATGAGTAAACCTTGACCTCAAAATTCAATAACAACCAATTTATAAACCACAAACAAGAAAAGCAAGTACACGTAGCTGTATACCCAATCGAGGACAAAGTTCAAGCACGCAATACAAATTATATATACATAAGATGGTGTCAGACGCAGTAAGCGCTACACATATTACTACCCTGTTACGACTCTGTAGTCTTCAAATAAGTGATATGAAAGAGAGAGAAGCAACAAGCTTTGTAAAATTCAACCAAAAATGTATTTCCCTAGAATAGAAAGTGAAAGTGAAAAAAGGAACATACTACATTGCGAATTCAATCACAAATAGTCCTAGAATTACAGACATAGTAATTAAAGTTCCGAATAAACATTAGCGGAAATCCAGATTAAATACAGCGGTGAAAGTGTTGATGTGCCTATGGCTTTGTACGAAAGTCTCTTGTTGGATCACAATAATAAAATCTAAGAACTGATTCGTAATTTGAAATTTTAGTATAAATTATAGTTTCTATGTGAAAGAATTATTTGTGAAGAGCACTTTGTATTTTCAGAGACCATTCACTTGAATTAAATAATCTGAATAAATAATATTCAAGCCCTAATGAATTTCCCGACACAACAATAATACAATTCCTTCTGGTAACATCTTAAACCACGAATAAATAATATTTCCAGTAACAATATTATATAGTCCTCTACTTGACCTCGTATCAAAAAGAGTATTTGTTTTTTTTTTAAACAATTACTTAATGGAATATAACATTCTAGAATTAGCATAACGTTTACTAGAAAAAATTTCAATTATATTTAGATTGCCTACTACTAGGATTATAATATATAATATGGAATATGGCATATATCAGGTAGGTCAGGTATATTTACAAGGGAATTACAATAAGCTAGAACTATACCGAAACAAATAGGTATACTGCTGTTGATAATGATCCTATAATTTAACTCGCACACATAGAAACAACTTGATTTTGGACAAGGTTTAGTCCAACATAGTATGTTACATTCCAATAGCATATAATGCAAAAAAGCTTAAGAATCTAGCTAAACAAATTGCGAATTAAATATAAATAACAAACTCTCATAACAAATAAAGATTTAAGCAATACAGTATTTTACTAATAGTCAAATATACATGTGATACAAACATGCGATAACATGAGATCTTATGAATGAACGAATCTAAATGAAACAATAAAATATTTATATACATGTGAAAGTGTGTCTGCTCTTAACTGGTCTTTTCCCTTCATATGCCAGATGTTAATATTATATTCCTGCAACATCAATATTCACCTTATTAATATCTGAGTTTTGTTTTCCATCTTACCTATGAAATTAAGGGGTTTGAGATCGATGTACACAATAGTCGAAGAAGGAGCTGAATTAATAAACAGTACAAAGTGTTGTAATGCCAATATCAAAACCAAATATTTCTTCTCGATTTCAAAATAATTTCTCAGGTGCTTATACAATCTTTTTAGAAACAAAGCGCACTAGATGATCTATATTATATTCTTCTTCTATAATCAATACTGCACCAACCGAAGCATTACTTGCAACAACAGACATTTGAAACGATTGACTAACATTTGGAGATGAAATAACTGGTGTACTCTTAAGTACTGCTTTTATCTTTTCGAAAGCCTCCTGACATTGTTCAAACCAATGAAATCTGGATTCTCACTCAATAGATTTGTCAGGGGTTTAGTAATTATAGAAATATTGGAACAAACTATCCGATAGCATTGAGCCATACACAAAATTGCATCATCACCTTTCTATTGATAGGCACAGCGAACTCAGAGAAGGCCTTGACATTATTATCTATAGTTTTAACTTCTCAATGCCCTACCATATGTCCTAGAAATGTAACACAAAAACAACAATACTCACTTTTGGAGAAATGAATTGCCAAATTTGCATCAGTCAGTATGTCAAAGAATTTCAGAATTTTCTCTAAGTGATCTTTCCAGATGTTGCTGTTGATGATGACATCATTGACATAAGCATCACAATTATATAGACCATATGAAATCTTGTTCATTAAACGCTGAAAAGTACAGGGAGAAGACGACATCACTTTTTGTTGATAAAGTCCATCTAGAGTCAAGAATAGCGAAATAACGTTTGCCATTTCCGTCAGAACAATTTGTCAAAAATCCTTTCAAAATGTCACATTTCGGTGACATATCTAGCATTTCTAATTGTGTCCATGTAGTGCATGATTCTTGACAATGGAAATTAATCTGTTTGGGTCACACTATTCTCCTTTCTATAGCCTGTACACATGTGGTAAATATTTGTTTGGTTTTGGTACAGGCATTCAGGGCAACTACAGTCCCTTTAACTCGGTTCTATGAAATAATTTTCCAGCAAGTACTGCAGTTTTTATCAAACATACCTGTTTTAGAGGGTTCATCCCGAACAGATGCTGTTTCAGTGCTGTGGAATATACAATTTCAACGTTATCATAGATTGTATTTGGTCGTAAAGGAACATCTAGAAAGATGTGCTCATATTCAAGTATTAATTGTTTCTGTTCACTATTTTCGTGCTGGTGCAGACGAGAAACTTGCTGGTCCAGATTATTCATAATTTCTAATTCTGGAGATGGGTTACTCGAAAGTCACTACAAGTCAATTACATTTCATCTCTTAAATCCTTCATTTGTGGAACAGGTAAACCTAAATTGATTCCATGATCACACTGGCTATCTATATCGATCATTCTTCTTTAGCATACGTTTTTGGCAAAATTTCGCCTCCCAGGAGTATCGATGATACAATTTAAATCGTTCTCATTCCTTTGAACTGTATAAGGACTATTTTACTTAGCACGAAGACAATTTTGTGGCATGGGCAAGAGAGTCAAATCTATATTACCAGGATGAAAACTCTCTTCCTTTATAGCATTTTCATACTTTCATTTCATTTTTGACGGAGTAGACTGCAAACTAGTTCTTGTCATCTCACCAGCCTTTAACAACTTGTGTTTAAAATTAGAAACATAATCGAGAATATTAATTTGTTTATCTTCTTTTGAAAGAAGTTTGATTGACAGTCTATCCAAAAATTTGTTCAAAGGTACTAAATCCTGAACTAATTCCCTAACAGCAAATAACACTATATGAACACCTTCATCCTACTCTTTTCCAGGATGAATACAATATGATATTGGCGTTCAGGGTGATAGGCAGAAAACAAGAATTCCTGGATGCCTAATTCATGCATACCCTGCTTGAAACTTCCAGACATAAAATGTTATCCCTGATCAGATTTAGCAGAGTTGGACAAATTTGTATCAAAACTTTTACGATTGTTTTAGTTTTCATGTTCCTCATAGACATTGCCTCTGGCAATCTTGAATACATTATGGTCAACAAATAATTTTTGCCTTACTTGGCGGGATATTTTTGTCCTGTTCGTGGACACGTGATTAAAGTTTATCACCCAGAATAGAATAAAGAGAATGCGTAGTTTAAAGATTATCACTGCGATAAATACCTTTCGATTGACGGAAATGAACAACAAAAATGACTTCATCACAAGCCTGACCAATACATGTGAAAGGTTAAGGAGTACATTCCTGATCAAATCATTCTCAAGAGCTTTATTTGCCTTACCTTTAGCAACTGCCCAATCTGGGTATAAATCAGGGGTATATTTTTCAATAGAATCGACTTTTGGATCCAAGCAAGGCTTGTCAATTACAAGTAGAGGAACCACAACCTTATCTCCAGCTCGGTCATTGCCAGTAATAATAGATACCATCAATGGGTAAGACGAAACTGTTCCGACTGATCTTAATATTAAACCTATATATAGAGAGAGACTGTTTTAGCTCTGTATTAGTTGTTTTAATAATTATATAAATAATTCAGTTCAAACAAGACAGGAACTTAATTTTGGGCAAGGTTAATCTAAACATATAATGTTTTATTCCAATAGCATGTAACGAAAAATCACCCAAAACTAACAAGAAAACAATGCAAGTTAAATATAAAACACCCCTCAAATTATATATAATCAAAACTGATATTAATATAGGAAAGAACAATTGTTTACCGTGTCTTATTATTATACCAACTGTCTCCTTACCTATCACGCAAAAACATACCGTAGACGTGAGTCATTATTAATTGAACATTCCATCAAATTCATAAACAAAGTCGCGTCTAGAGCCTTGTAAGTACGTACACAAGGTAAGATCTTCAAATTATAATCACGTAAACATGAGATATACCATTTATAACCATGAAAAGACTCAGGTATTATATGACAATCGTAAAGCAAACCAAATATATACCATCAATTACGGACAAAGGTCAATAACACAATACAAATCAAATATACATAAGAGTACACACACACACACACAGATATATATATATATATATATATATATATATATATATATATATATATATATATATATGAACAGTTCAAAACTAGTGTCTATCTAGCCTGAGCGCTTTCCACTCTTAATGAGTCTTTTTCAAAGGCAAATACAAAACATAGACAACACAAACAAATAAAGCGGAAAAAACCGTTGTGTTTGCAAAACATTACACGGCTGTTTTTATACAAATTAAACTTTTATATTTATTATGTTAAAGGTTGAATTCCTGTTGAAACAGCCTTATATATATATATATATATATATATATATATATATATATATATATATATATATATATATATATATATATATATATAGATAGATAGATAGATAGATAGATAGATAGATAGACTGCACAGAGAGAGAGCAGAGAAGATTTATACTCTCTGTTAGCAGTTACTAGAGCTATGATAAAACGGGTTCTTGAGAATGATGTTAATCAGAAGATTATTCCTATAGATGACTTATGTATTGGTCAGTATTGTGATGGGGCTACCTTTACTCCTCGTATCGATTAATCAACTGATGTTAATCAGAGTGATCCTCTTCTTACCAATTATTTTCTGTATTCTAACCACGGTAAAATATTGCATCACTCGCGGTCATGAGAAATAAGATCCTGAATTTTCATGTTTTATTGTTATTTGTCTAGCATTGAAGCTGAAACCGCAAAAGTACGAGTCTTTCATTTTGTGAAAATGTAGTCCTTAAGAGAAAATGGAGACCACATGTGGTACCCGCTGGTAATGAGTGGTCCTGATCTTATCACACTTGTTATATGGTAGGAAAACCGAATCAGAAGATACCTAAGGCTCATCAGCAACCTACTATCGCATTTGACGAAGCATTCAGCAGAATAATGGTAAGCTATGTCGGTCTCTTACCCACGACCAAGTCAGGCAACCAATACGTTTTGACCATAATGTATGTGTCCACAAGACTGTCAATGGCTTGAAAAGTAGCAAGAAACGTTCTTCATTCTACTCAGTCAGAAATTAAATTAAGGTATGACGAAAATACAAACGAAAGGAGTTTTCAGCATGATGACAGGATTCTGGCTCTTTTCATATACATCGAAATCCTCTTCGTGATAGGTATCATGGTCCTTATGCACTTTAAAGAATGTAAGTGAACAAATGAGTATATTGACCGATATAGCGCTGTTAATCATTCATTCAATTTAGTTGTAACTGTCCAACACATTTTGAATAACACCATATAACGAGCTTTAATAATGATTGGACGACAGGCTTTGCTTTTAGGGATACGTTGTTTTCATGTAAATAATACTAGTGTTACGGTAAAGGCCATATTGTTTATACAAAATATTTAATTGCCTCTTATTCATCAACTCACGTATTGTCAAAGATGATATTAAGCAGACACAATCGAGTCTTCGTCGCTATGAGTGCTGAAAAATGCGTTTTCCGTAACTAGTTTAAGAAGGCAATTACCACTGTTTGTCAAACTATACAATAACTTGCTGAGAGTACTCCAACACAAGTTGCTTGTTCTCAGTTCTTTCTAATCCAAATATTAATTCTTATGCAACTGTACGCCGTACTCAAATATATAGTGAGCAATCATTGAAACATATTTGTGGCAGTTGGTGCAAAAATCTACATTTTCTTCACCAAAACCTTGATGTGTTAAATGACCAAATGGGTAAAGTGATAAAAACGAGATGATACATATAGCATTGTTTTTACCGTATATATGTATTAATATTTACACTTGCAAGGAAGATTGTCTCAATGTTGTCAACGCATTTTAAATAATTCACACGTTTATGTTTACACACTGTACGTTGATGTTGAATATAACAGGCTGGGCTCGGAAATTGGGTTTGCTGAGGAAAAATATCATCATTGTTGGGCTTTGTTTGTTTAGTTTTGTTGTTTGGGTTTTTTTGTGGGTTTTTGGTGTATTTGTTTTCCATCCACTACACGGGCACTCGATGCGAAACAGCTATGAGACATCTCTGCATTCGATTATTAAATCTTTTTACACATGTGCAAGAAACATAAGTGCATTTCAGAAATCATATGATATTCATAATGTTATCAAAACTTAATTTTAATGACAAAAGAAAATATATTTTCCACCTGATGATGTGGGATCTCGAATCTGAATATTTCCCTTTATCACTTGCAGGTAAAAGTTCAAAGTATGGCTAGCCATAATATATCGTTAATTTTGCTGTATTTTAGGAGGTATGCACGCATATTCTTTAGACGTCCAACCTTGTCATAAACGCGTTTCTGTTATATGTTCCTTCGCCGCCATTCCAGTTTTTGCTTTATTTCTCGTGTAAGAACTCTGTACATCATGATCACACAGACTAAACACGCGATGTAATGAACACTTTCTAATTTCAATATAGCTCTTTTGAGGTTGCGGAATTAATCCAAGAATAACACTTTCAACTTGTTTTCTCTATGAGGAGGTGAAAGATGAATCATTTAAACGTTTGTGGTTTTCTTCATCAGTGAAACTCTTTGGATTATTTCACAATTTGTATTTTGCCTTTTGGTATAGTCTGCCGCTCTGATGAGTTTGATCCTTTGGAGTTATTTCAATGTGTCATGCGTGATACAAATCCAGACATGAGTCTTCATTCATCTCGCAATGTATAACATCTTTGAAACACTTTTTATTATTCCTTTCTGAAATCATTGGCTTCTACGAGGGATTAATAACATCTGAAATTCAGCCATGGTCACATAAAGTAAAATATGTTTTTTGGAATTGATGCTGCAATATTTGAGGAGTATTAATAATAGCAGTATCAACATAAACCTTGGTGTTACCTTGACATTAGTAAGAATTGGTTGAAGTTTTAGCAGATCACATTTCAGTCATTATACTGTATTGAACTGTATTCGACTCTAGACTGTCATATCTCCATACCGAAACGTTTAATAAAATTAGTTTTACTAAGGGTCATTTAGTTAATGACATCTTAATGATAATATCCTATAAATGTTATTTTTTACAGTAGAGATGAGTCTTTATAGTGCGTACGTCGATTTATTTCATAAATTTACAAGGTTTTTGTTCTGTAAGAGTTCACGCAAACATCATGCGATCCATCAAGGTAATTTGCACCATTAAAAGTCCAGACTGAAGTAGTTCAGGATTGGCTAGAACCAGAACAATTCACTTGTTCACTAAACTAAGCATTTCTAAATACCAGATGATTCGTTCAAAATCGGTGTATTGCATACTCTAAATTGCGTAATAACTTTGATTATAAGTGGATTAAAACGCAGAACCATTCATTCTTAAAAGTATTTACTGGTCTTGTAGGAGTATTCAGATGATTGTTATATTTACTTAATTTAATATCATTCGCTGCAATTGTAGTGCTGTTACATTTATTCCAGGACAGTTGTTCTTTCTAGCTGTATGGAATTGTTGTTGAACATTCAAGGACATAAGATGATTTAATAGCTCTAAAGGATTGAATGTTAATTCACATAAAGACAGTTTGATTTATTGTTCAATTGGGATTGTCGTGAATTCGTTTGAAGTATATATACTTTATACATCCATCCGTTTATATATATATATATATATATATATATATATATATATATATATATATATATATATATATATATATATATATATATATATATATATATATATATATATATATATATAGTAGGTACTTCAATATATTACATTTATCATTCGGAGTGTCTTTGTAACGTATTCAAATTACTTGGAAGTATTGAAATTGTTATAACTTTTAGAACATTTTTTTGGACTTCATTAACCACTGTAAGTTATTTTTTATTCGTTCACTTTGCATTTTTTTAAAATACATTTATATTTTAAATTATACAAAACGTGTTGGTTTTGCTCTTTCATGGTATGTCATTTAAGCCGTTAGAGATCATAACGTAATTTAGTTTCCTGGAATACAAAGTGGAAGTGTGAAGAAAACAAACTTGTTTCATTGTGAACTAAGTCGGAAAAAAAACCATAAACACTCTATCACAAATCCAAAGTATAGACTGTTACGATTGAATTTGAATGTGCTGATGTAACAAGATCATTGAATGTCCTGATGCATCAATATACGTGCCGTACCGTAATGATAATATCAAAATGTGCCATTGAATGAATTCACTATAATCCCAAACCATATAGTTTAGTCCAAAAAGTGAATTAACATTTCAATTCCAATGAATATTGCGAATAAATAATTCCCTTCAAATTATAACTGAACACGTCTAAATTATTATGCCACCAGGCATACGTTAAAATATTAATGAATAGTTTTGATGGAAAAAGCCGTATGCATCCCCCTAGATATATATCGCAGTAGTCTTTTATGGTAACTTAGATTTAACCAATCACTCTAACAAACATCAGGTAAGCCAATTATTTCAGCGGTACAAATCATGGACTAAACTCAGATTCAAGTAAACATGTCTCTTGGAAATGATCATTATCTTAAAATATAATTTACAATCAGGGACAAAAATTAGCAATTTAATATGCTGTTTACAAATGATCATTACAATCTACAGTCATGGACAAAATTTAAGCACACATTTTAGCTAGACATAACGAGATCAATATTAAGAGTAAAAGTATTTATGGTATCAAAGTAAGTCAGAGGACACCTCAGGGTAATCAATTAATTCTCTTTTACGATTACTACATATATAAATGATACATTCGCGACAATCCGGTCATTCGTGCAACGACAGAAAAGAGATTGCAAGCCAAGTAAACAATTGGTCCAAACATTATTCCGTTTGAAAATAACGATACCGCGTTTATTCACATTGATTTTAAAATTCCAGATTAAGCAGTACAAACGAGAGATATCCTGAAATGCTTGTAATTGAACAGCGTTTGTCGATAAAAGGGTGATATCATCAAATAATGCACCTTTTTCCAGATAGGATTGATCCTACGGTTATTTCTTATTTGAAAATATTAAGATACTAATGTCTTAAACTAGATAACAGAAAAGAGAGAAAACCATCCAGTTTTCTAAAAGTCATGAAATAATTCCAGTTCAATGTTCTAGTCCAAGAATATTATTGAGCACTTTGTAATTTCAGTGAATAATATTTGAAAAACAATAATTCCACTCAAATTAAAAACTAAATAGCATAATATGACTGATTATGCTTCATATATAAAGGAAAGAATGAATAATTCTTAGAAAAATAAGATTATATACCCCTCTACGTGGCCTAGGTTGCAAGAACCAATTTCTACAAATCCTATGTCAACCTAATAGAAATGTACATGATAAAAGTTTCCTAGGTCAGAATCATGGCTATATCTATAACTCAGATGGATGTAAACATGCTTTACAATTAAAATTGATATGAATATTCAATCCACAATCATAGAGAAATTTTACCTATGTATTAAGTTTATACTGAATAAATGTAATTAGTCTGGTACACTCAAAACTTGGTTTTAGACAAAGGTCAAGCACAAAAGTTATATGTACCATAACATAATCATTAAGAAAAAAAAAACAGCTAACAGTACAAATTAATATACATTAAACATACATTATTATATGCTCATTTTTTTCCCCCGTTAACTTTACATTGTCAGAATCGTGCAATATTATCCGATATTGAACCCGTATACACATATACAAATATAGCATTCACGTGCATAAAGGAACTGCTTTCTAATGTAAACAAACAATGGACGCAGACGCCAGCACTTCTGATTTGTAAACAAATCATGTACACTCGCGTAGAGGCTCTTTAGGTTGTGGTTGTTTAAATTTGTTTCTGAATGAACTCAAACAGACGTTTCTTAGCCTGCCATATACCAGCTGCGTTTGGCACATTCCGCGTTGATACAATGTTTCGAATTTAGGCTAGCTACAGTATATAACAGACGCAAGATAAGGTCCTTACAAAATAACATACAAGTAACAAGTCATATACTGTCTTCTTTAGCTGGTGATAAGAATGGCAAAAAAAGAATATACTTATAGTTTTACATCCTGAATTTCCTCAAAATGTACTTTCTTAGTTCTTCAAATCCGAATTACATGAACCATGTCATAGGTTCTCAATCTGGATTACACATTTCGAAATTGTACTGTAATTTCGATGATAAGTGCAATTACATCCTCCTTACTGCACTCAAAATGAAATAAGCATTAAATTCCATAGCGTCTTTTTGATAATTGCAGTTCGAATGACTTCATATTTTTTTCCACATTATGATTTCAAACATTCAGTGACAGAAACAGAAACACATTTGCAATGTCAACACGCTTCTCCCTAACTTCTTAAATCCAATGTATTTCAAGTGGAATTGTCATATACAAATCCAGTCCATAATCACGAACTTTCCTAGAATTGAGAAAAATACCAAAATCTGTTCATTCCAGATCAAATGGAAAAGGTGTTGCAATGCACATTCATTCACAATATGACATCAAATTTCAATTTTAACTAGATACGCCTTTTTCTTTCGAAAGTTATGTCGAGCGCGAGACTAAGTTTAAATTTATCTGGGCGGAGTTATGTACGCAGTAATAAAGTAGTTGTGTAATGATAAATATGCGCTTGCATATTTAGTTTGGAATACGGCATACATTCATTGACGTTGTTTCTTGTAGTGTATTTTGTTTATATAATTAAGCTTTAGGTAGAATACAAAAAATGAGCATATAATAAAAAGGTTACTGCATTTGTATGGGAAAATATGAACTCGTTTTGTCGGAAGGATATACTGCACTCCCATGGTCGTGCAGTATTCCATCCAAAAAACTCGTTCATATTTTCCCATACAAATGCAGTAACCTATAACTACAGAATCTTTTAACAGCCTTAACATATCTCTGATTTATATCACGTAAAGAAATGTCTAAAGCCCATGACCTGGGCACACACCTTGCCTGATTGGTATAGGCTTAGATTTAGTGCTATTTAAAGTTAAAATGCTATATATGTTAGAGTATGATTCAGGAAAAACATTGCTGAGTCTGCCAATGATTCCTAAAAGGGCACGCTTTACACACTGTTGCAGGTTTCATAAGGTGTCCAACTCCTTAATTTGTCCCAAAAAAAGCATCACTAATTCTAGTTATAGGTTATCGAAGATAGTTTCTTGTAAGCTTAACGATTCCGTTGTGCAACTCAGCCCTTTTGGAACACCTTCTGCTGACTAGTCGGAATTTTTTGCATTATCATAATGTACCATGTATTAGATACACATTCTTCCAATAGTTTTAACAAAAACAGGTAGAAAGATAAAGCGATGTAGCTGTCATGGTCACGTTTTACACTTCCCTCCACCTTTTGACATAGGTACAATTATGCTGACTTCCTAAGCACATGGTATGTAGTATGTAGCAGATTTTAAAAATCGCTTTCAATGGATTGGTAATAATCTATATCATTATTGCTGGGAGATTGGATATGTTATGCCACTGGGTCTGCCATTGACAACAAACATCGTTATAAACTGTCTAGTTGTTTCGTGGTGCATCGTGGACATTAGATGATTAATACATCTTTGTACATTGATAATGTATTTTGAAAGATAATATTTAACGCAACCATTTTTATAAGAACCATGAGGTTATTATTCTGCTTCTTAATTTGTTTCAGCGCAAAAGGAAGGGAATATACTAACTCGTTAAATCTTTTGTCAACCGGCACATTGCATGATATAAGCTTCCAGTGTCACTTGTGTGACATGCAGGAGAAGGGTATGATATATATTAGCTTTGTTCAGCAACTCGCTCGATACAGAACTGTTTATATTCTCGGAAGGTTTGTGTCATGCATATTCACATCCCATATATGCGTGTTTTATAAAAGCAAAACCTTAATATAAGTGGAGTAATTGAGTTGCACATGACACCTGATATATTGATCAAAATGTGAATCATGTGATTATATATATATATATATATATATATATATATATATATAGAGAGAGAGAGAGAGAGAGAGAGAGAGAGAGAGATAGATAGAGAATTATAAATATACACCAGACAGAACGGAAAATGTTATCGATGGATTCCCATAGGAGAATGCTTGATAATAGTCGGCAGAATTAATTTTTAAATACAAATAATAATATCATACAGGTTAGATAATTTTTCATTTGTACTCTACGGAGATTCGAACCCAGATCCGCGGGTAAACGACAACCATCGCCTTGCCAACACACACCAGCCCATATTCTCTGACGACTAAGCACACATCACCATGAAATGATGTTACTCAATCGGTGTTATATGCACTCGTGTGTAGCAGACACACTCGCATGACGACCTAGCATCTAATTCTCATATATCTACACAGTCATTCCGGATTCCGATGAAAGAAATCAAGGTATATAGAATTAATTATAGAGAATAATAAATATACACCAGACTGAACGGAAAGTGCTATCCTTGGATTCCTATAGAAGAACGCTTGATAATAGTCGACAGAATTAATATTTTAATACAAATATTACTATCGTACAGGTTAAGAATAAGGTTAAACATATATATATTGTGTCTGAACATGCCATCATCGTTAGTTAATAGAGACTATCAGAAAATACGTGACAGTAAATGTAACATTGATATTTTTCTTCTTCCTCTTCGTCTTATTATTATTATTATTATTATTATTATTTACATCCCTTTTAAATCCTCTTTCAGCATAAGTCACAGTATCAAAACATAATCGTCTGCAACTTTTTTTAGTTTAGAACTGTTTAAACAGTCCGGCAGCAAAACAGTATTGAGGGATATGAATCAAGGTACATTTCAAAGTACTCTTGATGGGTAAAAACGAGCATTCATTCTGAGATAAAATTTAATACCAGGACAAATATTTATTTGGGTTTTACCGCTATTAAGAATTATTCGCAGTTGTCTTTGCAAAGGATTTGCATATTAAGGATCATTTTAGTAGTTTATTTGCAATTTGAATTCTTTGTCGATAATGCCTGCTATAAGCTATAACAGGCATGCTATATTATATCAAAGCCGGAGATTTAAACTAGTATGCGTTATAGATAGCTGCAAACGATCTCTTTAGGACTGGCGCTCATTTCAACTTCAGAAACAGAGAACCAAACAAATAAGTGATAAAAGTTATAAGTATTGTCAATTTATCTGCAGTAACGTCTGATTTAAAATTCTCATTCCGACAGGGTAAGCGTGTTCTGCCGTTCAACTTTTTCTTGAATTCAACATGTTTGCAGGTTGCATACTAACACACTCAATGGTTGATATAGCGTAGGTTTCATTCTTAATACTTTGATAATATCGTGTACATTTTCTTCAGTAAACAAACATTGTATTCCGTCTGCAGATTTACTGATATGTTGTGGAAAGTTTTCCCTAGAAATGATGAAACAATTGGCTTGTTGGTTCGTAATCGCTATGGCAAACTATGTAGTTAAAGACGACGGCTAGACAAACACTATGTCATATTGGAAACAACGTCTCACCAACAAACGCTATCAACTTTGTATTAAAAAAAACACTATTAAATTGCACCTTGTATTGACAGACGGGTTACTGCGTCATTTATTGACATATACCGACAATTGTGTAACGATACGTGTTGAAAAGAGTTGGAATGAAAATATATGTGTTGGTTTGCAAGTATTGGTTTTTGTCGTCACATCGTAGCATAGGATATTTCACTACATTAGTTTGCAAGAATGAGTTTAGTTTTGTTTAATTTTTCAGGTAAGAGTTAGTGTCTATAATTACACCCAGGGTGGCTTTTACCGATCACAGCCATCTCACCTCTGTCTGCGTGGGCTGGAGTTACGTGAGCGGTCAATATAGGTATGTGAGACTCCTTGCCAATAGCCTCCCGTGGATTGGTCGTTCTTTTCGTTGTTCCATTTCCACTGACCTGCATTTATAGCCTATCACATGCTGAATAATGGCGTTAAATCGACATAATTACGTTAGTCTTCTTTGTATAGGCATGGGTACAGTTCCGATTTTCAATGTCCATAAGGTATCATTGTGGTCCATGATTGTCACTATGTCAAACATGTACAGTACCTTTTACTGTGATATTATCTAAATTTGCCTTGGAATCATTCGTAACACTAATTATTTCCATTGCCCATTGTGATGGCTCTCTCTTCACCTGAAACCAGTTATAACTTACTTATATGCATATGTCACCTTATCGTATTACATTATTCATAAGCTGCTTTACACGCCCATAATTTTAATGCAGTTTATATACCGCCCCACAGTGGCAGTCATACTATTGATTCATAGAGGAGCTCGTACTGATTTATCTGTACTTATTTCTCATATAACCATTTGTCCATCAAGCTTACCTAATACCGATCACGTATGCTGTTAACATGGATACAAATAAAGATGAACACAGATTTATGTATGTGTGTAGAAGCTATAATGGGCTTATTCAGATATGTGTTTTTGTTTTACTGTAGTGCAATAATATATTTATCCTTGAAGGTATGTTAGATAAGTGCTTGCTGAACATCAGTATTAAATCAGGTACTGCAGTAATATTCTCTCTAAATAACACTCTCTGTCAATGTTGCATATAGACTATCGTCAGGGATAGAGAGAGACAAAGCGAGAGAGAGAGAGAGAAAGAGAGAGAGTGAGTGAGAGACGTTGACATGTCAGAGACAAGTTTCCTCGAATTATCACATATGTGAGAAACTACATTTCCCTCGAAGTCAAGTATTTTGTTTCTTATCTTTAACAACTACCGTTTGAAGCTCATCATTATAAACTACAGCTAGTATATAAATTTAAAACTTAATACACTGAGTCAGCATATTTTGCATAATTTGCTTTTAGTTTGAGGGCTAGTAAAAATATGAACAAAATAACAGAAAATGTGATGTATGTGGTACCTAGATAGGTAAATTATATCACACTGTGGATGATGCAAAGTTGCCTAATACTGCAGATACGTCTGCTTACGAAAGTATATTACCTTTGATGGCGTTAATATGCCCGTTAATTGCCATATGATGACTCTAACGAATAAGGATTTTACATTGTGAATAGTTTTAAACTTTTCGTTATCTTTCACACATGGAACGTCAGTGTGAATATGTCGATAAACCTCAGTGTTCTACAAAATTGTAACAGCAGGTGTGTCAGATATTTTTCATAGAGCAACTCAGACCCAAACTACGCCATCTGATGGTTTGATTGCATATGTTCTTCTTTTTCAAATACACCAGCTGCTTTTGGAAATGCTTTTTTTTTTGCTGTATTGCAGACTTTAAAAAAAATATTAACATGCTAAATCAGATCGGATATTCGTTCACGTTTATCAATTTATAACATTTATAAAGTATAGTAATAAAGTAGACATTTGATATTAAGATAGTCTTTTCTTCAACACTAACTGCAATTAGCTTCCAAAGTAGTTATGTATAGACTGATACATAGAGCTTTGTAATTAAGTACGTATTGAAATGTAATGCTAAATAAAGTTAAATATTCTGCTTTGTTCGTACATTCATGCCAGGTAAAATAAGAACCTTTACTCGTGTTCTTGCAAATAGTTTACATTTATTGTATTATTTATTCTTTGTAATTATGGTATTAAATTAGTAGTTGTGGAAGATCACTGGGAAAGGCAAGTGTTTTAATTCACAGAAAAAGAAACAAACACACACACAAACAAACAAACAAATAATAACAAATTATACATCCTAACATCTCTCTGAAGCTTTGAAAAATTCAAAACAAAACAAAATCTCTCTCAGGCTTTGAAAAAGTCCACACAATAAAATCGCATAATTAAAAGTTTATACATCGTTGTCTGGCGGAACATTAATGATTGCTAACTTTGGTACTACGACAGAGATGAGGGAGAGGAGAGGGAAAAGAGAGTAGTACTACAGATGGACCCGATATAATCTTTGATGTTGAGTAAGCAATTAATAAACAGGTCAATAAAAGCAATATTATCCTTTTTGTAAGTCCATACAATCCTGATACTGTGATTAAAATTTTTATCTTCCAACCCATATTTGCGTACATCCATTTCCCTCTCCACCTGAGTGACACAGTAGGTCAGTATGATGCTCTTTGGGCCAATATCGGGCACTACGGAGATTGAACATTGCGTTGAATCGGTCTAAAGTCCCATACATATTTGCGTTACTGATGTCATTGTGGAGCTATATGGGAAGTTTACAAAGGGATGTCACCATAGTGTTCCATGAAAGAGTAGCATTATCGGTTAATATGGAACCCTAATTAAATTTAACATGATGTGGACGGTATAGATGTGTATTGATATTAACATTGATGGATTGTATAGCCATACGTGGAATATTCTTATTGAGGAATTGTAACGGTAAATATGGAGATTTGGCACCGTGATTGTTACGAAAAGGCCGAAAATTTAGGTGATGATTAAATATAAACCTTCTGAGAATGCCATTTGTAAACAAAACAATAGCAGTTGTGCACCATTCCCTACAGCTCTGTAACTGGTGCAATACAGTCAACACGCCCTAGTTGTTTACACTATAACAGGATTACATCTGACACAATTGTACTATTTAAAGCGGAAGATGGACAAAGGCTCCGTCTTATCTGACCATTGTACTGTCAAGACACAAAGCCTTGTCTCAGGGAAGTACATCACTTTAGTCATTGCTGAGATGATAAACAAGTGACTCACGTAAAGCAAGATTTAGACGTCAGGATGGGTCAAAACATCAAAGGCACAGTCCTGCCCCTAAAACGGAAGATCAGTATGATGCAGTTTACTTTTTTAATTCATTAGTTATTATTCCTCATTTATTTCTGCTAAAAAGGTGACGTACCACAAGCTACTGCATGTACTAATTCTGTAATAAAAACGTAATTAGGTGGGTATTTTTGCCACTGTTTGATAGACGAAGTACGTACATGAGTAGAAGGGTCTTTTTAAACTAAATACACACACTGTTGAACAATATGGAGTTAATTTTTTAAATGTAAAGGACCAAATATCCAGCATCATAAAGCGCATGGTAGTATATGACCAATCAACCTCAATGAAATAAAGTATAGTCAATGTAAATGTTGAGAATATTATTAAGACAGCTGTATTATTTAAAAATCTATATGCCAAAATATTACACAGTTTGCAAGGTATAAAAGCGTAACAGTACCTATTTAGAAAGACACAAAAGTCAGACACTGGCAAACCAATACACCTAAATGAAAATTATCAAAAGCCTCATGCTAGTCAAGAATGATTTATTCGTACACATGTCTAAAGAACAGGATCATCCATTCTAAAATAATTCAGATCTAGAGAACTTTCACGTAATATATGAGTGGAATCGTACAGTGGTGGCGATGCTGCCTGTCTAAAACGCACATTTGTTAGAACTTGATCTCAGTAATATCACACAATTATTTCCCATTAGGCGAAAATGAGGTCTTATCCTAGTTGGAAACTCTATGTCAACCAGTTATTCTTAAAGGTAGATAAGGTTGATGTATCTGGCCATTTGCCAAGACCTGTCATCAACGGGGCATTACATGATGACATATTAGTAAATATTTGCAGATCGTTTACGCTACCTTCGATAGCGAATCACAGCACCTTCATACTAATGCGACGCAGCTACCACCCACATTCTTTCATTGTGACTTGATTCACACCAGAGGCTCAAGCAGTGCGAACCCTTTGAAGAATATGCACAGAGTTAGTTATTATTGTGCTAAAGCCAAAATCAACAAAATCCTTGGTGAATCACAACTTAGCTACACAATGCCAACCATAGCAAAAGAAAAACTACAAACATTGAACGCATGCTCATAACTGTTGGGGTAGAAAGCAAATACAGACAAAGCATGTCATTGTAACCGAAGCAGGATTGATCGCAATAAAGATTTTGGAGAAAAGTTAACCACTGAGCAAGACAACAGAGCATAAATTAACGGAAAGATATACCTGCGTGGAATTATAAGCAGTACCTTATTCTAGAGACAATGATATTTCATCTGCCTCAGTAAAAATTAACTCTAATGTTATGTGTGCTATTTGTTCCTAATATCTTACCGTCCTCAGTACTAATTTCATAGGGGCCCCGAGTGGCCGAGTGGTCTAAAGCGTTCTCAGTTGCGGATCACTGTCATCTCACCTCTGTCTGCGTGGGTTCAAGTCTCGGATTCGGCTAATGTGGGTAGCTTTTCGTGGTTCGGTGGTTCTTTCCGGGGTTTTCCCGGGTTCTTCCTCCACTATTAATACTGGCCTCCATGTATAGCCTGTCGTGTGCTGAAAAATGGCGTTAAACCATACAACAACAACAACAACAACTACTAATTTCTCTGTTCATGTCACGGCTTTTAATGTATATTCCCCTAGCTCGGAAATAGGAAATAAGCATGTCCTCAATTCGATTTCCTCAATTCGATTCCGATTGGAGAACGTGTGTCCTGTATACACTTTGCCTTAAACTAAGAAATGTATGCACCCTATCACCTACAGTGGAAGACACATTTTACCACATACTGAACAACGCGTATTTGCGACGCAAAATCAATCAAACTTTGCACTGGTTAAACTGTATGTAACGTGTCTTGATTTAAATGTACACATAACTGCTATTTCAAGTAAAATATATTTATTTGAAAGACAAGGTCGATTCCAAGGAGCTGGCGTGGGATTATGATGAATTATTTTAAGCACTTTAACGTAGTTGAAAATAATTTATTTGATGTATTCATATTAGAATTAATATGGACCAAATACTCTTTCCTCAGTGTCACATATATGTATATCTGCTTTGCATACTGATCTCCTAACTCTCTCATAATGGATTAATATTTTAGAATAGGATATAGAGGCTGATTTAGCGCCTAACAAAGAATAATTATATGAGAAAAATTAATATTGATATTACATACACTATTTCCAATAATTAAAATTATATGTCGCAATATAAACCTACATGAAACATTTCATTTCTTAGTCCAACATGTTACAGTCCGACCTGACTTACGTCGTAATACTCAACCACCTGACTTATTTATTTCTTCGGAAAATTACACAACAGGTTGAATATATAGAACACACAAACAAATAATGAATGTATATCTAATTGCAATCTATAATATAGTTAGGCACAGTATATATGCAGTTATATAAGAAAAGCCAAGCAATTTTGATATACGTAACACACTACGTCATAAACAAAAAGAAACATTTGTATAATAAAACCTTCTTTCACATTTTAGTCAAATAAAACATATCAAAATGATAAAAAATATACAATGCAAACCTTAACCTAAATTTCGAAAGGCTTAACTTGACCGGGTTCGACAATATGTCCTAAAGCTCTGGTACAAGCACGGTAAAACGCACTTTTACTTAAAATAAGTGTCGGCAATGATCAAATAATTGCCGAATGGTTTCCGAGTGATATTTCAGGGTGTTGATGTGAATGATCAGCTCCGAGATGTATGTAGCACAGCCATCAACACCAGATGCTACCATATTCATTAAACGCTGGAATGATTAAGGAGAAATCTTCATAACAAATAACATTTCTCCATATTAATAAAGTCCATCTGGAGTTACAAATGCAGAAATGTTTTTGCTTTTTGTTTCCGTGGGTGAAACTTGCCAAAATACCTTAAAAGTATCTGATACTTAATTGCCAATTAAAACCCTCGTGCTTAGTATGATTCATTCAGTAATGAAGCTGTTTTACACGTGCATAATCTACAATTTCAACACCATAGTAAATTGCATTTGTTTTTGTTAGAACATCTAGGAACAAGTATTCATATTCACAGACCATCTGTTTTAATTCACTCTTTTCTTGTGGCTGTGAATGTAAATATTTAGGGTTCAGATTATTCAATAGGTCTGAATACGAATTATTACGACTGGTTAAACCAAACTCATTACAGTCCGATTTCGCCTTACCTGTTAAATTAGCAGTTTGTGGGACAGGAATATCCGAATTGACTGATTAGCAAGGTTATCTCTATCAAGATACTCGTTTCAAATATTGTTGATAGCATAAGGGATTTTTTCTTCTTCTGTTTTCGCCTCCCATGAGTGTTAATGATATAATTTAGGTCACTTACGACGAAAACAAGCAGTTTTATATCCATCGTCGCCCCTATGGATCTTTCCAATCCAGTAGGTTTCAAATCCGTTACAATCAAGATCCCTGAAGCCGTGACAAGTTTTTAGCAAAGGTAATTGTCACCTTGAATTAAACCGGTACAAGCTGAGCATGCTAACTTTTTATATAATGTACAGCAAATGAAGTATTTGGAACAAAATCAATATTTAATTTAAATTCTAAATGATACAAACTGTATCACATTACCACAAGCTAAAGAAGATCTTCTGATTTTGTCACAGAATAACGTTTCAAATTCAGAACTATTCTTTTAAAGAACCCCTTGCAATCATATAAGAATAAATATTTGACAATACCAATTATTTCATATAGTTTCAACGTGATAATGGTTGATTAATTGATATAAGTATAGCACACACATATCCTTTGTAGGTATTAGCTCTTCGGATCAGAGGATGACAATAAGGCTACATTAGCTTTTCTCCCAATCGGTGAAACAATCCACCTATTAAATAACATGTGCCAATTTCTCAAACTTAAACCTTTAGTGTACACAAACACAGGGAAAGCTTTCGTTTCGCGTATTTGCTATTCGATCATTTTGCAGTGAATAGCTGATTTGTTGCGGTGATGAAAACTAGTATTGTTTTCATGTTTATATTGCAATTTAATTGTTGTTATATTTCTCCTGGCTAGAAATTATGTTCAATATATTACTTTTGCTGTAAATTGTATCAAAGAATATTCCAAAAATATGTGACTTTTGTAATATTTTTTCACAGCCATCTTTATGGATTTATCTTGCGAATACGGTTCACATATTGAACACCTGTCAAAGAGCATGTACGAGTTTAAAGAACACTGTCTCAACCTTTAGTTTCATTGGTTACCTTGTAAGTTTGTAGTCCGTATTAAATTATATTATTTTAATTACTCATTTTCTTTTAATTACTCATTTCAAATGTGTCTGTCCACAAATATCTAACACGCATTTGCCATTCAGTCAAGCAGCAGTGTCATTATGATGGTTTGCCCTTTATAGTTACCACTAACATCATAACGTGTATCCACCATGACTTTGTTCATCTTAATAAGCCCACCATACACGAAATGCAACCAGTGGATTATTAGCATTGACAAGCCCTGAACGTGAAGTGGCCCATGGAAACATCGCTGAGTGACGCAGGGCAGTGACCATCAAAACCGCCAATGACAAATTGTTTTTGTTTCTACTCGACTTTTATCCTCTGTAGACCCTTAATATGGTTCTTTATTTGTGCTCGTAGTTGTAGGTGATTTTCCATTTCCGCCAACACTGTTTCAAATTCGGCCGACCAATTATTTTATCCTCAATATCCAGTAAATACAGTTTCCTAATCGTGTTAAGACTACTTTGAGCCGCTGCAAGAGTTCTAAATTGACACGCATTCCGGAACGTAATTGCTTTGAAATTATTTTCATAGCACCACCAGAGAGACATGTTACTATTTATACAGTCTGGAGAATAGTTCCGATTGTTGCGCCTACAGTGATTGTTTTCCTTGTGACTCCAGCCACGCTCAGACCCAGATTCTCGCGCCGCTAAGATGTGACATTTATCAAAAACAATTTGACCAGTTGGTCTATTAGATTTAGTTATATTCTTTATTTTATTAGCTACTATAATTAAGTATGATGTAAATGAACTTACTACACATGTTGGTTGTGGTGCATTTGTGATCTACTCATCCGCGTATTGTTTCATTCCGTCATTGTCAATATCAAGATACTCTTTGGTGAGCGCAATCGACGCAATGCTCGTCTCTGATTCCACTATTTGTAGTAATTTCCGCCAGATTCTTTGCTACACGGCCTTTCAATGTGACAATACTATCTTGAATATATATTCAAAACGTTATATGTTTACAGGTTTGATCTTCAAAAATCACAAGCTCACCTGGGTCATCACCAATAACATTACGATTAGTAAACACAGTAAACTTTGCTTTGGTAGCAAACCTGCTCAGATCTACACCGGCATCACGTGGGGCAAAGTAATCTCCGTAAATGTTAGTATATATTTTACATACTATTAAAGACCTTTCAATGCAAAATCAACAAGTGCTTGCGGTTGCGCGTGAGCAGGCAAATGCAAAGAACGCTTCTGCAACAAGATGATCAGATATCGGTCCATCCAACCGAGTTTCTACTTCTATAGCCAAATAAAACAGGTCCTGCGTCTACCTCCCCGGGTCAAATAATCAAGTTCATCCTTGGTGCAGGTCCAGAAGAGGCAACATACAAACGATGCCGCTATGTCACCACTTATGCGAGACAGTGAGTGCCAGGTCTACTGTCAAATCAAAGTTGACAACACCTGTTTAATGTGTGTGTGGCACCATCGAAGCAAGGTCATTTCGAATAGAGAAAATACGAAAATGTTTGACTTATTTTGCCATCGAGAGGAAAACGATATCGGTCGCTGGACGGGTCTTTATTCCTGCTGTACCGGATAATGGATGGCATTCCACGACTTGAGTACTGATAATCGGACGCCATTTCCTTTTTATGTTTCTTTACGATGCGTTATGCGACCACCAACCAACATCACAGAATATATATATATATATATATATATATATATATATATATATATATATATATATATATATATATATATATAGTGAGAATTTATGGAGGAATCTAAAAATGACATTATTCTACCTGTAGAATATCATTCAAATAAAGTAGGAGAAAGCATGGTCCAGAATTGGTCTGCGTTTCCAGATCCACAAAAAGAACAAACTGATAAAATGATTAACTTAGGAATGGTTTTGGAACAGGAACACAATAAACTTAGCCGAGGGTATGAACAGGAAAAGATACAACTTTTATATTATATTGTGCAAGAAAACATCGTGTCCCTGAACTGGAGTATATCATCTGCTTCATCGGATGTGAATGAGGGGTGTGATTCGAATTAATCATTGATAATTGAGCGAATGATCCAGCTGTAATTATGCAAATATCCTGGAGCATATCAATTAAATATATTGGGGTATTAATATAACAATGGAATCAGCACTCAACAATCTTCAGTATATCTAGGAAATTTACAACGAGTAAATTTACTGCCAAACTTGTACCAAGCCCTAAGGCGGTAGTCTTTATACTACAGCTGAAAATTCTGCATCTGTACGTGCGGTTAAAAATGTGTGTAGCCAAGATCCATTGTGTGTGCTTGTACTTCGAGAGTACCGTTTCGATGACCCAGTTTATTCAGACGAATACGGATCTGCGTACAGGGCCACAAATGAGGACGAGAAAGACTATTTTAAAAATCATAAACAATGCTATGTTCGGCAAGACGATGAAGAATCCGCGCAAATCCGCGCAAGCGGATTGGCGTTGAACTTGTCCGTGATAGTGAGCAAGATAATCTTCTAAGGTTAATTGCTGATACGATAGTGGACTAGTTGCCGTTGACATTAAAATTCGAAGCACAAACTGACAAAGCTTATCTATGTTGGCTCGTTTATATTGGACTCACTAAAACTCTTAACGAAAGATTTCTTCTATAACAGGATTGAACAAGGTACGGACTCATTGATAACACATATTATTACCCATGACCTGTATACATAAATTACCCAACCAAGTTTGGTCAATGAGGGTGTATACCGATGTCCAAATGTGTTTGTCACCGCTTGATACCAAGCAAAAGATACTCCCTATGGAATCACCACTTAAGCGTATGGCCAACGTGCTGTTGTGATGCACTAATTCATCAAACATACATTAGTGACATTTCCAAACTCACTGTAACGACTTGAAATAACTCTCGCATAAGTGTTCTGCTTAGTGCCTTTGCTTCTTTCTCATCATAAGGTCCCAAAGCGGCAACATGTTGGTTGTCTTGACATATTAATTAATTCCAAGACCGTAAACACATCGAGGATTATACTGGGTAAGTAGCATGATATCGTATATCTTCTTATTTTCCTGTTGCACACAGCTACAAACTTATTTCCCAGTGGTTGCACGGTACTGGCTGTTAAATAATGTTTCTAAGAAACAGTGATTGATTTTTGTCTAATCGCATTAGCTAGCTTTAAGCCAACTAAATACGTGAATTCATTACTCAATGCTGCTATTTCTAATGGAAGCCGTGCTACCCATTCGCGATACCGCTGAGCGTTCATTACCATTCCATGTACAAATTAAGGCCAACCTAATTGTCTTGCATGTGCGCCATTAAATCATTACACAATAGTTTGGTCAAGATGCATATTGACTTTTTCCTCATGATGTCACACCAAAGGCGCAGCAACATCAGATAAATCCTTAGCCAAGATCCACTTGTAATAATCATGGCCATGTTAGTGGTGAACATTCATAAATGCGTTCATTTGCATCTGCGACACTTGCATGATCTTTTTTGCGTCATCGGTAACATCGACAACAGTTAACGCGTAATAATATTTGTACGTACACGATCATGTGGAAGAATTAAGATATCACACTGATAAATTTCACTGCATGTTTAGACATCAAACTATTCACATGAAATCTTTCTTGGTGCAAGCATGTAAATTTGCCACAGCACTTGTTTGCCCAACCATCCTCGAGAAAGCAGCCTCATGAGTGACATTTTCTGCACTTGCTAACTTTCCCATAGCGGCTTCACCTTTTCAATACTCTTGCGGACTTTATAATATGTTTTAATAATGTCCGGCATTTCGTATCGATGCATAACTTTTTATTTGTGATTCACTATGCTTTGGTTGGTTGCTAGAATCAAGTCGTTTTTCAAGCCTTGTACCAGGCCCACAGTAGTTTTAACTATGGGTGTGTTTTTCACATGGGCATTTACTCCGTTGTGTTTCGGATCAGTCTGTTAATGCAGCAGAGATATCACTTTCTTTTAATATATATATATATATATATATATATATATATATATATATATATATATATATATATATATATATATATAAACTCAGTTCGTGCGCAAATCATTGGCCTTTCTGGATGAAAAAAAAAACTCAGTTGATATATAATATGATTTACGAGGTGGGATCGATTGAACGTTATTGCATCGTCAACTGATGATCAACAGCGTTATGATGTTTTAAAAGACTTTTTTAAAAAAAAAAACTTTGAGTGGCATCACTACTGTTGATTCCTTTTTCACCGTCGATGAGGCATCTACCATTGACGATATGGTTTCAAACGAGAACAATTGTGTGTTGTACGAAGATGACACTCGAATATTTTTACGGAGTCTTCACAAAGCACCGATGTGATTTATTTGTTTCAACGATACGTATATCTGCCTAAGTTAATCCCTGATATTACAACATATATATGTTATTTCGTGACCATCACAATCATGTCCTTATAAACATATTTTCGATTTGGTGTGCCACTAACCACTCACGGGATTAATTTCGTTACGTGTTTGCGTGGATAAATAAATATGAATATAGTTGAATTACCATTGATTAGACTGTAACTTGCAGACGTGGGGGTAAATATCGAGCCTGTTTGATGCGACAATTTATCAATCATCACAGCTGCAAAAAGTGTCCGTCAGTGATGTCATGGAAGATAACGAAAACGACGCAGTAAAGTCGTTCGTGAACACCAGAAATTCGTAATTTTATTGCAGGTCGAAACATTGTGAAATATGTCACAGTCACAACAAACCACACGATAAGACCTCTCAGTGGGATTTAAAAAAAAAAACATTTGCACCACTGATTAAACTAACAAGGGAAATTGCTGCACGCTCCGACGATATTAAAAACAACAAGAAGAACAACTTTACAACTAGTGGCAGTGCTAGCGTGAACAGAAGAAAACCTTCACATACGATATCAAGAAAGTAACACGTGCAACTTCAGAGACTATTACACGCTTGCCAGAGCCATTGGTGAGGTTAGAACAGACATTGATGAAATTGAAGATTTCGATCAACAGACAGTGGCGAGGACAACAAACATTACAAATGTATACAAATCACAGTTGAGAACGCAGCTGACACCACACTAACGAAATAGCTCCTAAAGACAATTTTCGAAAATCCTATACTATTTATCTTTTTAAAAAAACAGCAACTGGAAAAAGCACATGTGATCATTGGTAATATTTTACAAAAACTCATGATACAGATATGGGCTGCAGAAATAAAGAAGGTGAAACTGTATGGGCAGAAATTAAGGAACTGTATGTATCTCAATAAGAACTGCCAAGACAATGATAAACTAAAGACCTCGACCGCAACCTTGAGTATGTCATAGAGAAAGAAATGAAACAGACATAACATGAATAAAAAGGACACGAATGCAAGAAACAACAAAATGAATATCCAGAAAAAAAACAGAAATGTGCAACACGTGCACTACATAAACGTGCAATCCCAATATCCGCACTTGTACAGCTAGATATACATAATGCACGTGCAACTATACACAAGGTAAAATGTGTATCACCACCTAAATAACACCAGAAGAAAAGCAACAGCAATAATTTAAGACAGCAACAGGAACAAATACAACAAACACAACAAGAAAACAAGATCGAATTTCATAGACAACTAAAAAAGGACATTAACTGCAAAAAAAAAACCTGTTACCACCTGCAAGCCCTAAAGAGAAACAACCAAAAGAAGGAGAAGGTCTTGGTCGACTGTGTCGACCTAATGACTTTGCTGATCGATTGAAACATTTCTGGGCTCAATTCGTGTGGTAAACAACACACCCGAAGTCATTATTGAAGTCACACACATTTTTCAGTGATTGCCTACCAATTACATCGTTTACACCAAAACGTATCGCGCTACCCATAGCGAGAACACTCTTATCAACGAACCAAAAATCAGTGTAACATTTTTCTACAGCCGTTACCGCTGGGAATTGCGAACATTTGAATCCTACTTGCGCTGCTGAAATTTGGGTACAATTGACCTAATATCCGATCACAACTGTTTGGTGGTCTGCCCGCAAATAACAGAAGAATCACACTCAGTTTTGTCATTGTAGTCGAATCGCAAACGTTGTCATTAAGCGGTCGCCAGTAAGATAAGTTTAGGTTGACCTTAAGATATTTCAGATGATAAATGATTTTTATGTATGAGGTGTCAGATCGCACCTGAAATCGTTAGAATTACCTTAACGACGCAGAACAACTGAATTTGTGACTTCATCAGCGGTAGTTATCAAAGCAGATCTCAAACAACAGGCGCAGTGGTTCAGGATTATATGACGTTTGGGATTTCACCAACTGGGGAACCAGGTGAATTCCTATTAATTTTTTCCGCGGAACCTGTGTATCTTACGTGTGATAATAATCGGATGACACATATGTGTTTTAACTTTGTGGATCAGGTTAGGCGCATTGTAGATCTTTGATGTGAAACACTGAGGATACAACCGTACATTAGAAATCGATTTGATATTTAATATAATGTTAGTCGTACGTGGACATGTGAAACCCGTTGCTAACACGAGAAAACCCGCTTACTCAAAATATTATGGAACTGGTCTCGGTGCCAGTGTTCGTTGATTGTTCACGTGCTCACCAAACGTTATCCTCACGCGCAGTACCAATCACTAAACAAATCACAAAGCAAGTCGTTGATAGTATCATATATGTTGCTGTGGATCGGATGAAAAAATTGTGATTACAAGCAGCTCAATCAATTCGAGATCGACTACGACGATTAGTAACTTGAACACCACCAAAAAGAACCGGATACGTTAATATTACATTAACTATGCCGGCTGCGGTTGATGAAATTAATAATGAGGTCGCTCAGCAACGACTATCCAATCAGTGATTTTAAATATATTAATGGGAAGTGGATTATTGCTGAGAACGTGACTGACTATGATGGTTTCGTCGGTCACTACTCTGTTTCACTGTATGAATGCTGCGTGGGCCACTTCACTTTCATTTATTATTAATACTAATAAACCAATCCATAGTTATTTTTCTAAAATTGGCACGAAGTAATTTCGGATAGAGTGATGTGTCGTAATTAGAACTAATAGGGCAAACCCCCCACAAAACTAATAGGGCAAACTCCCCACAAATACACCACTCATGCTGTATTAAGATTTAATCATTTGCGATGATGGAAACTAGTATTGCTTTTATGTTTGACGGTCAAGTCGTGCAATAACAATCTTTATTATATACTCATTTTTTTTTCTCCGTTAACTTTACATTGTCAGAATTGTGCTATATTACCCGATATTGAACTAGCGTGCAAAGACACATATTGCATTCACGTGCACAAAATAACTACTTTCTATTGTAAACAAACAATGGTCGCAGACGCCAGCACTTTTGATTTTTAAACAACTCGTGTAACTCGCGTAGCAGGCTCTTTACGTTGTGGTTGTTTAAATTTGTTTCTGAATGAAGTAGAGCAGATGTTTCGTGGACTGCCTCATACCAGCCGCTTTGGCACATTTCACGTTAACTTTTTGATACAGTGCATTAACGGGTCCTTAGAAATAACATACAAGTGACAAGGAATATACTGTCTTCTTTAGCTGGTGAGCTGGTGATAAGAATGACAAAAATATAATTACAGTTTTACATCCTGGATTTCCTCAAAATGTACTTTCTTAGTACTGCAAATCCGAATTACATGAGCCATGTCATAGATTCTTAATCTTCATCATACATTTTGAAATTGCACTGTAATTACGACTGTATTCCAAGTGCAATTACATCCTCTTACTGCACTCAAAATGAAATAAGCATTAAATTCCATACCGTCTTTTTGATAATTGCTATTGAAAAACTTCATATTTTCCCCACATTATGATTTCAAACATTCAATGACAGAAACAGAAACACATTCGCAGATGTCAACACGCTTCTCCCTCGCTTCTTCAATCCGATGTATTTCATATGGAATTGTCACATATAAATCCAGTCCATAATCACGAAATTTCGTAAAATCGAAAACAATACCAAAATCTATTCATTCCTGATCAAATGGAAAAAGTAAGTTGTTGCAATGCGCATTTATTCACGATATGAATTCAAATTTCAATTTTAACTAAACGCGCCATTTTCTTTCGAAAGTTATGTCGAGCGCGCGACTAAGTTCAAATTTATCTAGGCGGAGTTATGTACGCAGTAATAAAGTAGTTGTGTAATGATGAATCTGCGCTAGTGCATTTAGTTTGGAATACGGCATACATTCAGTTACTTTTTTTTCTTGTAGTGTATTTTGTTAATATAATTAAGCATTAGGTAAAATAAAAGAATGAGCATGTAATATAAAGGATACTGCATTTGTATGGGAAAATATGTACTCGTTTTGTCGGATGGATATACTTCACTCCCAAGGTCGTGCAGTATTTCCATTCGAAAAACTCGTTCATATTTTCCTATACAAATGCAGTAACATATAAGTATTACATACTCATTTAATCTTAGATAGCTGAACTGGCTTTCGAGAAAGATGTTCAGTCTGTGATTCCGTATCTCACATTCCGTGTCCTACACCTAAATCTCAGTATGGCATGCCCAGCCTGGAACAACCTTTACAAACTGAAATATTCAATAATAGTCCACTTATAATATAATGTGAATATCTTATCTTATTTATATGCGTTTTGAAATATTACAAAGTGTCACGTATTCATTTTTAAAAACTGCAGTCATATTTTGTGAAAATGGATGCTTTTCCCGCTGGGATAGTGGTAGAATAACGTGAGTAGCGAGGAGCAGTTTAGGTGCACTTCACAGTATCTAGACCTATAAACTAGAGTTAGCTGATGTTTGGATAGAATTTTTTACAATGAGTTCTCAGATGAAGCCGGTTTGCAAAACGACATCAGACATTATATATTCATGTCTATCTATCTGTCTACATATCTATCTATCTATCAATATATATATATATATATATATATATATATATATATATATATATATATATATATATATACACACATACACACAGAGAGAGAGAGAGAGAGAGAGAGAGAGAGAGAGAGAGAGAGTGACAGACAGAGTAAGTACATTGCCGCTGAAATCTCGTACTCAAATTTTGGAAAATCCTGACAAATATTGAAGCAATGGATAGAAATGACCCCCGCCCCCCGCCCCCCTTCCGCTTAGAGAAAACGTACCCCGTGTTTAATAGCCAATATATATTCTACAATGACAATCATCTAAACTACGAAACGTAGTTCAATTTCAGCTTCAGTTCAAAATTATAGTGTGCGGAATCACATTTTCTATCCTACCTAATGGAGGTAGCGTTGCATGTAGGCACGAGCAACTTGTGTTTTATGATCCATAGTCGTCTCTGTAGATGGGACCAGTCATGTGGGTTCACACACTTCAACATCTGCCACATTAATGCGTGTTTAACCCACTCACTTCCAATTAATCTTTAAAGGTGTTGCCCTATTAATGGCTATGTACTGGTTTATCAATTACAAATTTACATCCTAAATAAAATTAATTTTGAACAGGAACTCTTGCGATAACACATACACACATAGACACACACACAGACACACGTACACACATGCCTTCTTGCACATAGTAAACTGACACTTAGATTGCGCTTCCTCCAGTAAATCACCAATGCCGCCGCTGAATTTTAACATGTATGGCCCTTAACAACGATGGTTTTCATTTAAACCAGAAAATGTCAACGTTTATTACATTATGAGTTATGAAATTTTTCTCATTAAACTACGATAACCTGCCGTTTTTCACCTGCGTACGAATCGATCACATGTTGAGTCATCTGATTTCAGACGAAAGATGGCAGATAAGATTTTATGACGACATCGCTGTAAGCATAAGAAGCTAATACCATATTTTGTCGCATTGTCTTCACCCGAGCCTTATTTGTGTATGTTGCATGCCTTTTCTCCCCAGATTAGCTTAAAAGATGCGGGCCTGCTTCTGTTCTTTCCCTCTCGAATCAGTTTGTACGCCACGAGAGAGTGTTGTTGTTAGAGAAGTTACTAAGGGAATCGGTTGAATGTAACACTTCACTACTTTTGGAACACTCCGGAACAAAGACCAGAATTCCGAGTGACTTCGAGGACTGACTTAATCGGTGGCTCAACTTAAGTATGAACTGAATATTTGAACGTCGTTTTAATTTAATATCTAGATTGTTCCAAATAACGGTTATTATCGGATAGCTTCTTAAACAAATCATGTCCTTTCTTCCAAACTTTAGTTCAATGGGGAAAATTATGAAATATATTATAAATAGCGGCATAGGAGCTGTAGATAAATTAATATTTACACTGATTTGACTTGCTGAGGAAATACATCAGATTGCCATGTTGAACATTTGTTGAATATCATTTATCTCGTTGTTCTTTTGAGTAAGATACGACAATGGATTATTTATAAATTTAAAGTCGTTTCCTAAGTGAATAAAGCTTACAACCTAATTTATCCAGGAGGTGTTGGGATACCTAAAGATAATTATGCTCCATCACAGCACATGTAAGTAGTCTGGGTATGAATAGGACCAAAATCATCACAGAATTTATAAGTAACAGTCCCAGATTTGATACTGTTATATTTGAAGTTGAAGCATCGACTTCGACATCTTGTATCAACTTTGGCAACCGGTAAAGCCACCAAATCGGTCACTGTTTGTGACTATGCTCCTGCTCGTGATCCTTTCGCATTTAAAAAAGAAACTATATATTTAGTCTATGCCTTCATTCATGCATATATCATCACACCAGACAAGCAGGGAGGAAAATATATAAGGACTGTAGTAGATTGCTCTTTGCCGAGACAGCTTATTTTAAACGAATCTATTTAGTTCATCAAACTTTCATTGCAATATAAAGAGAAATCTTACAAGAAATACTGTATCCAAGATAAGTTTCATCAGTCTCTTTACAACGCACTATATCGTTTTGTTTAATATGTTTTCAAAAGCGAATTAATGGCTAATCTTGTTTGAACAGCGTTACATTTCAGTCTGACGAATCCAGCCGAGCTGTGTGCTTAAAGTCGTACATGGATTAATGGTGCATTCCCTGGATCTCAAAAATGACTTTACTTTTAAAAAAATACAAATATAAGGTTACTCTTTTTTCACTTTTTCATCTAATTCAATTATTCTTTATTTCATGATACCTGAATTTAAGACAGTGGGAGGGGGAGGGGATACACTTGTA
Source organism: Sinohyriopsis cumingii (assembly GCA_028554795.2). NCBI lineage: Eukaryota > Metazoa > Mollusca > Bivalvia > Unionida > Unionidae > Sinohyriopsis > Sinohyriopsis cumingii. Next base: position 124,842,264 of record CM068831.1, on the reverse strand, counting down.
ACATAAAAATGTGGTAAATTATATATCTATATTAATAGTAAACTATTATGTGTATTTGTACAACAAACAAATAATCAAAACATATAAAAGGACGTGTAATTAAAGAAGAAGGACAAGGGGACAGGTGGCAAGAAAACACAGTACACACCAATCCATCGTAACTCTGTACAAGAAGGGCAGAATTTACCCTCCTGCATATCGTAAGATGCAACTAACTGAGGTATGAGTAGATGTAGTTCAGAGGTTAACGTGCAAAGCTCGCGACCAAAATGGTGTGGGTTCAAGTCTTACTATCGGATTAGCCCTAATCATCTACTATGATGTTTTCTTTTACAAGGCATGATATCGAGTTGGCCTCGGTGTCGAATAACCCTCTTATGTTTCAGGGTGAAAAATGAAACTTCCACCAAGGTATTAAGCAGAATTTAATGATTTTGTAATGCTATCTCAAAATTACTGCTCGTATTTAATTGGAATAATGTTTTTATTTTATTTATTGTGGCTCTGTTTGGTATCAAAAATTCTGAATACAAGCAGCACACATCTCATTAGTACCTCTAATACTTCCGTTCAGCGACTCAATCGATATCAATTAAACGTTTAAATGATGTGACAATATGGATACAGTCTTATTCACAAACTATAAACGCGTTTTTCTATCAGTATCAGTTACCTTATGTGAGTGAAGAACCTTTTGTTGTATATAAGTTTCACATCAGGTAAAAAGTACATTCCTGGCTCGACTCAGTCCCGCTTTTCATGGCCATTTATATGACGAGTAATAAACCGGTCTTTGACATAAATCATTTTTATTCATATCATTATTTTACCATAGGCATACGCTATATCAACAAGTGCGTGTCCGTGTCTATTCTGTCACGCGTGTGATGGTTTTCAGGGTATAAGTCTTTCAAGTCTTTTCTAAGCTAAGTTATATCTGGTCTATATCACAATTTCGTCCCAATTTAGACAATGAGCTGTTTTCGTCCCAATGTTTATTTGTTTTCTGTGATCATGGGCAAAGTGATCTGCTGTAGGTCTCTGTCTTTTCCAAGACCAATTTTGTTTTGTCAGTGTCTAGGAATCGGTTTATGGCTCCAATCGATTTTCTACAGTACGTTATATTGTTTCCTTCAACAACAATGATAAGTCCATAAGCTGATACTCCTTTTTTTCGGAGATTCATAATTTCCACGTGTATTCATTTTGTGAGGTGCTTTTTAGTAGCCGTATTCTCAAAGATTTATAGGGTTGGTATCAACGTATATATTTTGAATTGGCTCGCTACTTTGTTAACATCCTCCACCGCCACACTAAAGCAATTAACACACACACACACACACACACACACACGAGAGAGAGAGAGAGAGAGAGAGAGCATGTCTTTATAGTGACTTTTAGTCTTTGTGACGATTATATAGATTATTCCTCATCTTCAGTTATTTCATGTGTAGTCTCGTGTTTGGCATTGTGCTCTTTCTGTTATCCTTTAATTATTTGTACGGCCACACGCAGTGTGTGATGCTGTTGGGCTCTGCCCCTTCGTAGGTTCATGTGGTGTTGCTCATTGTTTTATGTTCTTAAGGATTTGACTGTTGTCTCATTCCATACTGAATAATAACCTGACTTTTGAAATTTATTTATTTTACTCAGAATGCCAATATATATGATTTTTTGTGTGCTTATGTGAGTCCCGGATCACTCATCGACCCGTAATTGTAAGTATTTTTTACCGTTGACAGAAAGTTTTAAGTCTGTCATATACAGTATATTGTCTTTTTGATGTTTTGAACATTGAGTTCGGCATTGATATGCACATTTTCGCAAGCCTGATTTTTTCCCACGGGCATACTCAGAATAAGCCGGTGTTGACAACTGTTTTCTACATACTTCATATGGTGATTGTTATAATTGTAGACATTGAAGGACATTATATAACGTTCTATAATTAATTTGTGAGATGAATATTCAGCTCTGCTGTTAACATTGGTGTTTTATTTCTTAAAAATCTAATATTTTTTATTCGGATGCTCTGTAAGAATGTGTATTGGACCCTTTCTCCACCATATCCATAGTGTGGTTATCGGTATTATAGGCGTTTATACTACTGTCTAATGTATGTCGAATGCGTGAATTTTGAAACAATATCTCTTTTTCTCGAGAACATAATTTTCAAAACAGTGTGATAAGATCAGTGTTTTAGGTTCCGAAAGATTTATATATTCAGATTTATGTCTTAATAATGGATAATAGACACGACAGTTAGTATTTAGCTCTCTTTTGACATTTAAATCATTTTCTCTAAATTCGGAGCTTGCGATGTGTGAGCTGGCGTGAGACCGTGTTCCTCCACTGATCCGTATAGTTTTAAGCCTGCTATCACTTTATATAGTGATGTAGTGTTTCATGTACTGTCTTATATATATATATATATATATATATATATATATATATATATATATATATATATATATATATATATATGGAATCCTTTCCTAGCGAAGATTTATATGGCGGTTGCGATTGTTATGTCTTTTACTGAGTTTCCATAGTCTTTTCTCTGGGGTGTGTTACATTACGTATAATGAGCCCGCCATTTGATACCGATCTTCTTTTATCGAAAACGCAATGTTCTGCATCAGATATTTCATCCATGCTACCAATTATAGTTTATAAGGATGTAGGATTCGAATTACTTTATAATGCCTCACCTGCAGGGTATATTGTTATTGCTTTTGATTTAATTGTATGGTCAAAAGGCACTGATGGTTTACAGAGTAATTTAGTACAATTACTTTAATCAAATAAAAGTAAATATTAACCTTGAGGAAACAAAGTTTGTTCTTTAGACAAAGGTGCTGTATTAAGACAAGACGTAATTTAGAATATTGCCGGAAATAATATAGCGGGTTTGACAAATGAAATGACCCCAGTTTCGTACAACCGATAAACCCTAGTAAACATTGGCAGATAATGTACTGAAGGTATATATATATATATATATATATATATATATATATATATATATATATATATATATATATATATCAGACTGAAGCCGTTGAACTTAGACAACAAAGGATTTTAAAATATCTGTAAATGTAAAAATGTATATTTCTCACATCTGTGTTTTTAAAGACTCAATATTGCTTGGAGGTGATTACCTAATGAAAGTGAATAAAATAATTGTATTAGTTCACACCCTAAGTGATAAGTTAAACATATGATACAGGATTCTGTAAACTTTTTGGAGTTTTGAAAAATTGTCGGCAAAGGATTATATAAGCTTTTATATCAAACTAGAATAATAGATGATAACATTCTTATAAATTACCTCGATATATGCATATCCGAGCTTGCTTTGACCTATATAATGATTTCAATTTATTATATAAATGTGGATTATCATTGACAAAACTAGAAGTTTCTTCTCGAAATCTGAGAACTTAAACATGAAATCATGGAAATAATATCTTCGATACAAATGAAAATACTGTGTGTTTTGTGACAACCACGCTATTGAAATGGGTATTATTGACATTTTAGTATGTCCAGGATATACTACGTTCTGTGTAGACATACTGAAAAGTTCGTCGGGAATACACTATCAGTGCATAACTACTTTCAGATTGTAAATTCTAGAAATTAATTTCTTCGCTTGCATTTTCTGCTTTCTCCAGCTTTTTCTCACTTCTCTTTCTTCAAAAATTCAAGTACATCATTTTGGAATAAATATTTGATTGAATAATTTATACTTCAAAATCCTGATTCTTGAATTTTTCTATATTCTTTTAATGATGATGTTTCTACATGCATGCGCATGGTAAGCTGGTGTTGGTCCCTGAGCTTTTCATCACTGTATGTTACTTCTTGCTCTAAAGTACTTTATATTGTCCATTCTGAGGGGACAAAATAGCAGATGAATAATAGTTGTAAATTTTCATATTATATCTCTTAGTAGTTTTACAGTTGGTAATTGAATAATTTGTCCCACATAGTTTATCTCTGTTTAATTTCGTACTTATTTGCTTTCCTGTAGTTTCCACTGCATCTTCTAAAGCAATTTTAAAGATAACGTGGTATATGCAAACAATGGGTTTGTAATTTCCTTTAATCTAAACTAATCGAAATTTAAAATAAATGAGACATCCGATGATTGTTTTTTCTTTTAGCTTGAAGTATATTCCTGGTCATGTTTAGACGGAGTTTCGAAAATAGAGCGCTGAATGCACATTTTGTCATTACTCTTCAATTGGTATCATCTTATGAAATCTATGACACCATCCCAAGATAAGGAATGCTCTAACATTTGTGAAGATGAATATATAATTTGCAGCGATTGGATCATTTTGGCAAAGCTCCTTTGGTGGATGCCCAGTTATCTCATTATTGTCTTATATGCTAGTAGGGACGGTAGGCATCGAACACCCACTGATACGGATGTCATAAACCAATACCACCAGTATTCTGTGCTAACTTCACGTATACTAGAGAGAGAGACAGAGAGAGAGTCCGGCTACACATTGTTTTCAAATAAAAGTACATAATAAAACATAAAAACACATCAGCATGAGTAACCTGACATGTGGAAGGAAATGGTTGATCCAGAACAAAGATCTACTTTCTGTTTTGCATAAATCCATTGTTACTAGATTTATAACCATTTTAAATGCTTAACCCGGATGACAATATGTACGAAACACAATTCTGAAACTGAAGTCATAGTTTTGCCATTTTGAAACAAAAATGTAAATTATTACTCACTAGAGAGTAGAATCATATCGACATAGCGATAGATGTAAATACCTCTTTATAGACTAGCAACAAGATACTAATACCCTGGGTACTAATGAGTTCATTTTGACCTTAAAACCAATTTTAAAATGTTTGCAAAATGTCAGCAAAATGGTAGATACTCTCTCACTTTCTCTCTCTCTCTCTCTCTCTCTCTATTCAAATGGGGATGTATTTGCTTGATTTCATATATTATGTTTAGTTTAAGAGAAAAAATAAAGAAATCAAAATAGTGTATCTTTGAGATTGATATGTTTAGAGATACCAAATGAAATAACCAGCTGGCTGGAGTTGAAGGCTTAAATCGACATGTACTCATGCTCGTCGTAGCCGGTGCAGATAAAACAAGCGTGATCTTGCCTTCCACGTTAGTTTACTCACTATGCTTTTACAAATTTCCTATTATTTCATAAACGTTCACATGCATTCGTTGCTATTGCATCCAAATAACCGGTTTTTGTTTTATCAGTCTCCTTGCTTTTACTGACAGAGACAAACTTTTAAACACTTAAAATGTTACTTGTCTTGTTGAAAATAACATAACATACGTGCAAATGGGAGCAGCCAATAAATCTGATATATAGTGTGATTTCAGTTCAGTCGAAAGTCCAATTTTTGGACAGAACAAGTATTCTGAAGCAAAGGTGACGTCATAGCGCTGCTTGTAAAGAAACGGTGCGCATAATCACTGTTCATGAATTTTGGCTATTTTCAAAGTTTGTATCAGTTTATACTTGAGAATGGGGAAGCTTGTTTTCGTGGCTTTGTATCAGTAGTAAAACATGTTCTTGTATTATACAATCATTAGTTATTATAACTTTAATGTGTGATATGTATAGAACTTTAATTGTTCAGCTTTACATTTCGCTAAGTTAATTAAAGTTATAGGAGAAGGGAAACCTTCTTTTCCCGCTTGTCTGTTGCCGTTTTTGCCGCTCGCCTGATACATATAAGTATTTCATTATCACATACGTGTTATCTTGATTACTATATTACGTCGCGGTGTCAGCAACAGAAAATATGAATCCTTTGGCGACGCGAAACCTCGAGTCTTGATTCATATTTTCTGAGGCTAACAACAAAACGTGATCTGGTAATCAAGATAGAATTCCGCTATAATGATATTTCAGTATACCTAAAAATTTTCAGATAAACAAATAATATTCCGAAATGTAACTGAAAAAAATATTGATTAACATTTCAACCTTTCTGATATGAACTTTAGCGTAAGTAATAAACTGCATTTACTTTTTCCAAGTTTGTAATGCTGAACCGCGCATGAAAATCAATTTTGTAAATAAAGTTGTGTATCAGCGTCACTCATTGTTACAACTATCATTGTTAATAGGACGAATTCTTCAAGGAATGGTAGCAGCATAATCATATGTGTCATTTACTTCATTTGCTCAGCAGTCGAACTTTGCTCAACGGAAGTTTTCACCAGCTGAATAACTGTTACAAATTCTATCAGAGGCCTATGCATATGGCACAATAACCCACTGGTTGCCTCACGCTAGAGTGTCACGTTATCAATCCACGCGAATTACATCCGTATATCCGCTTAAATCACATGTAATTCCTCACAAACAAAGCCACTTGTTGGCGCCGGGTCAATCCAAAAAATACATGTATACTGTCAACGAACATTGCGGTTTAATACCATCTTGATCGTGTGCGTTGTTAGGCTCCAAACCGGGTCGGTGGCCCTGTTTATGCTTCCTTCAAACTCATCGGCGCGTACAAAAATGTTTGCGTAATTTATTATGACCGCCAACAACACGTTTTTATTTCTGCCGGCGTGAGACAAATATTTTATTTCTGAGTATGTCCAACAGTTACAATGAAATCACACTGGTAATTCCGTTATTTCGAAACAGTGAATAAATATATGCCAGTGCCAGAAGCTGCCCTAAACAAAATAGTTGAAAGACCAACAGGCAAGTCGGGAAAAACTCTAAGTAGGCGTCGAAAAAACATTAGCACCGCTGATTATCAAATTTCCGCTGCAACTAAGGTAACACAACAAACTCTCCTCAGACGACAACTGAGGAAATAAGCCTGCGACTGATAGATCCATGTCTGGAACGTCCACCATTACTGAAACGGGTGCCGGTCAAGTGAAACGTATACTGGCCGAGTTCTTCCACGCCAGAGTAGATGTTGAAAACAAAGACGTGACTATGACGAGAAAAGTCGCCAGCAAACCGGTTGCCAGAGACATCGGAGACAAACGTTAGCGTGTTTAGCATGCAAGCATGCAAACCACACATAGCCGAGTTTGGTGAGAAATCATGCCCGATGTCGACTGGTTTGAAACTCTGATGGGACCACTGCGCGCCGGCAACAATTCCATTGAGGTCAGCAATGACGCGTTGATTATTGTCTTTAGTTATTTACCAGGCGTGTCATGGAACGAGACGTGTATGAATTAACTGATGACGCATATGAACGGAATGCATCAAATAACCATTGAATTGAACAATTACGTCCAGTATATGATATCTGGGTCAAAATAACTTTAATCTCAGGATGGTTTACCATGAAAACATTCTGTACACCGAATATATATTTTCATGCGCAGTGATTACGCTAGCACACATGTCAGGGTAATGCAGAAACTTGTGAAACGTTATTTCCGAGGCCAGGCACACATTAGCACTACAGTAAGTGGTACTGACAACAATGCAATATGGCACACCGAAAGGGCCGCAGGTCAGATTGGCAAACTAAATAAGGTACTAAAATACAACAGTCGAGTGAAGTTTATACTGTGGCGCAAATATCTGTCTGGAGGCTCATTCGTTAGGATTCTCACGGACATGCAGCTCAGAAAGATTACGCAGCTGTCGAAACGCCATAAAGGAGTCAGGCTGATATTGCCCCAACTACTGTCAACGACGTAATCATCTCGATCAAAGAGTGGGCATAATAAATTACACCCAGTGATGTTAAAACGGAAGGTTTTATTCGACTGCTCTCAGCAATACCAGGTCTGATCGCCCCTGTGGCATCGGCGGTCGCATAAGTGGATGCGCTCGAAGGAGTTAGAACTGCCTCAAGAACGACACTAAAAACGGTAAGTGGATAGGATATAGCTCGGACCTGTGGAAAATGAACCTAGCGACCAACACAAGGAGGTTTCACAGGATCACTAGTCCCTCAGACAGCCAAAGCGATAGGCAAAGGTACCCTAACAAAGGTCAGGAGCGTCGATTAACTCTCCGACACGCAGTAGCCGAACCACAGATAATGCACCGCTTTGACCGGTTCTTAAGTAACAACATGTAAAATGTTGACCTACTTTCACGGGCAAGTGCCAAGCGAATAAGAATGAAACAACATTTTCGGGGATCATTTTTGATATAAACGAATTACGTACACTTCCTTGGACAAATTAAATAGGGATCATCACTTTGGATACGCGTGACGGTCCACCTATGCACTGGGTAGAGTACAACATTGGCCCCGGTACTATTATTTATCTTTATTCATACTTGAACCTACGCTTCAATTCCTCGAGTACGTCCGCTCGATCCGGACGGTCAACTACTGTGAAAGTCAATTTTACCAGCGCAAACCCATACACATCCGCGAATATACTCGCATACTCGGGTACGTTGTTTTAGCGTGGAAAACGTCTTCGAGATGAGCACCAGCGGAAACAGAGACACGCGAACGTGGCGGAAGGGTTTTTGGCAGCATATAACTATGCAATAATAAAACCCTGCGACACTATGATAGGTGACCTGGACATGAACAATAAGAAATGTGACGGTGACGCAGAATAGTCCCTATTGCAATTGCTATTGAGTTCAGTGATGTGCGTGAGTTGTTCAGCGAAAATATCCCAAAATATTACAAATAGCTGTTTTTATGCAATCGGGTGAGTCACTGGTGCACTGGTGCTAAATTGGTAAGAAACAACTCCAGTGATCACAGAGGTGTCACTAGTTCGTAATGTTTTTGTTTGAGGGTTTTCAACGATATCTCAGCGATTCAAGAGTCAAATATAGCGGCTCAAAGGAGTCTGGATAACTATTGTCTTTAATAAGCTTTGCCATCGTGCGTAGCACTTCGGTTGCTGCTGTATCATTGACATAGCGCTAATCAGTCGCTCTAATATTAACGATCAAACGATATATTAGTCGTATGACCTCAGGTTGATTATCTTGCAGGTCATTGCATCTCGATTGAAACAATATACACTTAAGTTGTAATATGGGGCGAATTGGCCTCCGGAAGGCCTATCCATCCTTAACGGGAAATTAACATGTTAGAGACACAATAGCATCAAACGGGAAATCAAACAGGGGGAGCCACTTAGTCTCAGATAGACAATTAACATGCGATAGCCTGTATGGCTTCAAAACTGGACCTGAACATGAAAAAGGCACTACAATGTCAAGGAAATTGAACATGGGAATGACACTGGAGCCTCAACAGGAATTTAAAATGGGGGACCAAATAATTCAACATGGAAATACATTTATAGGGCAGAAGGGTTGATGGAATCAAAAAGGATTTCTGGGATAAACTATTTGGGTACGAATGTTAAGGTCAAATTAAACAACATTATTATGCTAGTACGCGGAGCTTGGCTGTAGCTAAACTCTTAAATACATACATATTAAATAAATAAATAAATAAATAAATAAATAAATAAATAAATAAATAAATAAATAAATAAATACAACCATTTATCCATGCAAGGGCTGCATAAAACATAGTTGTAGAAAACGATTGTAGATGAATTACTTTGAATTCCATTTAATGTGACACCGTGTATATCATCTCACTCTTTTTAGTGATGCTTAGCAAGCTTATAGTCATTATGATCTTATCGACCAGAGAAGTAGGTACCCAATTTTACAAAGTGATTTATATTGGAACCCAAACACGAGAACAATACTTTGCCTGAAGTACATGTACGATATATATATATATATATATATATATATATATATATATATATATATATATATATATATATATATATATATATATATATATATATATATATTCGTAAATGAAATGTTACATATCCTCCGGATATACCTTGAGTTGTCTCTCACTCGGATATAATATTTTATGCTATGTCGAAATATTAGAGAAATACCATGGGGATTTTCGTCCGTCTGTTAGAAAATATTTAACATCAGTAAGCTTTGTACCATATTTTGTTTAATCACACATACATGTCGTACAGCCTAATTGGAAGAATTCGTTTACAATATTACTCATTCGCCAAAGAGGTAACACAAATAATTATCCCTACAACATTTAAAAGGACATAATAATTACACATTTAAAATTTCAGATATGTTTCTAAACACGAATCAATCAATAACAAACAGTAACAGAAACCTGATTACCCCATGTACCTAAGGCAGTGGGAAAGGAAAATCAACTGCCCAAATGATGTCACCCAGTGTATCTATCAGTATCTACGGAAATCAAGACAGATGAAGCAAATTTTTTTCTGTAATCGACGGTATAATTTTTTGTAATGTGACTTTCGCCAATAGTAATCGGAAATAAACGTATCAATGAGTATTTCTGAAAGGGCGTATGGGAAAGAAAGAGGAATGTTCGATAAGGCAACATATGTTTGGGCTTTCGAATACACTTTGACCAAAACGAAGAAACAACACGTAAACAATGATAGAATTAAATAATGCAATGATAATAATTAGCAAATTTGTTCATAAGTCATGCTGGAAGAAAAGAGCATAATCCCGCTAGAAGTCACTTGTTTTCCCTTAATTTCCAACTATACCTATACAACTGCTGTTTTAAACTGGAATTTCCAACGCTCCCAGACTATAAATAATCTTCCCCATATCAATATATGACCACATACCTCACAACTTCACAATTTACCTGCCAACTTCACAACTTCCTGGTTTCTCCTCATTACATATCCGTAACGTAGCGCAAGTTTTTTTACACCTTTTAAATATACACTTCAACTACCTAACAAATGGAGCTATTTTCCTATGCTACCTTAAGCCAGTCAAATCATGATTTTAAGCCTCATTTCACCAGTATATATACACCATATTTACCATCATAGCAACAATAAATGGCGCCTTCCGATGATGTAACAGTCACTTCTCGTATATTCCATTGTTCAATTTACCAGTTCCCATTCATAAATATAGCACATGGTCACACAATTAGATTTTAAAAGGGACTACTGAGCCCAGGGACACTTAGGCGGCTCTGACCTGAACTCATTCAAACTAAACCATACTATCATGAAATCTCAAAAAGACTCCACTCTTGAGGTTTGCTCCTAGGAATTAACTACTTATTCGTGCTAAGGACAAAATCCCCAGCACCGACTTCCTATAATCAAAAACGTAATCACAAAAATATAAAGTCCTTAAAATGAAGAGCTATGCCCATACTCCAAATTTATTAATATATATATATATATATATATATATATATATATATATATATATATATATATATATATATATATATATATATATATAGAGAGAGAGAGAGAGAGAGAGAGAGAGAGAGAGAGAGAGATATAGATATATATGTATATATATATATATATCTATGTAGATATATGTATATGTATATAGAGAGAGAGGAGATATATATATATAGATATAGATAGATATATGTATATGTATATATATATATATATATATATATATATATATATATATATATATATATATATATATATATATGTATGTATGTATGATGCATGTATGCATGTATGTATGTTTGTATGTATGTATGTATGCGTGTATGTATTTATATAATGTATGTATGTTTGTATGTATGTATGTATGCGTGCATGCGTGTGTGAGTGCAATGACAGCGACAGTAACAATAGCAATTACAAACATAATTATTATTACCTATTCAGCCGTTCTGTTCAAGCAATCATCCCAGTGTTTGATTTGAATAAAATTGGTTATGCTGGTTTATATTGACGCTTCAAATACTGTATTTGATACTTATCTTATCACAGGAAACATCTAAATCAATTCATAGGGTAGCAAAGCGAAATCCCAGAAATTAATCAAGTCAAAATTTATAAGAAACTGATCAAGACTGATATCATTCTATGAATTTTTGCATGCAAATAAAGCGCAAAAAAAAACAAGGGACAAATCAGTCGTCTAGTTTTGTTCAATGAGAACGTTTCTGAAGTCCTAGATAATATCATTTATCAATGATAAACGATGACTCGCAACATGATTATTATCATTAAATGTAGTAACATCTTTATTTGTCCTTTCTAATGCTTACGGCCCCGCCCCGCCCACCTCCCTAAACAAAAGGTTGCAGCCTCTTAATTAATTTACGTGTGTTTGTTTTTGTGTACTAAGTAGGTACTTTAATTCTTGCAGCAGACAATATTACTGGTTGTCACTGCTAAAATAAAGCTTGGATGTGCTTTGATTTTCAGATTAATGTTAACTATTGTTTAGTTATTTTAATGTTCCCCACTCTGCACCACCATTTTATACGTCTTTAGTCCACGTTACACTAATACACCTTCTCATGGTGTTGCTATATTACTAATTTTCTTAGTAGAGTAACAGACTCCTAATCATCGGGTCACGGGTACGATATCCGACCAGGTTATCTAATATCTGATACTTCGGGGTATCCTTCGAACATTCTTGTAGATATCACTTCGTCGGCATGGTTTCGCCATAAATGTCACAGAAATGCCGTTATAGCCGACAAAAAGAAAAAGCTGCTCTCTTATAAGTATTAAGAAATAATGTTAAAGATTGTTAAGTCGTTTATATCACTCGCTGCACCCAAAATGCTGCTAATTTCGCTGTAGCTAGTGTCACGTACCTAGTCACAAACATAATAGTAAACCAAATAATAGCGAATGGCTCAAAATTCTTACAGCTTTACAACTACCTAATTTAACTGACAAAGCAAACATTGCTTTATACCTAGACAAATAAATCCCTCTTTTTGAAATCTTTTTTCTCTCCAGAATGGGACTTAAGGCTGTATATAACATATTGCTCATTAGTCTTCCATTGTACATTTAGCATTCTTATTTTGAAAATTCTAGAAAAATCCTTGTTATTACACACAACACATTTGATGTTAAGTGTCTCCTCACCTACTGTTTCAGTCGGTTTTTATGTCTTTTTTTAACCTTAACTGATTAATTCCCTTCTTCACCTGGCATAGATCCGTCTGTATGGCAAACATACACCTGATGAACAATATAGTTTTTTGTTCACTTTTTGTGATATTTAAATAGAGATATTATGTCAAAAGTGGCACATGATTTAGCAGAATGTTCACCTAGATGACCCTGAATTTTAGTAGTCTCAGGGGTTTTATATTTTTTGTTTCTAACCCACAAAGACGTACAAAATAAATTAATAATACTGATAATTTTAGAGATATCATGCATATTTGCTATGAAATATTATTTATAGCAATAATACAAAGCAGGCATCTAATGGACACTATATATCTATTATGCATGATTAATTGATTAAGGCGACGTAAATGCCTATGAAATGAAACATAAATGCATTTTTTTCCAATTTTAGTCAAGCTATATGCCTGTTAAATGTATTCTAGATGTTTGTTTAAGGCAGACTATATTCATATTCTGATTTGCTAGCCAGCATAGAAGTATATGCTGCCTGATTAAAGTAAATTTGATACGTGTTAAATGCATCTAGGTCCTTGTCGCCATCCTTCCTAAATTCGGTCAATTTAAGGAACAATGCCAGTAATGAATGCTAACTTTACGGAAAGAAAGTTAGATGCAGAATACTCTAGCGTAAGCATTTATAATACAAGAATGTTAATGAATTAGTACAAGTACTGATTCACAAACGCTAGCATCTAGTCTGCAAAATAATCCATAACAACGGACAACAACATAGGATACATTCAATATATTGGTTCCCATATACGTATACGTATACAAATAATATAACAGAGAACGGATAATACGATTTAGGCAGACTGCTCAATTATTTTACATTTTGCAAACAATCGGGTATACGAAAGAGGAGGAAGGTCCGGAAGAGATGGTAAGTGTTTGGAGGAAATAAACAAACTTACTCTTGATTTCATCAACTGTTTTTGGACAAATTACACATTAGTATGTTTTACATTGTATGTATGATTAAACTTCAAGACGCCAAACGCTGTAAAAGTTAAGCACAGCTAGCAAAAGCTTTAAATGTACCATGTTTTATATTTAAAATATTTATTCACATACAGTATAATTCCATATCCATGACAATGTTAGTCTTTTCTAAAATGTTTATATCCGTCCATGTTGGTTTCATTAGAATGAACATAAAAATGCAATACAATTTCAGTAATGGTAAAAAGAATATACAATCCTCTTTTCCTGTTTAAATGATTTTATTTTGATAATTTTTTCATGATTCCATATTGTTATGTGTCTCTATTATTTGTGTAACTCCTGGTACATACTTTTATCTAAACGTTTTGTAATGTTTTTTCATGGCTGTAAATTTTAATGATTGTCTATAGCTGCATAGTACCTAATGTAAGATACTAAAGAATATAATTTGCATAGGATCTATAAATATATACGGATATGTTAACAGTTACAAACAATAAAATGGTTAGTTTATATGTTTACAAGACCCGCCATTTTCCCTACTGGACACGTCGGTCAGGTGGTATCTTTTGGATGACTTAGGTCACATGATTAGGTATTTTAAAATATTAGATCGCGTAGCAAGATCTGACACATGGGTAATGAGACATACAGTTAAAACAGACTCTTGAAAGGGTATATAAGGAAAGAACTAAACAATCACATTCAGTCCTACATTGGAGTTCTTTTTCCTTGTGTTCCTGTAGTAACATCAAGGCTGCATACATTTTCTGTGTTCTACTTAGACATTATTTTGAGAAGAAAACTTATTTGTTTTGGATTGTTCAGTGGAAATATAATGTGCTCATTAGATTATAATATTATTTTGGAACTGATGTGAATTATTAAATGGAGTTCAGAACAACGCCCCTTTGACATCACGATTCTTGGCTGACCAGTACATGTCCGGTTCTGAAATTTATGTAAAACATTTGCTTCTGTTGAACCTTAATACATCTTATTTTCTCTTTGTTCCTCTCACGTTTTCATTTATAACTTTGGTAATTAAATTATTTGTTATGTTGTACAACTGTTTTTGGTTTTGCTTCTTTCTGTTACTTAGTTTTTGACTGTAGAGTCTTAACAACATCTATTAGCATGCGCATATCGTATTCCTTTTCCTAATCTGCTGACCTGTGGAAATCATAACAATATGCAAGATATCAATAATTTCTCAATGCATCCATTCAAAACCATTGACCGTCAATAATCCCGATACCGTTTGTAACTGATAAATAATTAACGTTATTATTATATGTTTCACAAGTATGTAGGTTTTATATCAACAGGGCCTGGAATCATATTCACTTGGTTAGATAGCAATATTTAAATACAAAATACAAAATAGTTAGTTATAACTGTTCACCTAGATTTGAAAACGTAAAAATAAAAAAGCAAGAAGCAACAGACACACAAAAAGTATTTATAATCACTCGTTCAAAATTGCTTTCCGATTACGTTCATAATGGATGAGATCACGTTCAACTAACCATGTAACAAATCAGCAGGAAGATACAAGTTCCTACCAGTCACTTGTTTCAATGCTGTCACTACTCTGCTGTAATAACAAAGAACATTTAAATCCAAGCATTACCAACGGAAGTTGCTGATCCAAATTAGTATGACTACTGATCAAACATATGATGATCATATCGTACAAAAAGTTCTTAATTCTAGCTCATAAGCAATTTTATTTAGGTTTTGTTCCAGATATATGATTGCCAATAAGATCATACGTTTTCAAAGATGAACATCTATTTTTACAGCTATAAACCTGACAAGGTAGATCAAAACAACTCATAACATCTTGAAGCGGTTTCTGCAACAATACTGGGCAACGGAGAGGGCTTAACACATCACTGACAGTGATCTGTATGGATAACGCAAAATGCAAATCTATTTCCATCTTTGGTTTCTAGGACAATTAATGTCTAGTACTGTTTCTTTCATAGGAAAAACGAAGTGATATTTCTAAGAATGTTTAGGTGATTTTTGTTTATTTGTGGGTTGATTTTTTGTTCGACATTGTTGGTTGACGATCCCAACAGATGGTTTCGGCGTGGTCTTTGAATCCGACATTGTATCCGATTTCAGGTATAAGACTCACCAATCAGTGTCATCAACATCCATTAGTATGATAATGGGGCTTTTGACCAATTGACAAGTTTTGGCTGCCTGACCCAAAACCCCATTCGGGATTCCCCATAAAAATTCCCAACAGAAACGGTTTTGCACACGTTTGCATCTGTAATGGTATCCCACGTAAGTCCACATGGAAGCTTCGCTTATCATGGTTTGGGAGCTGCAGTGCTATGCGATCGAAGGCAGACGATATACACAGGCAACTGTTTACTAGACTTTTACTACCTCTAAATCAGTTACCTGTTTCGGGTCACTATCGCCCTGTTCCGTATCTCTCCGCATACACATTGGTTGTTTTCCATTTCAGGCAGAACGCTCTCAAACTCCGAGATGCAAATATTTCATCTTCTTTTGCAAGCGATTACCGGTTGGTACTTGTAATAAGACTACATTTTACAGCACCAAGAATTTCTGAATGAAAGCATATTCACTAAAGTAGTCGTAACACAATTATTTTGCCACATCCAGCAGAGAAATTTGTTATCATCGATATAGACCAAACAGCTAATTCGAATTATAGTTGTCGTAGTCGCAATAAGCGGCACACCAAGGCCAACAGTTGCGGCTAGTTCACAAATACAATATACAACAATTTTTCGCGAGTGAAACAGTTTTCTTGGCTGTTATTGTTCTGCTTCAATTTTGTTTTCCTGTCCGTAGCTTTGAGGGTCAGTAGCATTTATTCTCTAAATAATTCATGGTGAAGTATAATTGATTGTCAGGCAGACTTTGTCCAGACGCATCTTGACAATATTCCTGGTCGATATGTATGCACAATTCCAGGTTTACCTAAAAATACACTGATTACACCTTTGCTTCGTATATTGAAAGATCGTCGTTCTACAAGAATTGTTACATGGACAAGTGAGTCTTTCTAGAATATCAGCCCATTTTTCCCTTTCGCATTTCGAGTCATTGTTTGCTCATTATAACTGACGAGAAATTGATTGCAATGGATTGTCGGTGAATGCCATGATATCGTTGTAGAAGCAATCTTTTCCGCTCAACTATTCATACGGAAGTCTCAACGGTCGCTCTCTGTAGGCCAATGGCAATATTATATTTCCCCGTATACGAGCATCTTTTATTACCATATATTTTAAGCAGATATTCGTAGAACACAGTCACACAATCACCGCTGATGCTATTATCTATTGCAGCCGGTCCAAAACCCCGTCAGTAAAATTTGCAACATCTTCATCGAGTTTAGAATCCGTCATGTATATGTAATTATAATTCTTAAACACAAATACCAACTACATGTATGGATTGAGGGAGAATGCAAAGTCTATGTTAAAAGAAAAATATACATAAGACTATGCTGCTTCTTTTTCTTCCGAGTAATTTTGGCCTGGTTTGTTGCGATGGCACCTCGAAGATACAAAACAGTATCCTAAATGTCCACGTTATACGTCTGCGTTGTTCCAGTTTGATGTTGAAAAATTACGGGCTCGCCAACGTCGACGTCAATATCAAAACTGTTGGTAAACTTAGTCAAATCCGCTTTGGTTGAAGACAACAGGCATTTCGTATATTATCAATCAAAGTTCCTAAGTGACAACGAAATACAGCAAGCGCCTATGATGCACAGCTTCTTACAAGTAAATGCGTGCTTCCACAACAACATATCCAAACACTGGACCTTCAAGCGCCTTTCAAGCTATACGACCCCAGGTTCGTTGAGTGCTAAACCACCATGTAAATAATCAACAACCATGTAAGCAACACAATCAGTTATAGGTTCAGTTGTCAAATCCAGTCTCATGATGCCGGTTTCTCACATGCGTGGGATCAATGGCGCAAAATCATCACACATAAAGACAACCGGAAATGCGTGAATGACATTATCGTCGTGAGTAAATCAAAATTGTTTATTGGACGCACGGCAAGGACAAAAGCGAAGACCTGTTCGAATTGTCAAGGTGTCAAAGGCTTTTCTAAGGGTTTCTTCTTGTGAGACGTCCAGGGTAGTAGAATACCTTCTTTTTATGCAGCCTCCATACAATAAAAGTCCTTCGACTGACTTTCAGAACCCACCTGTATGCGATTTCGACTGTGAATGTGTGTCTCGTCCGATTTCGATAACTTTAACATCACTGAGGTGTTCTTTTTTTCCGCATTTAGCTGTTATGTTTTAATTAGCCATAAGGAGTCATTTCCAGTTAACTCCGGCAGAGCAATTATCATTGTGACCCAATAATCGTTTCTTATTGCGCTTTTTCTTACCAAACGCTGGTTTTATCTGAGACCAAATTTAACTTCGTGATATGACATTATTTTAAATCATGCTGTTACATTACAAACATTATGAGTTTGAGAAAGCCACTACGATATTTCCACAGGCGCATCAATAGGTCTCACATATTAAAATGCCACGAACACATGTCTTGGTGCGTTATTTCCTAGTTGGGTAGTTACTTGCCATGAAAACTGTCGAACATTGCTTTCATGCTAGTTTGTAGTGCGCCTAAAAGTGTTAGTGACAAGGTGTCATCGGAATTCAGAGCGTCAAAAATGCGATTCTACGGCTATTGAATGTGTTAGTAAAGACATATACAATTCAGTTTAGACAACACAACTTTGCTATCATCAACATCATCTTCATGCCGAATTGCATCGGTATTATTCCCTTCCGGGATAATAATAAGATCTGACTGGCATACCGGGGGTCGTGGGTCCAATAAAGCAACCGGCCTAGTTCAAGAGAGACATCTTTTGAATGATCTGCAAGGATGGATAAATGCATGTGTGTAACGTAATCGAGCTAACACCCTTTGAGACTGAATTGGTATTTAAGAAATAACAAACACGTATGCAAGTGACAATAAAAAGATGTATTATTCTCTCACACAAATGATGAAGCAACATGACATCAAAATAAATACAAAGGTACCTAATATGGATCCAGTGGAAAACTATGGTGAAGAACAGATATACTTATTTGAAATATTCAATAATTATAAAGTTGTCTCAGATAATTAAACACTACCATGTATTCCTATAGTCAAACACTATAATGAAATTCTCTTAGTCAAACACTATGACCTTATAGTCAAACACTCTAATGAAATTCTTATAGTCGAACACCATAATGACATTTCTCTTAGTCAAACACTATGACCTTCTTCTTGGAGTCAAACACTATAATGAAATTCTTATAGTCAAACACTATAATGAAATTCCTCTTAGTCAAACACTATGACCTTCTTACAGTCAAACACTATAATGAAATTCTTATATTCAAATATTCAAACACTATAATGAAATTCCTATTATATGTCCAATGTTTACTTGACATTTCATATGCTCTTTGACCCGCTTCCCGGCTCGGTCACTTCAACCATCCAGACTTTTCATGCACATATACGTTGGCACTTTCCTGGCGGTCTTTCATCACTATTGCTGCGGCCTCTGGCTACACCTTGTCAGTCCGCACTCAGTTATCCACACCTAGACACTCATGCCTACTTATCCACACCTAGTTATCCACACCTAGTTGGCCAACTTGTTGGCTCAAACTAAGACATAATGGCGATCCCGCCCCGACAGCTAAATACATAAAGAGCTTCCCTCTAATGGCTGTGTCAGTCAGGATCCCTAAATAATATATATAGTCGAGCGCGTTAACATATATTACGCACGTGCCGCGCAAGCAATGAAGGCGTCACGCAATGCAAAGAAAAAGTATATTCACAAGATACTATGGCGCGCAAAACACGTCAAATACTGGAATTTATGGTGGTCTAAGCAAGCCATATCAGGTATTTCGTAACACACCTCCCCACTTCAAAAAAGGTATACCTACTTTTTAAGACTACGAAATCACACGTCGGTATGGTTAACAAAATGGTCCAACTTCTGCTGAGATAATCTGCACCTACATTTTCCGTGCCTTTTATAGCTTCAATCTGGAATCTGGAAGGTGGTAAAGACAAGGCCCATCGCATCAACCGTGAATTATTAATTTTGGCCTTATTGAGGTAAAGCAGAGGTTGATGGTCGGTTTCCAAATTGAATTCTCGGTCATGGAGGTAGGTTTGGAATTTATCTATTCCCCAAACTACTGCCAAGCACTCTTTTTCTATCACCGAGAAATTCTTTTCCCTCGGAAGCAATTTCCTGCTGTGTAGGCGACTGGGGGTTTGACTCCGTCCTGCTCCTGTAATAGTACCGCCCGTAGTCCTATCTCTGAAGCATCGGTTCTCAGAATGAACACCTTGTTTAGTTCTGGCAATTTCAGCATGGGCGCTTCTGTTAGCAGCTTCTTCAAAGAGTTAAAAGTTCTATCCTGATTCCCCACCACCACCACCACCACCATCACTGAATCTTGTTTTGTTGTCCCTTTTTGGTCAGGTCTGTTAAAGGACTTGCAATGGCCGCGAAATTAGGGATGAATTTGCGATAATACCCCTCTAGTCCAATGAATGACCTGACTTGTTTCTTTGACTCAGGTGGCAATGAATCCCTGATTGCTGCAAGTTTCTTGGGGTCGGGTTTCAACTCGTTTACCCTCCCGACTACATGTCCCAAACATTCTAAACTTCCATACGCTACGTTGCATTTGACAAGTTTTACAGTTAATTTAGCTTTACATAATCTATCTAGAACCCTCGCAACATCACGCAGATGCTCTTCCCATGTATCGCTGTATATAAAGATATCGTCGATATAAGTCTCTACATGCTGCAACCCTTGCATCACTTTTCGCATTAACCTGATACAGCTAGCCCCAGCGTTTACCAAACCGAATGGTAAAACTCGAAACTGGTATAATCCACTCTCAGTGGCTAACGCCGTCATTTCTTCGTTTCCACTGACAGTGGTGTCTGCCAATATCCCATTGTCAGATCCAGCTTCGTAATATATTTGTGCCCTGCCATACGTACGAAGATGCTTTCTACGTCTGGTATGGGTTCGGCGTCAAATTCAGTTCGCGTATTCAATTGGCGAAAATCGATGCAGAACCTGTTCGTGCCATCTTTCTTTTTAACTAGGACGACAGGTGACGCATAAGGAGAGCATGACCTCTCTATGACCCCCAACTTATGCATTTCTTCCACATCCTTTTCGATGATATCTCTGGATGCATGAGGCATAGGGTAACCCTTGACCCGAAATGGCTCACGTGACGTAAGTTTAATACTATGTTCTAGAACACCTGTTTGACCGGGTTTGTCCGAAAATACGTATGGGTATTTCTCAACGAGATCCCGGGCTTCCTTTCTTTGATATTCCGTTAAGTCGGGACCTATATTGACTCCAGTCTTCCCCCTCTCATACTCCAGCCATCCATTTAAATTAAGCCCTGAAAGGGACTCTTGTCCCTCATCATCATCCTCGATGATAGCTACACTGACCACATTTAAAGCTCCTTGTTCTGTCTTTGTATTTGCTCGATCGTAATAGCGTTTTAACAAGTTAGCATGGAACATGCGGAACTTTCCCCCTACATCAATAGTATAATCCATACCTCCCTTTTCATCTACGACGGTATACGGACCTTTCCACTGCAACACTAACTTGTTTTTATCAGTCGGAAGTAAAACCAAAACTCTGTTACCCTTTCTGAATTTTCTATCGCGCGCTTTTGAATTATAATACCGCGCTGCACGACTGCTAGCTTGCCTCAACGTTTCGTGGGCTATTGCACAAGTCTCTTAACTTGTCCTTCAAATCACATACGTACTGGTATGTGGTTCGAATTTCGCCATCTGCTTCATCATCCGACTATAGCTGTCTTAGAATTTTCATCGCACCGTTCTCCCATATAAGAGTTCGAAAGGCGAAAACCCTAGACGCTCTTTGGGAACCTCTCGGTATGCAAACAATACTGCATGGAGATATCTGTCCCAATCGTTGGGGCGTTCTGCGAACATCCGTCGCAACATTTGTTTGAGTGTTCCATTGAACTTCTCAACTAGCCCGTTGCACATTGGGTGATACGGAGTGGTCCATAATTGCCTGATCGATAGAAGTCTACTAACTTCTGCCATGAGTCCTGAGGTGAACTGCGACCCACAGTCTCTCAGAATCTCCTCCGGTATCCCTAGCCTACTAAACATTTCCACTAAGGCTTCGGCCACTCGCTCAGTTTCGATGGATGGTAGAGCGACGGCTTCCGGGTACCTGGTTGCATAATCGACCATGGTCAAGATGTATTTATTTTTTCGATTTGTAAGGGGTGATAACGGACCCACAATATCTATCGCCACACGTTTGAATGGAGTTTCAATCAAGGGCATTTTACCGATAGGTACGCGCTTAACTCTCCCTTTATACTGCGTTTTTTGACAAATGTCACAGGATCTGCAATGCCTCGTTACATCACCGTGTAGAGTAAGAAGCAGATAATGGTACGACACCTAAGCTACGCGGATAACGCGAGGTAGTACGTGTGTTTCCTGATCTCCCCAAATGCAAGGCCAATCAATAAGAGCATTGCGAAAACAAAAACACCGGGAGCATAGAAACCTACACACACATCAAGCAACATATTATCCAATTATTTTTTCTCTTTCTCGCTTTTCTAATCTACCTATCTCTTCTTACACAAAGTACACACATGTAACTAATTAATAACTCAGAGAATTTGATCCTTATGAGCCAGTCCATACAGAAACACAGGGATGGCATACAAAACATATAACATGCACACATAGCAAACACTGGACAACATTGATCCCTGACAAGGATCACTAATATAAATAAATCTCTAAGACAGCCAGAGTTGAAGAGCATTTAAACACTAGAGTAAGGTATGTAAACCCTAGATCGAAATGTATAAAATCCAAAGTTTGCTAAACTTGACGCATACAACATACAACATTATGGGGGAAATATAAACCAAAAAAAAAAAAAAAAACATTAGCAACTTTAGGCTCTAAGGGGTCTTCTCTAGCATGCAAGTCTGAGAGGGACCACACCAGTAAATGATAGTATGACAAAAAGAATAAGTGCGTTACTATATTTAGAAGAGATATAGGCATCATATGTAAGACCAACGTGTGTCATGCTTACCATCGTTGCGTTAAAAACATTCGAATTGCAATCAATGAAGAACAATTAAAGAAGCGTTTGTCTCTTAGATTTTGCAAATGCTAATGAAATGACTTAAACTTGATATCATTGTAGTTTTAATCATTTTCAGTTTTGACGATATCAACGTCTGGTATCTCCTTTTGATATCTAGCAGTTGAATCAAATTTCGCCTGAGGTATGCTAAATATGTAATACAGTACTTGCTATCTCAGTGTAAATCTGCTCACCGAAATACATTTCAGTTCAACGAAAACGAATAGAACGAGTGTCCAGAAACAACAAAATAACAGGTAAGGTAAATAAGAGACGCGGTTGCTGATAATCATGTTAATAATGATAGTTTCTTTTACTTGTATGTGGTGTTTGTCTAATTAGCTATTGTACAGAAAACTCGTATTTCAGCCACTCATCCACTCACTAATGCAACAAGCCTCCACCGTCCCATACATCCATTGTTTCATCCATATATATATATATATATATATATATATATATATATATATATATATATATATATATATATATATACACACGTTCCTTTAGAAATTGTACGAAGTTCTATTGAATTTACAAAAAGTCCCCTTTCTTTCCTTGTATGTCACTACACAGCTCTACAATAATGCATACATTTCCGATAAGTACGGAAGGAATGAGCCAGAGGACAAACGAACCTACAGAACAGAGCAAGCATTATTGTATCCGTCTTCATTTATATAGATAATTTTAAGAAGCAACAGATGATAACATTTCTTCAAGCCATTCCCATGTACTTCTAAGATCCCAGGGAAAATATGATGAGATTCGATATTTTGAAGTACGGATTAAAGTGTCAATCACGTTTTAGAAAATTACTATTTCTTGGAGGACTTGCGTTTAATAAGGTAGCTGACAGTGTTGAAAACATCATTGCTGAGATGATTCGGATGATTCTACGACAATCATTTAGGTCACCAATTTAGTACCTGCATAATCATATAAATTGTTTTAGATAATGGAAGTAACTCACTCTGACCGGATAGGAATTAGGCATTAAACACAACTTTATTAACGTTTAATAAGCGTATCATTGTATACATTTAGATCATATATAGAAACACACATTTTCCAGGATGCTGGTGTTTTGCTTAGCGTTTGTCTATATAGCAATGTATGACTTATCAGAAGGAAGGACACTTCAAGCTATGATTGGAAGTGATGTATCGTTTTCATTCGCCTTCATTAATAAAACGACTGATGATATAGTTATACTTCATAACAAGTCAGTTTTCATCTCTGTGTGGCCTGCAGAAAAATTTCATGTTGTTCATAAAGAACCGGAAAAAGCCAGAGTGTCTATAGATATGTCTAGGGGCGAAACAATCATAATCACTATATACTTGCTGAATGTCAAGAAACACAATGCTGGAATATACAATGTGGCAGAGCAAACGGATTCCGAGAAATCAACCGATAGTATTTTTCTGCAAGTAATTGGTATGTAGCCCTTTTAGTGTGGAATATGTTTTATTTATTTATTTATTTATTTTTTATTTATTTATTTATTTATTACTCCATATATTCTGTCATACAATATAGCAATGTGCCAAACGAACTACAGAAACATGATCAATGCACAAAGCTATTCCTTAACTCTTTCATCCACTCAGTCCTCTTTTTTTTTCACGGAACCGTATTCAAAGGCAGCCTTGCGTATCGTTAAACCATTCCGAAAATTACTCTTAACTCCATTTCAGATATCTCTGCAATGCACTTTTATGCGAATATAGGCTGAGTCTCAGTAGTAATAATCTCTTTAAGAATCCAAGATGTACCTTTAAATCTGTATTGAAGTGGCAGTGGTCATATACATTTTTTCAATTATTTAATCAATCTTCGAGCCACATCCAAAATATAGCTGGCTCGATCAAAACTCTGAAATCATTTTCAATATCCGGTCTCTGAAAACACGTATGTGTATCGTTAGTCAGTTTAAACTATCTCATTGCCCGATATGATCTTTATCAAATAACGCACGTGCCTGACGCAGACAAGAGCTGACGGCAAACATAATTACAGGTATACCTTACATTCTTGTGCAAGATCAAAATTATAAAAAGACAATTGCATACAAAATAAAGTTTCATCAATGAAATTTTTGAATAAATGATTCTATTAATAAAGTCTTTAAAAAGATTTTATCAGCGTTCTAAAGTAGGTAAAAACTATTTTAACTGTAAGTCAGCTAAGAATAAATTGTATGATCCTCATATGCAAGAACTTATTCCATTTATGTGCATCACAAATGTGATACATTTGCATCCATGGGGTATAATTATTACTTGTAGTAACAATTTAGCATAGTACATTTCCGATAATATTGCGTGTCAGCAAATGAACATATAATGATAAACTGAACACCAGGCAGTTGCATTTCATAAATAAATAATTAAAACTCTCTACTGTTTATTCTCATTTCAGAAATCAAGACATTTCGCTTTATATATTTGGCAGTCGTCCATCTAGATTGCAACATTTTCTTTATCCAAATATATTTTGGGAAGGAGATTAAACAATACATATAATAATTTGAAGGCTGTGTTCTAAAATAAATCGGTTCTTTGGAATTAGCAAGAACGGTGACGAAACATGCATATACACACAATTCCAAGTATATAGTAAGACACTGTCACAAGCAAACTCAATAACTAAATAAGAACGATTATAATCTAAAAGATTCCAAATTAATTTCTTCAGATGAATAAGTTCCCTGAGTGCATTGCTACGGAACCTACATAGGACATCTAGCCTGTTATAGGTTCTACCAGTTCCAAAAATGATGTATCATACCCGTTAGAAATTATAAACTTATGAATGAAATTTATAGGTTTTGCGCATTTTTATATACTTAATTATTTGTGTTTGTCATTTCGTAGACGGTACAAACAAACAGGAGAGTGTGTGAATACTGTTATATGTAACATTGTGCACTTAGAAGATTTGTATTGTTTGTCTTATTTTATAGTTGAGATGTTTATAATCAAACTTTTGAGGTAGGGTCTTCAGAGCTTAAGATAAACTGCTTCGTGGCAATTGAGACATTGGACATCTATCTAGCTGGAGACCAACTGTATGTGGTCCATTAAAATATATTACACCTTTCCTATGATTAATGTTCAACAGTTTTGTTGCAATATCAAGATATCCGAGTAATATCAAATAATTCCTCCGTTATCCCGAAAATCGTATTTTATCACATAATAAATGCATGTTTCTTTTCAAATGGGCAGTTTCGTATTTCTGATATATCAACGTGTTACATTTCACTTTATGAGATTCTGATTGATCAAAATAATCCCGCGAACTTATTGTGCAGTATTCTCTTTACTGATTGGCTGTGATCGTGGGAAATCTTTTCTAACCTCGCCTTTGTGAATTGTTTGTTTTCAATAACCATTGTAGAGGACATGTTTCTATTCGAGTTACGAAATGAAATGGAGAATAAATTGTCTCGTCTGTCTGAACATGGCACAGGGACGTCTTATGTCAAATATAACATATCATATAAAAATGGCCTAAAAGCCCAAGACAAGAGCAACAACAAGTAAAATGAAGGGCATTTTTGACTTAATAGCGGGGATTTGGGGTGGCTTGGAGCGAACAGTATATATGTAGCATGGAATCCACCCTATACACAAGCGTGGCTCAAATGTTAACTTACAGAAGTAAATAAAATCACCTCTGTTCACAACAATTTGTGGAAATCAGCCGGTCTCCCAAATGACAGAACGATATTCAACCACGGAATATTTATGCAGTAAGTACGTGATCCAATTCCAAACTAAAATGAAATGTGTTTATGTCTTCTGTATTCTACTGTTCCAAATCAAATACTGCAAATATCCGGTCACAAATATCAAATATTCCTGTTTGCACATGAATCTAGCAACAACGTGCTTTTTAGTTGTGAAAATGACACTATGGCAAACATGGATCGTCTACTGTACTCCAACAGGTACGGTATAAAACAATGTGACTTCACATGCATTGGACATCCTGTGAAAACGATTTTGTCTGTCCATGATGTTCTATTTATTCGGAATGACGCTAATCCGTAATTTATATTTTGTAAAAATGTATAATCTACTTTTAAAAGTTAACATAGCCCAACTTTGTTTGGGACTATTTTTTAAGCATGACGAATAAAAGGAAGATCGTGTCTGTCAGAATGAACGAAAGTATTTGTTCTTTTTTATATCAGAATAATTTCCACTGAAATAAAAACTATGTGATAAAAAGAATCTCAGATAAGGTTATTATTTAATATTAAATTTATTAAAACATGTTGAATAATGTCCTTATGCTCTCAAAAGCTGGACAACATTCTGCTCGTTTCATAATTTCAATAGTATGTCATTACCTATTTGAGATCCTCTATATATGTGTTAGACCATACTAACTTATATTAATAAACTCTGTCATCTAGATATAAGATTATATTCTATCCTAATAATAGATAGATTGCAAATAATACATGATCTATTTCACTCTTTATAATTGAGCAAAACCTACAACGTGCCATATTGTACTACGAAGAAATATACATGTTTCATTATATATATATATATATATATATATATATATATATATATATATATATATATATATATATATATATATATATAAAATGAAACATGTATATTTCTTCTTAATACAATATGGCACGTTGTAGGTTTTGCTCAATTACTTTTTGTTTTCTACAAAACCTTTCTTTCTTACAAATTATGACTCCCTGATATTAAAAATGTGAAGATAATGAAAGAAAGCGAAACGACACAACATATCCCATGAATGTTGATAGTTTACTTTAAGTATCTTTCTTTGTTTCCTGTACAATACCGAGTACACTGTGTATGATGCGCTACGTTTCCCATTATAAGGTCTAGCATTATATATTTGGACATACAGAGCGTATCTGCTTTGAAACCACCTTTAAACATGAATTTCTCTACCTTATTGATCTAAATTTTGTAAAAAGATGATGTTAATTCTTGATTGGCATGTCATCATTCTTGTACATTTTTAGTTTTATCAATAGTTTTTCACCTGTTGATTGAATAAAGCACTATTTATATTAGATATCTCTTTTACGATCCTTGGAAACAGTTTCTGGAGACAAGATATTTGCATATAATAAGAAGAATGTTAAACGAATGAAACCTTATTTCTGTTATGTCACTGTGAGAATAATTTACTTCTTCCTGAAGAAAACAATACTCATTACCTTTGTAATAATTTGCATTCACCAAGTACATCATAATACCTGCATTTCGGTAAGAAACGAAATCATGTGAATATGTTCTTCCTCCGTAAAAGTTAGCTTTAAGTTCTCAAGCACTATAGAGATTTTAAAATAAATGCGTCGACTTCCAGACTACGCAAAATTTTATATAATTAATTACAGAATGAAACTTATAATTTACCACATAGTGTGGTAGCAAATGTTATGACCTATTATTTCCACTCAACTGATATATTTTTCTTCTGATTGAACATTGTATTTTTATTTAAAAAGGAGATGGTAAACCATTCTTAGACATATGTTTCAACCAAACTGAAATGATTCAATGTTCATTCTAAGTTATATATAGCCATTAAAAAGCACTGTGTGTTCTGATTTGTCCACAAAAAGTTCATTCTTACTCCCCCAAAAACAAATCCATTAAGAGTACACAATGGAAGAAGTTACTTTTCAAAAGTTACATCGCAACCATGCGAAACGTGAAATCGGAAACATGCATTTACCGTAAATAATACATCGAGTAGGTGATTTTGGCAAATATATGCGGTCTGATTTTATCTTCTTGTTCTTGTTGAGCAACATGGCGTGTAGTGGTGGGTGAGTGAATGGGTGGGGCTTCACATTTTCATGTAAGCTATTAAATATGTAAGTCTTCATTTGAACGGTTTTCGCCAGCAGGACTATTTACTTCTAAAATAAAATTGCATTTCTGACAAACAGGGGGACACGCTATCAACTGCAAACGTTGTTTTCATAGCTATTGAGAAAATTAGAATCGATTCTAGTAGCCTGACCAACGCTTGCTCATAATTCTGCCAATATTGTTTCACTGTCATATATCAGCTTTCCTTGCATGTATAAGCATTAAAAACACAAGAAAAGACGTTAAATTAGAGTTAGGGCATTGTATATGATTCAAACACAGAAAGAATTATCACTGATCAAAATTGGTAGAATGGTTCGATACTTTGGCTTTTGCAATGGTTCATGAAGCGATTGAAATGCATCACATGTTTAAAGGATAAATGTGTGCAGTATTAATTTCCACAAGCTAACTTTGATGCCGTTATATTGTTGTTTGCACCGAACCTAGATAATTGCAATAACAAAACTGCACTACATATTTCGTTAAAATAAAACGGAAACTAAATGCATGACTGTGGATAAATGAACATTATATAACGACAATTGAATGACGATGATGATGATTGTAATGATGATGATGCTTTTTCCTGATTTGTTATTGTTGTTGTCCTTGTGGATGATTACGGAGCCTATTGGACAGCAAACAGCACATAATAAACTTGTTGATATATAATCGTCTCCTTTTTATAAGCATACAAATTCTACACGGCTACGCTTACATGTTTTGCTTAGGTCTACCTAATATTATAATATGTTTCAGAGGGAAGGACAGTTCGAGCAGTCATTGGAAGGAACGTGTCTTTTGCATTTACCTTCTCAAATATAACGACGACTGATGCTATCTTTATACTTCATGACACTTTACTGTTCTTGTCGGTGTGGCCATCTGAAAATGTACGTGTTCCTCATAAAGAACAAGATAAATTGCGAGTCTTCGTAGATATGTCTTGGGGCAAAACAATCACTGTGACTGTAAGTTTGCTAAATATCACTGAAAATGATGGTGGGATATATACGGTGGTACAACACTTGAATTCAGAAGAATTCAACGACGGTGTTTTTCTACAAACGATTGGTATGTAGCTTTTGATTTATCAATTGAGTTTATCTATTTATTTATTTATTTATTTAGTTATTTAGTCATTCAAGATGTTATGTGACAAAATATACCAGGTTATCAGTTATGGAAAGACATGTACTGCAAGTCTCAGCTATTTACTCAACTGTATTTTCCGTGTTTGTACCCTAAATATTCCTAGTGCTGTCTCGAACATCTGCAACCATTCCTGATTCCTAATACCTGCATCTAAAAAGATTTAGAGCGGGTCACTCCGTTTTGAACGTGTGAGAAATCAATAATACAATAAGCATTGATCATGCCAGTTTTTTATTACCTAATTCGCTTCATCCACATTTCCCAACAATGATGGTGCAATCTTAAATCTAAGACCAGCTTTATCATCCTACCTCAGACAAAAGTCAGTTTGGTCTCACCAGTCAATTTAAAATATGGGTTTACCCAATGTTATTTGATTGGACATTCAGGTACATGATAAGGATATGAGTTAAGGTCGAGCACGCTTATAAGACGAAATTTCAGGACTACAATAATACAATTATAATACTGAAATTGCAAGATATGTTCAGAATTAAAATTGTGTGACTAAAGAATGTGCGCCTCTGATGCGTGAGGTCGTGGGTTTAAACCCAGGCAAGTCATACCAAAGATGTTAGTGTTAGGATTGGTCGGCCTGGAGTCAGGATAATGTGACTGTGTGGGACATTATCCTACTTGTCTGCGGCATGTTGTCCCATTGCTAGACATTAATATAAACCGCCTCACTACATACATCATAGGGATATGACTTACATTATTTTAGAGCTACGTTAAAAATCCAAATCACACAACACACACTCATCTATACAGTTACGATTACCATCATACAATAATGCCATCTCGGGCTGCTTATGAACTAGATAAACAATATTATGTATGTATTTCATTTATACGTTTTCTTGTTTTGTTGATGCTATGGTCCCATGAAAATTCTAATAGTAAAGTAAATTACATTGATTATCGTCATTGACTGTAACATCCGGTCACCGCTTTTTTATGTAAAAAAAGTTTTCACTGATGTGAAAAATAAATCATATCACATAACAACCATTGTTTGTGTGAATATATAATTGCATTATATCGTATTGGCTTGTAATGTCATTTGATTCTTTTTCAAATTTCATTGTAACCATGACCTAGCGGTATCACTCTCGAAGTGGTCCGGACATCTCTCAGCCTCTGGAGGGGTTTGTGTAGCAACATATATCATGTATCTCTTCCAAAACCGAGTCTTTTGTTTACAAAGTGTACAAAGTGTACATTTTTCTGATGTTTACAGACGACATAATGATTCCGAAGATAGATATAGTTCGCCGTATAGTCTCGGATTCATCTCTATTGTTGCAGTGTTTTACATCCAGTTCGTATGCCGGAAAATTATTCTGGAAGCTAAATGCATCTCTCATAGCAAAGACTGATAAATATTCACATAACAATGAGTATCTTTCGATACGAAATTTGACAGCTGATGACCAATACAATTCATTCACATGTTGGGAGCAGGAGAGTGGACTGGAGAGTAATCCATATCGATTAAAATTGAGTGAGTATACTTTGATAGATGTTTTCCTTTTCAGATTTTAAGGACAATTACGATTTCCAATAGCGTCAAATTAGGCGTTTTATTGTTTGATAGCTGAGATAGACCAACGTCATCCTTACCATATGATTTAATTACGTCTATCATGACCATCATTCGTGAGTGCGTGCTGCATGTGGTAATAAACAAAATCTCGGACAGTGACAGGGCTGATTCTAAAATAAAACAAACGGGTTGAAACAAACCACCTCAGTCACATGCGTGCGTTGAGGCGATAGTTAGTGTGGGTGCAGTTGGTTTATAAAGTCATTAATAACGCTGTTCCAGAAACGTCTAACCGATTCAATAAATGCATTTAAGGATTTGGACTAAGCCGGGACGCGAGTTTCGAATCCAAACAAAACGTTTTAGGCTAAACTGATAATGTATAAAAAATGGCAAAATTTGACAAAGTATCCGACCCCGCTTTTGACATGGACGCACCTTTAACATTAAATCGAAGCATCAGAGGTTATCAGTATTATTTGCACCTGGCTAAGGATCCTTGTCTAAAAGATCTAATAGAATCATTAGTGCATGACACTTTTCGGTATTTATTAGTGTGAGACCGTCTTGGAAATTGATGAAGCACTTGTACAAAATGATGCCGACTGTAACAAGATTTGATTAGTCAATAACGGTATCATCGCGATGTGTAGCAACTCATGATATATCATCAACTGAAAGGAGATCGAAGCATTTTTGAGCGATGTTGACAGTGCTACGATCCAACCAAGATTACACAAGGTCTGCTGGCCGTACCATGATGTTTGACAAGGACGCAAATCTCCATTCTGAGCACGTATGCTTTGGAACACTACAGCCTATTGACCATCCAGCTCACCCCAACACTTTAAATGTAGAGGATTGAACGCTTCATTGTCACAATGACAACACTGTATTCGCTGTGTGTTGATCTTCATGAACCCTCAATGAGGTTTTTGTGAGCGTTTCCGATCAATCACATCATTTGCTTTAGCAGAGATGTTCGCAATGTTATCATTGGAACCAAGCACACAGTTATATCATATCAGAAGCATAATATCTATAGTGCTGTATGCGTTGCTAATAACCACTTATGTTATTTAAATTATCATTCTGGATGTTTGTGATAATCCCTTCGGTGTCCGGATAAACATTTATAGTGTCGTTTATGAGTTCTGAAAGCACACCAACGCAGTTATTTTACGAGGTTATCAGACTAGTACGAAGGCAATGTTCAGCAGGTATCATGGCAAATAACTACCCAACAAAGTATCAGCTCACCAATGACATTTATTTATAAGCTTTCTAAGTATAGCTCACCGCGTGATGGATAACTCGTAAACCAAGTGTCATTTGAACATTTTGGTGTGTTTAAAGTTTCTTTGCAGTTTAAAGTTCATCAGGAACTCTCGCAAAACTTGTGCTTGATTTTCTTCACAATCATCTCACACGTGCATATTAGAAGCTGTGGGAGTTCGTGGACCTAGATCACACTGTTGACATAGATCTGCAGATTAACCAGGAAAGACTGTATTCGTTGTAGCCGATTGATTGCTTTTCCGTGGATCATTTAATCTTGTGTAGACAATAAGTGGTCGAAATGCACGTTCATGCACGTATAACTCAGGTCCTCCGTATGATATTGATGCATTGCTTTGATTACAGCTGATAAGATGCTACTGTTCGAGGGCGCGGGTGTTCAAATGAGGATTAATTACGTACCACCGTAATTGGTCTAGTTGACGTAATTCAAAAGATCGGTCTAAATTAATATCCTATCAGGAGGTTATGATTAATATTAGCCCAAAACAACTTGCTAAAATAAGGAGCACAATGAGAAATGATTGCTGGGTCACATTGAGGATTTTCTCTGACAAAGTTAACTGTAATTGACCAAAATACAATTTGATTAGCTCAATGTCGTCAAAAAAGAACGCCTTTGTGACATTAATGTTATCCAAGTCAGAGGCAAAACAGATGCAAGAGACTGGCAGAAAATTTAAATTGTTCGCATCCTTTTCATCTTTGTTAGCGATTGCAGTTCCAGCAGATGCAAAAGCATTTGCGTTATAGGCTGCTGTGAAACATCAAGGATGGCTTTGGAAAAGGCAATTGAACACCGTTTAGCCTTTCGTAAACAATGAAAAAGAAATAAAATGGACTTCGATTACCCGGCACAGGTCTTGGAGTATACATTACAAGTCGCAAAGATCACGCGTCAATTAACTAGACCTAATTTAATCAACCTGACCAAGTCAATTAAGCATTCCGCATATACGGGAAGAACTTGCATAGATCATCCCATGCACAAGGAACAACGGCATCTTTAATCTGGATTCAACGACAGGACCTGGGGCTCATTTGACTGCATACTCGGTAACATACAATCATCGTTTATATTTGCCTCGTATGGGCTTTCACCCCACCTGAAGATGTTGATCATTTAACGCGAGATCAGTTAACGCGATGTGGTCAATGTAGTATACCATTGTTTTATTCGATTCTGCCCTTACAAACTGGGCTGCATGGGTCAATGTGTGGATATGGTTTTATTGAAGAGTTGCGTGCACTTGAGCATTCACCACCTTGACACTTAGTACACTTAATAGTGTATAAACCACCTATTAATATTTTCAGAAGTCATTCAATTGTGTAATAGGTTTGTTTCTACATGAACGTGGTGTTAGGACCCCAGAGCGCACAATCACCGGAAACTTAACTATCCAGTATAAATAAGTAATGGCTAGAAGTGTGTGTATGTGTTGCACCCGCAAATGATGAGTCTTGATAGGTTCTGCCACCCGTGCAATAATACTACGCGATCACATTATTAATAGAAGAAGTATAATATAATAGGCCCACAAAGTTACCGATGCGATAAGACAACCGACTGTGACATTAAATCAAAAAAGAGAACTATGCTTCTCTTGAAATACAAAACGTGTGTGTTTGCGGTGCCAAATGCAGGATCCGGAGTACTGTTAATCCTGGTACTGCTGCAATTATAACAACGTCACCATCAAAGGCACACCTGTCGGATTAGCTGTTGGGTCTATATCAATAGTAAACGGTGTAACTAGCGGCGTTAATCAAATAATTTTATCAAGATAGCGTTTGTAAATGCTTGTCTATCAAAAACCATCCTCGGCAGAATAAAGTAGTCTTAGCACAAAATTTAGATTGTACATAATGAATATTGACGATAAAATATTAGCACGGGTGACTTCGTAATGTTACTGGTGGAAATTGAATACCACCAAAGTATCCACGTAAATATACTAAACTGAGAAGTCAGTGACTAAAAGCAGGTAATTAATTAACAGGGAAAATCGAGTAACCATTTGCTATAATATATCGATCAGTCTGATAGTGGATGTAGCTTTACAAAATCGTTTACTTGGCGAATGAGCATAGGTAATCATTAAAGTAAACACATACTTAAGCACGTCAGTAGGCCAGATATTTTTACCTCTTAAAAAACATTAAAGTAAGCATTGTCTTAATACTTAAACACATTAGTAAGCCATTGATGTTCACTTTGCACAAAACCACTAAAATTCACCTTCAGCCCATTTTAATAAACCAATATCAACGACACCAATTATCCAGAATTCGTTGCAATTAGCGTGGCAGTTGTAGTGTGTTGCTGTCATGATTTATTTTGGAAAACTTTCATTCCACTGTATAATTTAAATTTTATTGCTTAATAGGGTACGCACTCACGTGAAAGTTGTTGTTCTTACAGGGTTTGACGCCATTTTTCAGCACAACATAGACCATGCATGATAACCGGGGAAGCCCCGGAAACAAAGTAACTGGCAAGCTTTCTCACGTAACCACACTGGTGGAGTCCAGGCAGACGAGGTGATATGGCAGTAATCAATAGCGGAGAGCGCTTTAGTCCAATCGGCTACTCGATAGAAGACGTTTGTTTATCTCAGCTATCAAAATCTAAACCGCGCAGTCTGACACTACTTTTCTTTAAAGTTTTCTAAAACACATACGCTTTTAATATTTTTGTATCACTTGTACTTTTCTGATCAAATGATAGCTAAAACCCAGAAAATTTAAACCATAAACGACAAAACCCGCTGTATGAAAACAGTAATAAATCTTTGCCACTCCGTGATGTTTAGTACCATTGTCAAACTAATTTCCTCAGATACTGCAACACTTTACTATCAGTGAATAAATTAATACATAGGATACGAGATGTCTGGTCTAAATACTGCACTGAACATAAACTTAATTTCATGTGATTACTTATTAAACAATATTGTCTCCTTATGTATTGCAAAGCCACACTTGTATCGTGTTCTTTTATCTTAGATCATAGAGTACTATCCGCATCAAATCCTGCTAAATTTGTACCCAAAACCTGCTATTTCATCGAAGTCATTCTTGCTATCATATCCTTTTTTGTAAACATTATGGTGGAACACTCCAAATGCATAATACCGACTTCTTAATAAGCACATTATTTGTTGCCGGAGTGATAATGTGGAGATGGGAAATTATATGTAGTAGACCGCTTTTCTATATTTCATACGCATCAACACTAGAAAAGAAAGCATCGAAATAGAATCAAGATTCCGATGTCATTTGCGTGTATGGCTAAAAGCTAACTTAAAGTAAATTAACCTTGCTTAATATGTCGAACAAAGGGCTATTGGTTCCATATCGAGACACTCAAATGTTGGTCAAAATTAACTAGGGTATGATCTGTAAAAGAGCCTAATTAAAAAGTATATGGACATTTGGAATAACACTTTAATCAACTTTTGCAGATGGTCCTAGACTCGTCAACTTTACTCCCAACAAAACGGTGGTATTGGAACACAACAGCTTGAACGTATCTTGCATTTCGGACTGTAGTCCAGTTTGTTCATACCACTGGACAAAATTGGAACGTTTCACTGGTCTTCAAAGAGAGGTTTCTGCAGAGAATGCACTATACAGTTCTGTAGAGAATGCACTATACATTAACAATATTACTAGACAAGACGCTGGGAAATACATGTGCAAAGTCCAGAATGTTATTAGCGGTACAGCATACACAAACATGTTTGCACTGGATGTAGTATGTAAGCACAATAATAATAATAATTAATCAACTACCAGCAAGTATATTGAGGATGAAGATATTATTTCTTCTTCCTGTTATTATTATTATTATTATTATTATTATTATTATAGGCAACAAATCATCACCAAAAGATCTGAAACTTTGTTTAAGATAGCACTGATTAGTATAGTGTGACATTAATCTTTCAGTTAAAACAAATAAATTCTTATAATGTTGTTCATGAAATGCATCATTTATTACGCAAAAGATATTAAACGACATAGAAGGAGTTTCAATATTACTTTTTATTGCATATATATATATATATATATATATATATATATATATATATATATATATATATATATAATACTAATGCTAATACTATTAATAACAATAATTGATGATATTCAGATTTAAACCCGGTATTTCTTCCTTTATTTGTGCATTCATTATGTTTATAGAAACAAATTGTTACAAAACGTCGTGATCAGATCACCTACATATATAATACAGTTATCACAAATATGTGATGTCAGCACACTATCCGTACATGTAATAAACCGCCTTGGGTCAGTAGTTAATGCAGTGAACTCGTGACCAGAATGGTGAGGGCTTGATTCTCATCACTTGATAAGACAGAATTGTCATCCGATTTTTCTTTTCTATCTTACTTTAATTCTTCCTGTCTAGGCATTATACAACTTAAAAATTTTACAGAATGATACAATATAACAAAATTAACAACCAATGTCCTGTTTTAGTGAACACGTTGTGTTACCATGTGGTATCAAACACTAATTATATAAGGTGTCTCCTTTCTTCTTTTAAGATGGCCCAGACGAAATCGTGATGAATACATCAAACGCTATCATTGAAATGGACGCATTTCATTCTTTAACAATAAATTGCTCTGCCGAATGCTTCCCGCCGTGCCAAATTCACTGGAGCCAATCAAACAACAATATTTCTGGTGAAAATTTGTGGCTTAGTAATATAAAAACTGGTGGTAACTTCACTTGTCATGCCCGGAATGCACAAAATATTAACATCTCGATTTCTAAAACCATCAGTATTACAGTGAAATCAGGTAGGATTATTTCATGTTTCCATGTGTTTTATGTGACGTGTTATTGCGTTAGAAGAATATGATGTTCACAAACATGTTATCCAACCAAAATAGAAACGTCGGTCATTTAGAGAATCGTAAAATTACTTATTCTGATGCAGTTCCTCGTTTGGTATAGCTAGATATAATTTTTGATATAAGAATATATTATTTGTAGGTTTTTATCTAATATTACACAGTTCACATTCATATTAGCATAATACGTTTCAGTCGGATTGATGATTTTAAAACTTTATACCTTCAAGCTATAATTCAGAAATAAATGATAAAAAAGAAACTCATTTTTCTTGCACTGTAAATTTGCAATTCATTATACAAATTACTACCACGTATGTCATGGTGAATTCGTTTTGCAAATAAGGTAAACGCCATCGCGTTTTGTTTAATTCATTCAACATGAATGTAGCCAACAAGGAAAGTATCCAGATAATTTGATCCATTGTTTAGATTCAAAGTACTTCCATTATGAAAATCCAAAGGACGTTTTCTGGAGAATGTCCCAGTCTTGTCTTTATCGCCTGTTCTATG
>CM068831.1:124508810-124798810 GCA_028554795.2 Sinohyriopsis cumingii | reverse complement strand
ATATATATATATATATATATATATATATATATATATATATATATATATAAAGAGAGAGAGAGAGAGAATAGATATATAGATTTTGATACCGTTAAAAAGGGATATAATCTTCATTTACTTGCAAACTTCGTCTACCATGATATTCATTGGGTGTAAAAATCGTCTGTATGCAATTAATTAATAAGATAATATTACTTGGTTACAAGAATTAAATAAATATTGGTAATTTTTTCACCTAAAGTAAAACGTTCACAAAGCAAATCCAAAAACTTTTTATGTTGTATCTAATAAATTCAATCACATGGTTCTGATCTAAAACAGATTTCTGAGAGTTGTGACTAAATTTACCATTTTACTATCGTTATACATGCAAATCGAATCAGTGCAAAGATGTAATATTCCAGACAAAACTTCCATCTATGAATAATGTATTTGAAATTATCAGTAGATAAATTAAATTGGTCAACGATAAACGCAAAACGGGATTTCAGTAAGCGAGTCCAGGTGCCTATATACAATTGTAAATATATCCTTAAAAATAACTTTAAGGGTTTCACGATAGTTTATCATGCACAAGAAAGGTTTAGTCTTGGTTATTATGATGCCATTGGGAAAATCATCGAATCTATAATAACTAAAACACGCTAAAGCCTTGACTATATGGTGCTTGGTTGAATTTTTTTAAAAATTTCTTTCAGAACTTCGGATAAACCGGCTTCTGATGTATCTTGTAATAGCAATGGGCGTTTTGCTAGTTGCTGTTTTCTGCATCTGTATTTTACAGAAGTTTGTGAAACGGTAATTATAATTAAAAGTAATATGATATATTAGATGTAAAGAAGCATTTTAACATAAAAATTCGTGTAATTACGAAAGATATTCGTCTATGCTGGATTTAATCGTAGTAAACCAACTCATTGTAAAATTGATTAATATGACCTGTTACTATTATTTTGCTCACTTAGTTTTCAAATTAATAGTATTTTATTCATTTCTAGCTCTTTGTTTGGTTCAAAAATACGTTACGTCAAGCCCGGTAGAATTTATGATATATTAATTGTGAGTCACTCGCGGTTGAAAAATATTTCAAGAAAAACTTCATACGTACAATTTTCTAACATGCATTCTAGTAAATTTTATTTGCTTTTGTAGCCCATGTTTAGACAGAGTACCAGAGAGTACCCAATTTCATGATAGCGGAGAAGAACATCCATTGCAGGCAAACCCGTCTGAAGGTTATTGGACAATTGTGTGTAACACGGAAGGAGATCTGAGTACAGAGCTGGAAACAAATATTAGTCAAATTAACGAGCCAACTCCATTTGCAAACATAGAAATTATTGAACTGAATAACTTGGAAACATCGCAGTTCCAAATGACAGAAGATGGTATGGAATTCGATGGGTACATCCATGCTATTCATTCCGATCCTGTGAATACAAGCTTTATGTCAACACGTAATACGAAATGAGTTTGATGTAATCAGCATGTCTTTACTGAAAGAGGCAAATGTTGTTACATGCTTACTGGAGGGATACTTGCAGCTCGAGAGACAAAGACATTTTGCATTTTGAAAGAGAAATCAGGTTGCGTGGGTTTTAGAACAATTTCTGTTTGAGATGACCCTTACAATGGAAAAGTTATGACCCTATCAAACGAAAATGAATTACACTCAGTACTATTGGAAAGTTGCACAATAGAACCAGATGTAAGCAAGTGTTACTAGGTCTCAACTAATTTGTGCATTCTCATTATGCAATGTCACAAATAAGTGTATGCATTCAAATAATTGCATGACAAGAGCAAGCGTGACCCTCATTCATGCATATTTCGAAAAATATGGAATAAGCGCGAAATATTACAAACGTGCCAATAATAGCGGATTAGATTTGTTGTCAAGAACAGTGGTTTATGCACCGTTATATGAGTTATTTGATTTCAAAGCTTTATTTTTTAGAGTCAATCCGATAAACCTAATCTGAATTTTGACATGTTCTTAATGAAGGATACTGTCGTCATAAATTGGACAAGCTGGAACTAGAATGTCCCCAGCTCAACAGGATTTGTCCAAAAACTATCTGATATGCAACAAACAATTATGACTCTAAAGAAGTAGGTGAGACTTGTTGCAAAACTAAGTGTAATACAGACATGACTGTAAATGAAGACAGAAAAAAGAACGCTCCGTTGCATAGTAGATTTACTTCTATCAGCAGGAAAACATCTAACGTAATAATAGTTAATTTGCACCCAGGAGGAAATTTTGTGTTCCATGAATTGAATGAATCTGTTATCTACGTATAGAACTGAGGAGTTATATTATATTTTAATAGTAATTCAAGCTTGTTTTCATAAACATTTTTCGGCAACATATACTATATTTACCCCGATTCACATGTTTTTGTTTAAAAACACAGTGTAGATTAAAATGTACAGTATGCCAGATAAATGTAAATGATTTGAAAATCTATGTCTTTGTTGCTTAAAATATTTCGTGTGTTATAACTTTAATATAAACAAAGAGAAAGATAAAAGAATCCCTTGCAAGTTTTAATACAGGAGTGATGTGAACTTCTTCGAATCTATTTGATGGTCAGTGTATTCAGAACTTGTCATGCATTTGAATGCTTCTAATGACAAACTTGTATAACGTTTTGTAAAGTATATTTTCTTAAAATAGTCAGTCTGAAATAAATATCTGACTGTCTGTCGTATACCGTTGCTAATATTTTAGTGGCTCATGAACTAAAACCTAGGTGGTAACATTCTGTTTACTTTGTATTTTAAAATGTATATTCCATACTTAAAACTTGCAAAACTATCTTCAGTAGTTAGTGAGTAATTAGTCGTATTTACGTAATGCATGAATCCAGGATGTGATAGCATCATTGTATTTATAGATCCGATACATTGTTTTTTTTTTTTTTTTTATGTGATATTCACTTATTATATGCGCTATTGAACGTATTATGGCATGAGTGAAGATTATCGCGCAAATGTACACCAGCAAAACATCGTTTATTTTTTAAAGTTATCTTAGTCAATGTATATTGCCCTTTTTAACGCATTCTGTTTACATTCATTATGCCTGTATGTGTGTTATTATATATTAGACACTCATGATGCATTACTTCATTGTTTAAACGAGTTCGTATATTACACACAATTTATGGAAATTTTTGAGACATCAAATACAGTCAACAACGAATGAATCAGAATCATGTAGATTTCACTCATGAATATCTTATATGGTGGAATACAAGATACTTAATTTTAGTTACGTGTCTCCAGATCAACGTGGGAATTGCTAATTTAAGATTTTCAACACAATAAAATAAATGTACTAATGGTTTGATATATAATGCAAATATTATTCCACATGGAATGCTTCCATTAGGTCAGAAGATTCATTTCCTACCTCATTTTCAGTACATACTGCTCTTTATATAGTGTTTCCATTCTCAAATGTGCAATGTATCATTCATCATCATTATCATTATTATTATCATCTTCATCTCCCTCTTTATCTGTTCTTTGCGTCAATACAAATAGAGCACGGAATAATAAGAAACGTTTAACTTTGGACGACACATCTTTTTTTGTCAGCATTGTGTTTATGAAACGAACTCTTTTCTTATTTCCTTGCTTCCTACTAATAACTTAATGTAATCCAAACGGCATACTATGTCAGACATATTCACTCAAAAATGGTTTATTGGCTTAGGTGACGAAGTTATAGGCTACCGAGAAATCTTACGCAAGCACGGCAAAAGCTCACTTTTGGATAAACCAATTGTCAAATTTGCATCAGTGTGTCTGTCAAAGAATTTCAGAATTGTTGCTAAATGATCTTTCCAGGCGTCGTTGTAGATGATGACATCATCGATGTGCGTATCACAATTATCTAAGATCTGATGTAAGCATATTATTATTATTATTATTATTATTATTATTATTAAAACTTTATTGATATTTGCCATTTTGGCAAATGTAGCACAAATCTAGTAATCATATTCAGTATAGTAAAAAAGAATTACTGGAAAAAGTCTTCATGTTTCATTTAAGACATTGAGATCATTGATACAGTATACAAATTTAGTCATATAATTGCAAAATTCAGTTTCTTTTGTTCTCAGGTATGCATTCTCTAGTGGCATTTATTTATTGGTATCACCTGTACTGTTTAAATGAATTTAGTGTTTATGTTTGTTTTCTTTTTAAACCTAAATGGCTTATTTACTAATGGGATAACACACTTTCCTGCAACAGAAGGAAAAAATCCCAAACGCAGGAAATCCCAGGTTATAATGTTCCTTGCATGCGAAAAATCTGGATTAGGAAACTTGAAGAGAAAAATATGAGAAATCCTGAGAGATCACTACAGTTGTTTGAATGCATGCTCACATTTTGATACCACGTGATCACATATCTTGATCCTGGGTTCATGATATATAAGGATTATTATTAAAGCAAGAAAATGCATAATTTTTTTACCTGAATATCTCAGGATTTCAAACAATATGAGAGCAGCAGGGAAGTTCTACAGACCAGACGGTTCCGCCAAAATAAAGCCTCCTACGAGAACTTTCTCCGTAGAAGCCTCAGAAAGCAGAAATAAACCTTCCTACGAAAAACAATTTGCGTAAATTCGACCCCGAGAGCAATTTTTGTGTGCAAATTCTAGCATTCTGGACAAGTAAAAAACATAACTTTTGGGGGGGGGGGTGGGAAATTTATTCTGGTGTCTCTTCGTACGAAGGGATTGGGCTGCAAGTCTCATGAATAAATTTGATCGAGACCGATTCGATATCTACTACGCGGATCATGAAGATTAATTGTGATAAAACCGTGCGGTGTTGCCTGAGCGCGGCTGAAGAAATTTTTGAATTTGTTTATGTCCATATCGCCGTTACACCAAGTCTGATGAATGTTTCTCAGCGTGTGAGTATCGACGCCATTGAATACCGATAAGATATTGCAATTGTCCCTAATTACCTTTGGAATCTGCGTATATCGCTGCGTCACGTAAATCACATAGGTGTTCTTGTGCCTGCCACGCGAGAATATCCTAGCCGGATTAGTTTGCTTATCCAGCATGACATCATCGAATACAACAAGATTATTAACGTCGCCATCTAAATTTTCCACCGATGGAGCTTCATTAATGTCTGTGATAAATTCTATCGTGCCCTCGTCGGTATTGTCACTAAATTCCTTTAGCACCTGATAACAACGCTGATCGTCAACGGATGGCGCAACCAAATACAATTTGTCCCATTTCAACCATCGCATTATCAAATTTAACAACAACTGCGTCTTTCCAGATCCTGACGGGCCAATGATTATCATCCTAATCGAATTTGGTAATACCGCGTTGTGTTTTATTTGCTCGCGTTTCTTCGTGGCGGAAAAATCAATTACATTCATGTTACTAGAATACATGGATCTATATTGTGTTAAGTGTCGCACGCGCACAGCTACGATAAATCCAATCGAAATCATCACACGCAACAACAGGAACGCAATCAAGGGTGAATGCGAAGTTTGCAAAACTCAGAAGTTTAAATTTGTAAAAAAAAAAATAGAACCGGAGGAGACATTACCGCCTCCATGAAAAATCTACCTGGGCTGCCCTGGGCGAAATATCCCGGAGAGAAGCAGCTACCAGGATATAATTACTGTGGACCCGGCACGAGGCTTGATATAAGACTCAACGATAATAATCAACCAAATCCCGGCGAAGATCCAGTAAACGCCATCGATAACGCGTGTTACTACCACGATCTTGCGTATCGCAGCGGGGATTTACAACAAAGACATCTCGCTGATATCAGGCTAATTCACGCAATAGACGCGATTCCTGACAAAAGTTTCAAAGAAAAATTGGCAACTTGGTTGATAAAAGGCGCAATGAAAGGTAAATTAGTACTCGGTGCTGGTAAATAATAATGGAGCAGATATATTATTCTCCGCGAGGTTTTTGGCGAGGAAAATCAGCAATAGCCAAACTTGCCAAAGCAGCAAAAGTAAAACGATCTGTTGCTGAATCGTGGTTATCGAAACAGGCAGTCTGGCAATTGTATCTTCCTCCGCCTAAAAAAATACCGTACGCGAGTTTCTCCGTCAGCGTACCCAACGAAGTCCATCAGGCTGATTTAATGTTTCTTCCTCATGATACTGTTGACGGAGTTACATACAAATATGTCCTGACGGTTGTTGATATCGCTAGTAGATACAAGGAAGCGGAACCGTTATCGAATAAAACAGCAACTGAGATTGCTAAGGCATTTGAAAAAATTTACTCGCGATCTCCACTAACCTGGCCGAAGCTTCTCCAGATTGATCCAGGACGAGAATTTCTCGGTGCGGTTACTTCATTGATGAAAAAGAATAATG
The DNA here is from genome assembly GCA_028554795.2 of Sinohyriopsis cumingii. Lineage (NCBI taxonomy): Eukaryota > Metazoa > Mollusca > Bivalvia > Unionida > Unionidae > Sinohyriopsis > Sinohyriopsis cumingii. Next base: position 124,792,414 of record CM068831.1, on the reverse strand, counting down.
TTAAAATCCGACGTGGTATAGTTGGTGTTCATCGTAATCAGGCTATCGTTGAAAGATTTAACAAAACTCTCGCGGAAAGATTATTCGGATATCAATACGCGCGTGAATTCATTCAAGATAATCGATCTCACGATTGGGCAACAAGATTGCCTCATGTGATTAACGCGCTAAATAACGAAGTAACACGAACAATAGCGATGAAACCTGCAATTGCAATTACAAAGCCGAATATACCACTAAAGCGAAGTTCCACAATTCCGCCTGTGCTAGGTAGCGTCACGGTCAGATATTTATATAAGGAAGGCGAGGCCGAAGGAGGAAGAAAAAGAGCAACCGATCCAACTTGGAGCGTTACAACACATAAAATATCAGCCGTAACAAGATCATCAGGAAGACCAGCAATTTATTTCCTAGATTCGCTAGCACCACAACGCGGATTTACTAAGGAGGAATTACAAATAATACCGAAGGATACTCAACTACCACCAGCGTCATTAATGTGAAACCGAATTCTACCCAACTGAGATAATTTTCTTACTCGAGACACGGCCAGATAAACTAAATTTGACCAGGAAATTCTATCATCGGCGATCCAAACTTGGCCGTCTACGGTCAATCCCTGCGATGAATGTATCGTTGTTGCGTATCCAAGTTTCCATGGCGATCTTTCTGCGTTTATCGCGTCATTGACAAGATTAATATCAACAAGAATAATATCGTTCAGTACCAATATCTTTTCCTCTCCGCATGGCAAAGTAACACTAATATTTTGTTTTCTGGTATCAGCGGGCCTGTAACACAACGGCCCTGTAATGTTGGAAATTTCTCGCAATGCAGCTTGAATAACATATCCTGAATAATATCGCGAATAATTTTCCTGCTAGCAACGATCAAATGATCTGGACGCCACAAATTTAGAAAAATATCCATCGGAGTCTCGTCGATTATTCTTCTCATCACGTCACATTGAAATTTATTCGGTTGTAATCGAATTATTTTTTTGAATTCGGTCAGTAAATTATCATCAGATCTGTAATCAGCGTCAATCTCTTCATAATAATCAACGAAGTTCCTGAGCCATTCGTGAGGAGATTCACCATCAATAGGATCAGGCTGACCATGATCTCCGCACATTATCACGGCGGTATTTTTCCCTTCCAGCCATGCCAGGAATGATTTTAGCGTGACTAAATTTACTGTGCAAATTTCATCAAATATTATAATCTTGTTGATATATTTGTTTCCCATACGAGCCGAATCCCACAATCCACCGCTGTATTTGAAATAACTATGATACGTACCAGAATCAACGCCGCGTTGCCTTATTTCTCGCGCTAATCTGTGAGTTGGAGTCAGCACGACCATATCAGAGTTTGAAAATAAATTTATCGCTCGTGTTGTTTTACCGCTACCGCCAGGACCATTCATGTAGACAAATTTGTTACGCGAAATCGGGTCAAATGCGGATGCGGCTGTTGATATTTCCTCACATTTATCTCGATGAAATTTATCACAATCTTCGACATCGGCGTCTTCACAATAATCTAGAATATCTTCGTTTTTTATTCTCCAAGTTCCCCAAGAACCATCAGCGATTAAATTTTCTAGCCTGTATTGGTATTTCTTATCGATATAAAACGAATCCGTCGCTACCCTTACTGCGATATCAGAAAATTTATTTATCATCGATAGCAAATTTATACTAACATAAGCGAGCATCGACGACCTCAAATGCGTATACTGCGCTGATTCTCCATCGAGGTAGCTAATCACGGTACCTAGCTTCACTCCATCAATGATAATATTCTCTCTGTTGCAGAATATTCCACGCGATACCGTATCGGCGATAATAAAATCCATCTCGGCATCATTGATAAACAACCTAGCGTGTCGGTGTTTATGATCAACTGATCCTCCTTGAGTAAATTTGCCAATTATTTTTCTTCCGATATCTTTCGCGTTTTCACAATCCGTCGGTAACCACACTTCAGTTTGTTTCCTGTATGATATAATTGCCTCGCTTACTGTCAACGATATTAACATCGACGAATCCAGCATATACCTCAACAAAACCGTAGGGACCCAACGACGCTGCGATAAATGCCGACCAAACCAAATATAGCAAATTTTATGTAAATTTTCAGCAAGCTCGAACGAAGTTACATAAGCGAATCCTGTCATGACAAAATCAGGCAACGGTCCGTTAATCGCTACCCTTGTCATTTCGCTGGTGGGATGGCCAAATTTAGCAAAATAATCCGCACAATCGCCATATCCAAGGAAACTTCCAGGATAGCACGCGCTCATATCAACGGAGATCATATCTTCGAAATAATACTTGGTATTCCATAATCCTCCATGGCCGTATTCGATACAGCTAAGTTGAATATCAGCGAGATATTCATTCCTTGTAGGTTTCCACGAGTTTCTTTCTCTGGCAGCATGAGCAGCAACAGACGGAACAGTAAAACAATTTGTCAGTAACTGATCAGGATTTGACGAATATTTCACTGCGATATTTTTCATTGATTCGTGTAATTTTTCATCGCGGTAAATATCTCCCCGCGGCAAGATAAACTGATCATATTTTTCTTCGTTCGAAAATAACCAAACCGATATTGGATCAGATGCGGCTAATATTTTGATATATCTGAACATGGCATCGGAATTGTCCTTTGCAGAATTTTCCACGGGATAAAATTTAACAGCACGATCCCGCGGGAATATCATTACCGACTGCGACCACGCATGTGAATTATGATCAACAATTTCGATTGGTATTCCTCGAGATCTGTACGGTGACGAGTATAATATTTCTCCCGATAATGTTTTCACCGTGATAGGAAACTTAAGTTTTTTACTCAACACAGCTACATCATCAATCGATGCGCCATCAACAACTGTCTTCGCCCATGAGTTAATTTTATCCAACCTCAACTGGGTCAAACCGGATCCTCGTCGAGCGTTTTTCATGTGCTCGATAACGCGCTCAGCAACACAGTTTATCATTGGAGATTCTTTCATCGCAGGTAGATTTTTCATGTCAGGATTATTATTCAGCCGATAAATTCCATAGACAACAGCGCTAGAAGGATACGCCCTAGCATAATAAGGACCATCGATTCCCAATAACAATCCTGGCTTCGAATTTTTATCAAGAACAACATTTTTCTTACCGCCACGCACAGGATCTCGTTTATCGCGAATGACCCAGGTATCGTCAGGCATTTGTGCGATAAATTTTATCCCGAAGATAAATCGCTCTTCTTTGTGTTCGGATTTTATATGCTCGATTATCTTCTTGGCTCGTTCCAGATTCATCGTAGCATCAGTAGAGTTTGTTTTCCAAGTCGACCAAACATGAATCGCTCCATCATCGAAAAATTCTTTCTTGGCTCGATCGACCTCAGGAATGATATATTCTGCCTCATCAAGATCAAATGCATCCATTATTATAATTTAGACAAATGTTTAAATATAATGAATAAATGTTCGTGGATAACAATCGGATCAACAAAATCATGCGACAAATCCTGCAGAGGCGATTATTGCGGCGCTCACATATATGCAATTCGACGAGGTAGTAAAGGACCACAGCGTTGTTTAGTTTGCCAAGTTGGTATTCGAGGAAAGACTCGATTGTGTTTCTCTTGTGGAGGGAAAAATTATCGAGAGTTACGAAGATATTACGAAGAGAAATCTGCCTCGATAATAACATGCGAAGAAGATTATATTAATCGATTCAAAGCAAATTACGATTTAGACAAATGGAATATTGTATATGAATCCCAAATCGACGATTCCTGCAATGAAAATCACACACGAGTATAGATCTCATCCAACCATCGAGGGTTATGAAGCATCATCGGATGGTACTGTCAGAAACATTAAAACAAAGAATCTTGCTGGTTTTGTTAATAGTAACGGTTATCTTAGATTCACCGCCGGCGAGAATAAAAAAAGAAGAGCAACAAATTATTTCAATCACAGATTCGTGTTCGAATGTCACAAAGGACCAATAGAAATTGGACTTGTCATTGATCACATTGACGGTGATAGGCTTAATAATAAATTATCTAACCTTCGAGCCGTGACTCAGAGTGAAAATTGTAGGTTCGGTAATTCTGGTGGCGCACGATCAGCTAAGTCGGTCAAATCAGTAAATCAAGAAACAGGCGAGGAGCTTGTATTTGAGTCGATGGGAGGCGCTGGGAAGTATTTTCGTATTCATCAAGCATCGGTGCGATATGCAGCAGAAAAAATAATCCACGCAACATTTTCCTATCGATTTGGCGCGTGGATCGAGTTTTATTATATCCCAATAATACCAGACTCAGAAAAATTAATTAAATATTAACAAAAAATATAATGAACGAACAAACCATAAACAATATCATCGAAGCCATCGATGATCTAAGGAAAAAAATAAATCTTCCATCGGATCTAGACACTAATAAAATCCGATCCGAATTCGAGACGATTGTTCAGGGGAAACTCGAATACAAATACACGCTACCGTCGGAGTACAAATTAATAAAGAAAATCCAAATCGCGATGTATCAATCACTTGCGACAGTCAGCGATGATCAAATCGAGGATTTCGTTAAATTATCTACGCTAGTGGAGAAAGCTAGATTGATTTTATCAGACGCATATGAATCAAGAAAAATTACAAGCTCGCGCGTTAGGCAGCTGAAAAAACTTGTTGATGAAAGCAAGATCAATCAAGAAACCTCCTGAAGTTTTCCGTAATAAAAAAAAAACAAAAAACAAAAAAATATATTAATTTTGAAAATTTCCCTGGATTTTATTTATTTTTTTGGCATGTTTTTCCCTGGCATACAGATTTACGATCTTACCAATAGGCTGATACTTAATGTTTCTCCACGTATATCAAGTAAATGTCCATCTTGATTCGTTAGTTTGAAATTTATCCTTGATAATAATCGATTATGACATCGCAGATAAAACGGATTCACTGGCTCTTTTATTATCAAATATCCCGGAGAGACGCTAGGAGAAAACGAATATAAGATAAATCCCTGCTGCGCCCTCGATATGGCCGGATCAACATTATAGCTGCCCTCGACAACATCCGCGTGAAGATAAACCGCGATGACTTCCGTTATATTAACGATACCAGGCGAAATATGCCGTCCTTGCCCAACTCCATCGTTGTCATGTAGCAGGATCGATTCTGCTTGTAATTTTTTCTTAGTCCACGCATCGTGTAATTTAGGAAATAACTTATCAGTGGTATCAGTGACAAATTTTCTCATTTCATTAACGTTATAACCGGGAAATTTGTAATTTAGCAGCGTCCTCTCGGTTAAATTATGTCTTTGCATGAATGCCGTAATAATATAACCAATACCAAAAACAGCGCTGTTTTGTATATTTTCCGTTGCTCGGTTGTTAATGAGTTCCATATCGGCAGCTAATTTATTTATTCGCTCTACTGTTATGGTAATTTCGTTACATGAAGTTTGCACGTTAAATATACATTCCTGGAAAAAATGCTCTAATAATTTCTTTTGTTTCTCGTATTCGTTGATAATTTCACCAAATAATAATTTAATACTATCCTCGAACAAATCCAGCATATACACAGATCCTGAAGAAAAATCGAGGCTTCCTTTTGTTTTTTCATACTTATCAATGTAGTCTAAGTTGGTTCCGTGATAGTCTTTTTTGTCGCTGATAAAATCTTCTTTCTTTGGTTCCGGTGTTATTATCTCCCCGGGTGGAATCTCGGGCCAACCTAAAACGGTCCTAATCGACGAATGGTAAATATCTATCATGTACGGCGATTTCACTTCTATGATCGACGATAGCGTTGGTTCATGCGCAGATATCTTTATTCCTGGAGTAGCATCGCCTGTTATATTCGATATCCTGCTGGTAAATTCCTTATCCAGTTGCTCAATTTCGTAACTGCCTGTTGGTATGCTAACAGTGAACCAATCGGGGGATCCATCAGCGCGTTTTTTATTAGCGATAACAAGTGAATTGTTTGATAATAATTTACCGAATGATTTTGATCTGATATTAGGCCAGCTATTGTAAACGCGCAGTTGTATCAATGCCATTTCCTTGACGCCAATTGGTGTTGGAAATTCGACGTTAAATTCTGGATTGGTTGAACTTAACGATATTAACGTTGTTGTCGGTGGTGTCGTGTTTGTCACGATCTGAGTTAGTTCGGACATTATTAATATTCATTTGTTCAATCTCCGAGTAGATGCTGATCATCGAAGAAAATTCTAGATCGGAGATAACGCCGTCGTTGAGACTCTCAGAAAGCAGCGATGATAATTTCGAATACGCGTCATTGACCTTGGTTAGTTTATTCTTGTACAATGATAGTTTCTCACTCGTGCACGATGAGATTTTTTTCGCGATGATATTTAGAACACCAGCGATTGTTGTTGTTGACGAGATTATTATTGTTGCTACGATTGGCGCGATTGTTGTTACCGCGGATAAAATTATTCCTGCACCGGCGACTACAGCGGATACTGCGTAAACAGCAACGTCAATGGTAACTAATCTACGCTGGTATTTCTTTATTTTTATCTGGTAATCGTCGAGGAGTTTTTTTAACGAATCCTGCCATGATCGCGCCTGATTATAACGGTAATCCGATGCGGTCATTTATTAGTTATTTATCTAACCAATTCTTGGTAAAATTGGGGGTCCAACTTTAACTGGTTGGGGGTTTCCTATCTCGGCAATTGCAACTGGGTGGGGTTTTTCTACCTCGGCAATTGCTCCTCGTTCAGGTTGATCAACAGCTGGTTCGGGTTGACCGATTACGGCCCAAACCGATAAATATTCGAAAACTGCAAAATAGTGTACTGGTTCGGTGGTGGTTCTATCGGGTGGCGTTAGTTTGAAGGTTTCAGTGTTATTTTCATCCATGGAAATAACGAAAAATCCAGGGTAGTATTCATAAATTTCATGATGATCGGCCGTTACGTTAAATTTTGTTGACCCAGTAATAAGATATACTCGATATACACCCTGAATTGGCGCGGTAAAGTTAAAAGAATCATTCTCGGGGGTCCAGGTAATATTTTGTGTCCTCAGCACAAATGTTACATCACCGGGGAGATTTTTTGTTTTTACCATTATTGGTATCGAAATACGCGCTAATTTTGGAAGATTCAACGGTGATATTTTTGTTTCGATTTCGGTAATTTTTGTTGTTGCGTCGAGAAGTTTCGTGTATATATTAGGTATGTCAGTGCGGTAGGTGGATGAATCGACTTTTTTGTTAATTTCTGCTGAAAGAGCATCAACCACTACTTCGATATTCGCAGTGGTTCCTGTAAAATCTAATATATCGACTTTTTCATCTACCGCTGTATTTATCTTGGTAATTTCCTCGTTGATGGATTTTACTTTCTCATTGAGATCATCGATGGGTTTTTTATCGATTTTTTCGCCCATTGCGGTATTTATCTTGGTAACATCTGCGAGAATACCAGTAACATCATCGCTGATTTTTTTTGTTTTCTCGTGGAGGTCATCGTGTGATGTTTTATCGACTTTTTCATTTGCGATTTGGCGTACCGCGTTAATATCATCGTTGATGGATTTTGTTTTCTCGTCGTGTGATGTTTTATCAACCTTTTCATTTGCGATTTGGCGCACCGCGTTAATATCTTTGTTGATTTGAGCGATATCATCGTTGATGGATTTTGTTTTCTCATCGTGTGATGTTTTATCGACTTTTTGATATGTTAATACACGAACCGCTTCAATATCTTTATTGATTTTGGCAATATCCTCGTTTATTTTCTTTGTTTTCTCGCTGAGATCGTTGTATAATGTATCGTCACCTTGACTAGATAATCCACGTACCGCTTCAATATCTTTGTTGATTTTTGCGATATCATCGTTGATGGATTTTGTTTTCTCGCTAAGATCGTCGTATAGTATTTTATCGCCTTTTTGTTCCATTGTGGTTTTTATTTCGTTAACGTCGGCGATAATCTTAGTAATATCTTCGTTAATTTTTCCTACTTTATCGCTGAGATCATCGTGCAATTCCTGATCAACTTTTTTCTTTACTAGCTGATCAGCGGCAAATGACGTATCGATAGATTTTTTTATGTCATCGTCAACTTTTTTGCTAAGTTTGCCCAAGGCATCATCGAGTTTTTTAAGATCGTTAGTTAGTCTATTTAGTCGTTTTGTAAATTTGTCTTGAGCATCATCGTAGACCGCCTTATCCAACTTTAGCAGCAACGCCGTTGATAGTTCCTTGTCGGATTTTTCTACAACCGCGATATCGGCCTTTGATGGTAACTTCGCGATAATATCAGTGACGTCAGCGATAGATTTTGTTACCGAATCCGACAATTGAGTAAACTGATTAATGCGTTCGTTATATTCGTCTCGTTTGATTATATCAGTTATTTTGATGTTGCTAGTTTGTAATCGCCCTTCGGTATTTTGAAAAATAGCAACTTCGCCAGGATCTATCTCTGACAGCGATAGAAGATTGTTAATATCGCTCTTGGTTGCGAATTTTGATACATCGATGTCGCCTACTTCTTTTTCTTTTTCCTTCCTGAAGAGGGATCTACCGTAAATGTCAACCATGATATTTATCTACGGTATATTCAAATAAAATTTTATGATAAGGACCGGATGATTTTGAAATTGCATCGAGGACGTTAATTGATTCTGGGCCGCATATTGGTGGATCCGTTAATGTTTGTGTTGGAAGCGTAGAATACCAAACTGGAATATTTAATTTTGACACGTATTTGATAAATTCGTTTGGTGGCGCTAATCCGTACGAGTCAAAATAAACAACTTCGTGAGGATTAATCGCGTAGGCAACCCAATGCGTGCCAGGGCCGATATTTTCATCGAGATTTATTATTCCTGTCTCGGTAGGGTTTGGTTTGTCTGGTAGTTGATCTCGCATAAATACGCCTCTGAAAAATTTTTTTTTTTTTTTCTTTACTTCACTGAGTAGATCTAAATTTGATAATGGCGTGCTAATCTTAGGCCAGATCTGTACATTGGAGGTCGTCCTAGTCTCAGGCCGGATCCGTGATGATATTTTTTTTTACCGTATCGTCCTCCGGTAACTTTTTCTAATATTTTTTTACCCGCAAATCCAGCAACGGCTGATGCTAGACCACCTAGTAAAGGTATTAACAAAGGAAAAAATCCACCTACTTTGACCATATCTCTGACTGCGCCTATGGAGAGACTCACATGAACGCCGGAATTCGCTGATTTGGCTCTGGTAAAGCGTTCACGTTGACTTCTAGTTAGCGATAGTTTGTTAGGCCCACCGTGAATCTGATTGTTTTTCAAGGTCAATTTCAAACCAATTCGCTTTGCTGTTGCTGCTTGGAGCTTTTTTATCTGACCCGGGGCCAGAGTTACGCTGACGTGTTCGTATGGCATATTAATAATCGCTTAATCTAAATTTAGAATTTATCACATATTCTCTACGGGTGCGTCGATGACCCTCATTCTACCGCTAATGCCTTCCAGGATCATTGTTCTATCGCTGAGGATCACCGCGATGGCTCTTGCGTTTCCACCTGTGTTAATTCTGGCCTTGAAATGAATATCGACAACGGATTGTTTTACTAAGTCGAGATGTTCCAAAGAAAAGTAATAGATGGGATAGAGAGTATTAAAATCTAGCTGTGATATTTGCAATCCGGTATCGATGTTTTGATCGCGGCCCATGAAACTTAACAATCGATGATATGCGCGTGCAGTAGATAAAGTTTCAAAATTGATGGCTATTTCCTCGGATGGTTCTTGTTGACCGTTTATTCTCAATGAAACGTTTGTTGCCGCGAATCGATCGAATATCATATGACTGTGAATTTGATCGTATCTGTTTGCATTTTGAAGAACAATAAAGATATGCCTAGGTGCCGAAACACCCTGCTGTGACGCAATTCGCCAGGTATATATTCCGTTAATATTAATATCGGTGGAGGAGTCGGTCGTCGTTGTCAGCCAGGACATGACGGATTTTCCGCCTTGATTCATGAATGATAATAATTTTTCTTCCTCGAGAATCGATGGTGTTATTGCTGGCATCCACAGAGTAATTTTAGTTAACATTACTTTACCAGCATCACCGGCCTCTCGCCAGATGGCTCTGTTATTGCCAGCCTCATCTCGAATAAAGGAGATAGTATGCTTTGCTCCGTAAATAACTTTTCTAAAATGCCTGCAAAATCCAAAAATATGAGATAGTGGAATTGCACAGGAGAAATTTCGTTCCCCACCCGTTAGCATTTTCCTTCGCGTGTGAAATCCGAGATTGTAATCGCCATTGATACTAAGCGCTACAGCGACGTTGGTGGCGGGGGCAGCATTAGCAGCATTTTGCGGTATACCAAAATTAAGCGGATTATGATCAGCGTGATCAGTGTTATCCTTGGCGAACATCATACTAGGGCCGGCTGATCTGGTAAAATCATCCGAGTATCTCGCTAGGCCTATGATCGTCGTTGCTATATCAACATTGTCCGTGATTGATTCAATCTCTCTTCCGTCGATCATGTAAGTAGCGCTCTTGAATAATGCCATGATACCGTTGTTGACAAATCCGACTCTGAAATTATCGGCATAGTCGGTATTATCGGTTTTCTTAATTTTCCCAACAAATTCGATATACGCCTCAGATGGAAGAAAATATCTCGTTGTATCGTGAACTTGAATTTCCTTGCGATTAGGTGTGTTTGGGTCAACTACGTCGTATGAGAAAAACTGTCAATCTCGTACTGATGTGTCCCTACCTACAGGCTCGTCCATGTCGAACACTTCGTTTGACACTTGTGTGAACATTTATTATTAAGAATATCATCTAAAACGAAGACCATCACCTGAAATGAAGCTTGTATTAACAACTCCATTTGCAAGATTTGTCTTAGCAACTTCCTGCACTAGATTTGCGTTAGCAACTTCCTGTGCTAGGTCGTTTATTTTTTTATTTGCCGCGTCGTTTATGGCTTTGCTGACTTCGGGCGGCATTTCGCTGGTGATAGGTAATTTGACGGGTCGTTTTTTACGTATTAAATTTAATATTTTACTTTTGACAACATTGAAGCCTTTGTTGGCCAAATTGCCGATACCAGAAACAGCGGTCTCGCCGATCTTTCCTATTGCTTTTGACGCGAACTGTTTGATTGTGGGTCCAATTTTAGGTATTACTCGCGTGACGAGACTTCCAATGATATCACCGAATCCGTTACCGTGGATATATTTGTATACGGGCAATCTAGAGTTAACTACGCGGACCTGCTTGGGTCTGCGTTGATGTTTGTGAACAATCATGTTATTTCAATTGTGTTGTTTTAATCGATGAGCTCATCGACAAGTTCTTTGTAAATGTGAGAGTCAATGACACCACCGCGGAATAATCGCTGACAAATATCTGAAGCCTCGTTGATTATTTCGCGAGAGTTATTTCCTGCTCGTTTTCCTCCGATTAAAACTTCGAGGCGAGATACATCGTTGACAACACTGTCAGGGCAAATGGTATATCCGTGTCCTGTCTTTGGTTTTGGACTACTATCCCAATCTAAGAGATCACCTTCTTCTTATGGTTCTTCTTTTTTTTCTTTTTCTTTTTCTTTTACTTTTTCAACAAACTTATGAAATTCAGCATCATATTGGTAAGGAGGTTTTTTACTAGCAAAATATATCCACTCGATATATTTGTTTTTTTCAAGGGGTTTTCCACGAACACCTGGATTTAAATATTTGTCCCTATCATCATAATCCGCGGCAATATCTACTAAATTTCTCCCCCTTGCGATTTGTTCATGTGCATCCTTATTAAAAACAAGTCCGATAGCTTTATGAAGGCCTTCATATTCGGACTTCGCAGTAGTTCCTTTCTCTTGTTGAGTTGGTTTTTGCGATATCCCCCAAGATTTTTTATCCTCCTTCCTTGTATTTGCAACTTCCAGAAATCTAGCATAAAGAGCGCTGGTTTTTCTCACCTCGGGCAAATTAAATTTAGCTCGAAATAAATTATTATACCAACCATCCCGTGTTTTAATTTTTTTCAATCCCTCCTCCGTTAAAAACGCCTTTCTATTGTCAAAGGTATCTTCGGCAAATACAGCAAATAATTCGATGTTTTTACCAAACTCTTCAAATTTATTTTCCATTGTTTTCCAACCCCCCTCGGTAAATTTTTCTTTTATTATATCCCGAGGTCGTCTCTTTTCTTTTTCTTCTTCTTCTTCTATTTCTTCTTCTTCCATTTCTTCTTCTTGCGTTTGTTCTTCTTCTTGCGTTTGTTCTTCTTCTTGCGTTTGTTCTCGCTGTAATTTTTTTTCCTCATCTATTTCCTTCAATAGTTGCTCCATTCTCAAGTCTGCTTGTGCTTTCTGCAATTGTTCTCGCAGCGCTTGTGTTTGTGCTTGTTCTTGACAAATTTGCTCAAGTTGGCCCGGAACCACTCGAGTGTGTTGCTCGATGTCTCTCGTCATAGGAATAAACCCGAGATCTCTAAGTTCCTTATCTTTCTTTTGTTTGCCATATGCGACTTGTTCGATTGCTCCGGTGACTGGACTCAACAACTTTGATGATATTTCACCAATATGATATTGAGAATCATCGTAATCACGAACCTTTCTCTTAAATAATTGTTTTGCCGGGATGAGCTTTCTTACTGCCGCTAATTTTTCTCGCGCTAATCTGGCAGAATGAGGTTCTCCAACTCTACTAGTTTTCCGACTCATGTTATTTTCAACTATATTGTTTTAATGCGAGGTAAAATTAGGATCCGCAGCCCAATCCCTTCGTACGAAGAGACACCAGAATAAATTTCCCCCCCCCCTAAAAGTTATGTTTTTTACTTGTCCAGAATGATAGAATTTGCACACAAAAATTGCACTCGGGGTCGAATTTACGCAAATTGTTTTTCGTAGGAAGGTTTATTTCTGCTTTCTGAGGCTTCTACGGAGAAAGTTCTCGTAGGAGGCTTTATTTTGGCGGAACCGTCTGGTCTGTAGAACTTCCCTGCTGCTATATGAGTGACATATTTTTATTTAGGTGTGTGACTAAGATATATTTTTGTAATGGTATAGCACTTTAAAGACATATAATTTGACGATTGTGACGTAGATACATGGGTGATTTGCAAATATAAATCTGTATGTTTCTTTCTCTTATAAACTAATAATAGTTTTTATTGGAGATGATTGAGACCCTAATGAATTATACTGTATAGGCTTTTTAGACCTGGGACGATTGAGACCCAAACAGGCATGGAACATGGTAGGTCTGTTATGACCCTAACGGGAATTGAACATGATGTTACTGTGTAGATCCAAACGGTAAATGGACAGTGACTATCTAGTTCCACACGGGAAATTAACAGGGTTTGTATAGCCTCAATGGACATGGAATATCGGGACTGTCTAGGAACAAGGGGGAATGGAACAGGATAGGACAATATAGGGTCAAGCATGTATGGGTCAACATAAACATACACAAACAAGCACATGCATATAGAAATACAGAAACATAGCAATATAGTAGAAATCTTTTCTTGGAAAGGATTTGGCCCTGAAAAGTGTCGTTGGGAATTTGTTAACACCACTGAGTTAACATAGGGAATATCGCATCGATCTTCTTCTATTCCTCAAACTCTATCTGACATCAGGACCGTAGATTAATACTCGCTTCAAATAGCATTGTCTCTCCACATAGATCCTATAAAATGCCGTATATGTGATCCTCCTGATAGCCCATGATGATATCGCATACATGGGGTAGTCAAGGTTGAACAACATTCCCGATATGAGGGTAGACGACTCAAAGATAGTCCAAATCTTGTCATGAGGACAGGTGAATTCAATGAGACAATTTTCGGGTATTTTAGTTTAAGAGCGGAACGAAACGGATTGACCTCTTTCACCAATTGAAACATTCCTTATAAGATTCAGTCAAGGCGCGGAATCTCTTCCAATCCATAGAGGGTTTATGGTGAAGTCACATACCCTATATAGGTGCGCTGTGAATCGATGCGACATTGTTGGAACATGACTAAAACTAAGAAGATGATGAATTTGGATGCGCCGGCCGTGGACACAATGAGTGATGGCATAGAGGGACTAACAAAGCAACCGCGGTGATCCTTCCAGAAGAGAATGATTTTAATTGGGATTTGGTGGATTTTCTATCTTCTTCGCAAGAATTTGTTCAGGTACCAGTACCTTCATCACCTTCTCCTTGCTTTCCTCAAGTCGAGTATTTTAGACAGAGGCAGAGAGAATAATTGGATCAATTATTAAAACAGCACAAAGAAGTAGAACAAGCCTTTATCATTCAACAGCAACAGCGAGAAGAAAAGGGCAGAAGAAAGCGAGAGGAAGAAGAAGAAAATAGAAATTGCCAAGGATAGAAGAAGGACAGTGAAAGTCAAGCGGTCTCGGTGTTACTAGACATTCTTGCAGAGGTAAGGTGTCTGAAACAAATGTATCAAGCTTCTATAGCTCGACTCAAGGGAAAAACAGCTTCCCGAGCCAAACATTTCATCCCAGTCAGCACACCCACTAGTCCTGAGATACCAACAGTAGTGATTTCTATCAAATCATCAACTGTAGCAGGTAAGAAGTAGACCTTGGCCGTGGAAAAGGTATAAAGCAGTTATAGCTCATTGCCTCCAGTTCCTTAATTTGTTTAAAAAAAACACGCATCGGTCCTTTTGAAAGCGACTTACCTCTTTAGAAAAGAGTAACTACTCAAAATATCCAAACCAAGTAAAACGTAAATCTTTTTTCTCCATGATGATTGAATGAACAGTGAGTGTGAGTGAGTGCGTGTGTGTAGGTCCTTATTATAAAAAATCAAGACCAAAAGACAGTTACGTTTTCTTTCTGGTATATTCTCTTCTAGAAGTTAAAATAAAATTTCACAAGACATCATTAAAAGTCCATTTGCCCATTTTTTCACTCTCTCTCTCTCTCTCTCCATTTATGAATTTCTTCACTGGCACAGTCTTTTCCTCTTCTTCACTTTCTTCTTCTCGTCTTTTTTTCTTTCTTCTCTTTCATAACGAGAATGGGTTCTTCTTCCTTTCGCAGGGCTCTTCTTTATATTCAGAAGACCTGTCCTACTCATGTTGTTTCCTTGACCGGTTCTCCCTTTTCCAAGGGCAGTCTGAAGACCAATGTCCTTTCTCCTGACAATGATAACAGGTATCTTGACTTTAGTCTCTCTTGAAGCCTGTATTACTTTGACTTTGTGGGCATTCTGTTGCACCATGTCCTTTCTTCTGCAGATAAGCATGTATCTTGACTTTTATCTCGGAAGGCGGGGATGGTAGTCCGAAGCCTTCTCTGAAGTAAAACTTCATAGGCACCTCGCAAAGCTCTGATCAGAAGCTTCATCTGTGTTGACCCTTCCATCTTCTTGACTATTTAAGAGTGAAATTAATAATATGTGTGAAGATACTCACCCTATACATAAGTACCCTCTACGTTTAAAATCTAGTTTTTGTAATCACGATGAAACGATCGCACTATTTCCATGAGAAAGAAGCAGAAAGAAGAGGTCACGACAATACACATCGCCTCGCACAGTAGCTGCCTGAGTGGCAAGCAAACACAAACCCGCGATCCTAACGGATATGGCTGTAGTGTTGTGTGCTTTCGTCACACCGGCGATAATGCAAACCGTTTGTTCATGCTTTTTGCAGAGAGGGAGAGAGACAGACAGCGAGCGTTGCTTTTCGATCTCTGCTTTAAACTGAGCGTCAATATTGCCGATCTTTTTTAGGTGGTAGATGTTAGCGTTATCTATTGGATTCACACCATAAAAGTTTGATACATTATGATTTCATAATAGGTGGATATGTTTAAATCGACTATGTTACCTTTTACATACGTAGTCTGACGAACAACTGAAATAAAGTTCTTCCTTAGTTCATTCTGGTATAAAATACGTTTCATGGGTCAGATCCTTCAATAGAGGATATATAAAATGTTGAACATGTTGTTACCTTACCAAAACGCAATAATTCTGCGAAAGATTACATGATAGTCGCTCTCCTTTGTTGCCGCGTAAAAGAAATATCAAAAGCATTATCAGGTGCCACTCCTAAATCAAAGCCACCCGGGATCGTAAAGCGGAATATGACAGGCTCCGGTTCCGTGTTATAGTATAGACGCCTGGTAACGCAATAATATTTGCTGGTTTCATCCTTCGGAAATTCTTATGTCTGTGAAAGATTATAGATGTAGACGAGGTACTCCTCTAAATTTTTGTCTTTCTCTACGGTCCTTTTGGCGTGACCAATAAGGTATGTCGTGACCTCGTCGGGCGCAACCATTCTCTTGGTGTCCAGCGGAGGCAGCAGCGTCTTTGTAAAGCTTCATTCTCAGATTTAGTGTCAATTGCTGCGTATGGCGTTGTTAGTATGGAGGAACTTTTCTTTTCTTTTTTTTTGTTATGCTCTGGTGGTATAACCTATGTATCATGCTAACCTTGAAAGAAAATTTCGCTATGCCTTTGGCCCTTTTGGCCCTTTTGGTCTCTTTCTTATCCGCCTGCAGAATGGATTACATATTGTGGTGCAGGCTAACGAACTCGGTGGGGGGGGGGGGCGTGCCTTTGGTTTCGTAGAGGTGGGCGTCCTCCTCCATGTCACGATATATATATATATATATATATATATATATATATATATATATATGTATATATTCCGTTTCAATTTCCAACAGTAGACTATCGGTATCTCTTATAGTAATTGGGCCTTAACATCGTAACTTGCCTTTATCTGGATGCAGTAAAAGTCGTACATCAGATATTTTGATAGGTCAATAACTGGCTGGCCAGTATAGATTGGGTGATTTAGATTGGGTTCGGATTTTCTGAGTGTACAGTAACAAGGCTACCCTGGAAGATCAGACGAGACTGGAAGGCTGGGTCGGTAATCAGACATAGCCGCTTGTCATCGTAGTTCTCCGGCCGAAATAGATCGATTCGGATGCGCTCAACAGATTATCCGTGGTCTTTTACCCAACTAGAAGATGCATCTGTTAATGGCAGGTGATGTGGCAAAGGTCTGTCACCTGATCGGATCCCATATCCTTTCGGACGGGTATAAATTAAAATAGTCTCTTTAAACGTATTTGTGTTGTTAGGAGTCATGACCAGAAGGATAGTTAATAACTCTGGGGTACCTGCCAGTTCTTTCTATCGGCTTCCAATCAATAAGTGTCGCTACAGCATATTTTCCTTTTTATATAATAGGTGTTGGTTGTGCAATAAGTCGCCATAGTTTGTAGCAGAAGCCGCATACTTGTTGGCTGGCAGTTTTATATTCGTCACAGTATGCAGAACAAACCCTTTCCTTTTGCACATGCACGTTAATTGCATCAAGGTCTGCGTATATGAATATCTGATTATATAAGTGATTGAAGTTTATCAATTTTGTTCGGGATAGTGGGAGCGTAATAAATTGATAAAATGGTACTCTTTTGACCAAAGAACGAACATTTCTCTGCAAGACTTCACTACATATCCAAATGAAGTAATTTGATTCGTTTGTGGTTACTAAGAGCATTTAGTATGTTTACTAAGGGGGGAGGGGAGAGAGAGAAAGAGATAATTAAAATGCCAAACATTTGATAAACTGGATGGAAATTACAGAATGAGAGAATTAGCAAACTTACAAATAAATAAATAAGCAGAAGCAAGATACCACACCTAACATGGAGTTTGCAAGCAACCTCATTTAGTGGTGTGACTTTGTCCTGGTAGACGTACCCTGATAAAAATTTATTGTGTTTTTTTAAAATAATATTTATATGCACAATTTTCATCCCTATGCTTTAATAATTCCAGTCATATGATGTGGTATATTTTATTTTCTGAAATCAATGATTTTAGTTAAATCTAGATTGACTATCATACCAGGTTTATCACATAAACGTTCCACTACATTTATTTGTTCTTGCAGGAGTCATATAGTATTACAGTATCAAGACAGTTATAACCATCATCAGCGCAAAATGCCGCACAAATATCATCAATATCTTCTGAGGTAAATATGCCTCGAGCAGCTGTGTAATGACATCAATAATAAAAAGTGCACACATGATAGGGCTCAAAACACAGCCTTGCCTTGAACAGAATGACCATTAGAAATAAGTAGTTACACCTTTCTGCTTTCTATACAGATTTATTAATATGTTGACTATTTTACCATTCATACACTTACGTATTATTGACGACCACCATTTGACATGTTCTACGTTACTAGAAGTTTTTTCTTTACATGGATAAAAAGATGGTAAAATATGCCATTTCGTTTAGAGATATATTTTAGTTAAGCCTGAACAATAAACAAACTGTCGAATGCAGATTATTTCTTTTCCTAATCCATGCTTCTGCTTTGTCTCCACTACGTGCATATGGTATCATGGTACCAATTGTTTTTCCATATACCTCAATGCTAATGTTTTGTGAAATAAATATACTTTCTGTCCTACTTGGGCATGCATGTCACACACTGTCATATAGAACAATGCTAGATTGTCAATTTGACAATGACATAAGCAGGTACTCCATTGCATTTAAGAGAGATAACTCTACTGGAACTAGACAAGGGTAAGAGTTATCTAGTCACAACAAGCACATTTTCAGCCATGTGTACCATATTTTAAAAAAATCATAAAAAATACAAAATATGATCTAGATAGACATTAACACAAACTCACATGTTGCCAAGAGGCTCAACATGTTTTTACATGTTTTTTAAGCCAAACAGAAAGTACAACTCTTACATAATGCACCAATCACAGCTAGTGTTGTTCTTTAATTCTGAATACAATGTTCCATACACCTTAAGCTCCGCCCACCTGGACTTGCGCAATTGGTACCGTTATACCATATACGAGCATTCCATATATCAGTTAAGCTCTTGAAAAGCGTATCAATAAGCGAGACGACTCTGTAATCGTTTGGATCTATCATGTCTCAGCACCTCTATATAGGAAAGACAATTATGTTCTCCTACTCTTTAGAAAAAATGCATATTCAAAGCTTGCGTTAAATATTGCGATAATGCACGGAACATAATATATTACATAATATGTTGATTCGTCGCGAGTCTCAACCCCAACGCTTGTAATACAACCAAATATTTCACATGAACATATCATATGATCAACTGCACTGCAACCATAGTGAGTTTTGCATGTAAACTGATCATTTGTATCAGCGAAGAGTCTTCGATTCATAATTTAAACATTAAAATCTCTGCATAAATCTATTAGTGATGATCCACATTTGTTAAACACATTATAGTTATTTGCATGTCTCTGTATTGAGAAATTATCCGCATCATAATCAACATCACTTCCATGCAAGAAGTCAAGTGTATCTTCAGATATAAAATCCTTTAAACTCTTAATTCTAGCATTAACATTTCCTTGATATTTGATATTGGCCTTTGATTTGAGATAACTTCCCGCTGACGAATTCAAACATCTTATCATGAATATTACTATAAACAGGAGAATATTCAAATAAATGAGTATATCTTTATCAGTATGCAAATATGATGACTGAAATAGTAAAACTATATGCTCAAAAAAGTATCGAATACTCTTTTCACAATGTCCAACAGATTTACGCAGAAAACAGTTACCCTCTCGAATTCCTACATTTAACCACTTTGTTTTTTTACTTAACTATCTGAACGTGTATTACTTAGAACTCAGTTCGATAGTGCAGACCATAGCAAATGTGCTATCAGTTCATAATCGGCAGCTTCGGGAACAAAATAAGAAATTGTCTGATAAGATTGTAAACCTTGAGAATAAATAAAACAATTTAGTATCACAGACACGGAGAAATACAATTTATTGTTTTATGGAATTGAGGATAACCAGCACAAAAAGTGGGATGCTTCTGAATGAAACGTTCGTTTTTTACTTAAAGACTTTCCATATAGCTGATACATTCGATTTGAGAGAGAGAGAGAGAGAGAGAGAGAGAGAGAGAGAGAGAGAGAGAGGGGTGGGTGGGTGGGGCCGGCCAGCTAAACTGGTTTTACCAAACCAATCATCAGCAAGTACAAAGACAACGACTGTGTGCTAATTAAATAACGAGGAAGTTGATATGCTATCATGTAAAATATAGAAAGTTCGCACGGCGCAACCACCGGGGAGTCACAACATTTTAGAGAAAAAATTGATGCAATTATTGTGTCTCGTCCGGTGTGGTCTAAGTGGTTAGAGCGTCCACTTCGAATGCGGGAGGTTGCAGGTTCGCATCCCGGCAGAGTCATTCCATAAACATAATAATGGTACTAGATGTGGCATATCAATATTTGTTTTTGCTTTTTTAGTATTCTTATGTTCAAACTTTCTGTACAAGTCGCTGTTCACGATTTCTTTGGTGTTTTTTTTTCTTTTTCTTCTTTTTTTTTCATCATGAAACGTTCATTTATCTCATTTATCACTCCCGTCCTAGGACGAGAAATGGGTTGTTTTATAGGAGAAGTCATCCTCTGATAGAAATACCCAGCGTGAATTGGTTTGGATCAAAAGGAGTTTTTAAACGTTTAGTCTCCTTATAATGTCGCTTCTGTGGGGTCTATAGCATGACCTGGACTGACTGTTTAACATATATATTTTTCTTCTAAAAATTCTAATCTATTCCCATGAACAAGAGATGTTTACGCAGGTGTGAAACCATATTCTATAAAAATATCCATATAGATGTTGTTAAAAGATGAAAGCTTGTAATCACTTTATCTAATCTTCTAGCTATGGACTTTGCTATTCAGATTCTTTTAATCTTCGGTCTGACCATTGATTTCAAATTGGATGGGGGCCGTCAAAGCGGCAAGAGGATGAAATTCTACCCATTGGAAATATTGCATCGTCATCATGGCGAGTGGCATGGCCAACAGTTCAAGTTCTGGCTGGGAACATTTCCAAGACTCTCAGTGCATCGCTTTTCTCTCTCCGTTTAATAACGAAAACGTCTAATTATCAGGAAGTTCTTCCTTTCTTAATCTTTCTCGTAACGTGTTTGTGAACTCCTTTCGAGGGTTAATCAGCAGCCATGGCAAAATTCACTTTGAAAGGAATGACTCGATGCAACGGTGCGGCTGTATTTCCCACCACACTGGAGTACACATCGCTCAAACTCAAACCTTCGTTCAATTCTACAGGGTAACACAAATACTTGTAAAATCTATCGTTGTTGTTGATCTATTTGGAATTCGAGACTATACTGAGGTAGCCACTCAAAATATCATGCAACGGAGCAAAATTATAATAGACAACGTCTTGGCATCCGAAAATGCCATGAGCAGTCGAGGAGCTATTTTATGGTTCTGGATCAGGACAAGTTTCGTTTTGTCCAGGGCTTTGACAAATTGAGTGAAGAAAATACTAGCAATCGTTTCCACCAGATGTTGAGCGCTAAAATAATAGCCTGTAGTAATTTTCATGTCAAAGATGCTCAAGTGAGAATTGGTTGGTGATGACTTTTTGGATTTGTAAAATCAAGGATCATTTTTATTCAAGTGCGGTAGCACTGGTTCGTTCATGAAAAACGTTATTTGATTTCCACTAACATTTTGGACTTTGCGTGGGTTGAACGATTTCCACCAAAGCGACTTCCCAATTGTTGGAAAATACATCCATGGAACTGTCACTGGTTAAAATTAATTGAAGCTGATTATTCTTAACTCGAGAGTTCTGCTTTCCGACTAGTAGCTCGAAGTTAAATATATTTCTAAGTAAGGGTTGTTACTGTTTGCGGGGGGGGGGGGGGGGGGTGACTGGCGTTGGCCGCAAGGCTCCCGTTGAAGTAACTGGAATATTTCAGTGAAGGATTGGGTTGAGGGTGGTAGCCAATGCAACTGCTGAGTTAAATAGTATACAACTGTTTGCCTCCTTGATGCAAATTCAAATTGGCGATGACACAATACACCACCAAGATTTGAAAGAAAAATAGGATTTCCGTTTTAGGCGCACGTTCTCCACACCACAGCCACATGGGTTAATTTTGTAGATCTTGAAGAGAAGAACTCTAGAAAGGTGTGGTTGCTGATGCTGATGCTGTGTTAAACGGCATGTTGGTCACTTATTTTTATAGTCGATAATAAGCGAAGCGTCGATCAAAGAAACCAAGCTTGGATGATATCCTTTCCAAAGCACTTTCATTTCCTTGACTTGGCGTTTGCCAAATTTATGGGTTCTTTGATCGAAAATGATTTCGATGTCGTACACATCGTCTTCTTTTTTGGGTAATTGTTGTACCTCGGACAAGTAAAATGTTCCTTTTAACAATTCGCCGTCCCTATCTCCCAAAGAATTTGGTGGTCAAATTTGGTAAATAACCTTTGTCGACAGTGCGTTCGGTGTTTCGATTGTGCAACCAATTTTTCGCCGACAACACTCCAAGTTTGATAGAGGCAGCAGTAGGGGACGTATAAAACAGGTGATCAAACACGGCCACTTCGTTGTCAGCAGTCACTGCTCCGATGGTAAGTTTGATTGTAAGCTTCGACCAGGCGCGGTAAGACGTCGATGTACTTAAGGGTGGGTTGATGCGTAAACTATTTCCACGCGCATTCTTTTAACGTACTTTGAAAACATTTAACGATGCCGGCTTTGGTATTGGGATGATCGGGGATGAAAATATGGATGTCTTTATCCTTCAAATCTTTTTGTAAAACTTTGTCCAGAAATTCCTGTGCCGTCGGAGAGGGTGACAACCGTTTTGTTTCAACACCAGTTTTAAGGATCACACTAACTCGGAGCTCTTTTTTAAGTCTAAGTCCCGAGAAAGGCAAATTTGGGTAAGACGCCCATGACACATGTATCCGCAATTGTGGGTTGCCAAATGAGAGACATGGGCTAAATCGGCTGTCAGTAATGATCGACATACTCCACTTCGGTGCGACGTCTGGCAAATGTTTGGATGAATAGGTTTGTGTAACGAGTACACGGCTTCTTCTTGTAACCATCGTTGCACCTGAGATAAACGTACATTTTTCAGGGATTTTGGCAGCATGACACCATTTTTGAACTCCTTCCTAACCTGCAGGACGGGCTTGATTGTAGTAAATGCAGGCGAAAAGGTTCTCCGTCAGGACTCTCCTCAAAATGTCACACACTATTAACTCATTCTACTCCTGTTTTCGTGGGGTTGTTTGTAAACTGCTTCGTGTGTCCGATGTGTCACATGAGTAGAAGTTGAGGGAGTTGTGATGGTGGTGGTGGCAAAGAGATCACTTTTGTCTTGCTCTCTTTTTTCGCTTCTGACCTCCTTTCTTTCTTTTTTCCTTCTGTTAAAGTTGGAGTCGACATCATCTGTTCAACCCAAGTTATGAGTTCTTCTCTTTGAAGAGTGATGGAAGGGGTCACCAAGGACGCTGCAATCTTTCTAGGGATGGGAGCCTATGGCATTTGAAAGACTCCTCTTGCGTCTTTTCCTCTGGCATCCGTGTGGCTGCGTACGTCTTGGCCAATGTGGGTGGTGAGGGTGAAGGCTATTGGCTTTTCATCATGGCCTTGGATATTTTCAGAGTCGGTTTAGAAGTTATGTCTTAAACATTCTGGTGAAAGAGGTGAAAGCATTGCAAAACTTGACCGTACCATTTCAATTTTTCCGTTCCTGAAAATTTTTCCATCAAACGATTCCAGTTCGAGCTGTAACTGTGACATCCTGGTTAAATGAGAAATGGCAGGTAAATGAGGGGTCCGCTTTTCTTGCTAAATATGGAATTATATCCATCGTTTTAGGGTACCAAAGTTAGATTTCGTCCTTCCATGAGATTCCAAAGTACGAGTTCTTTACGCAAATGCGATCCTTTTTATCATCTTCTTCTTCCTTCTTGTCTCGGACTGGCCGGTTAAACACATCCTAAAATTCTTCCAAGCATCGCTCTAGTCAGTATTTTGATCAAGGGTCTTATCACCATGACCAAACATCCAACGCGTTGCACATAACATTTTTTCGCATGACGATGAACGTTTTGATGCTTTGCTAAGTGTTTATTCTTGTGTTTGGACAAAGGTATTGTTCCTTTGAAGACATTCAAACAACAGTCAAACACGGTATCGATGATGTCTTTCCGGCTGTTTGAATGGGTTGCTTTCGCATGGGTGGAGTGGATTTCGAGAGGACCGTAAACACGTCCCAATGTTTGGCTAAACCAGGAGGTAGTTCTTTTTTTTTTTTTTCTTTTTTTTTTTGGTATCAGAGCAGCAATGGTTGAGAAAACGAAGTAAAGCGATTCATCTGGCACGGGTCTTTCTTAATTGGAATACGTCTCAACTGATTGTCGGTACGTTGCATCATTTTCATGACGGCAGCACTCAACTTAGAGGGGTCGCAACGGATTAAATCGGATCAGTTCTTGCTTGGATAAATCCAGTAAACTCTGTTACACTACCGATCTCTCTTGAAATTCGGTTTGGAGGAAGGGTACAAATTTTAGGTTCTGCCGCTGCGGATGCGGCTTAAGAGGAAGATGTGGAGGTAGCTATTGCCTCAGAAGTTCCTTTAGACACGGATTTCAATTTTTCATCAAACTCAGAAAGATGCGTGTCAAACCGGGTTTGGCTGCCATTACCAATAACGAAAACTGTGGAAGAAGCTGCTGTGTCGTGGTTAGGAGAAGTAACTTTGTGTCCTGGCAGCACTGCCGCTCTTTCGGTTAGAAGCAGTTTTACTGGGAAGCTTCTTTTTCTGGCCGTGTGGTCTAAAGCCCTCTCCGTTACGGATCACTATCGTCTCACCTCTGTCTGCGTGGGTTCGAGTCTCGGATTCGGCCAATGTGGGTATGTGAGAAAGCTTGCCAGTAGCTCCTCGAGGGCCGGTGGTTCTTTCCGGGGATTTCCCGGGTTCTTCCTCCACCACTATTACTGGCCGCCATGTATAACCTATCGTGTGCTAAAAAATGCCGTTAAACCCTACAACAGCAACAATTTCTGAGGACTTTTCTTCTTCTGGGGTTACGACCTGGTCCTGGCACCATTGCTTTTCTTTTTTGAACGTCATGGTGAGAAACCTTTTATAATGGGAGTAGCTGCTGCTGAGGCATTGGGGTCCTATTTTAAGAGGGAACGAATGATGACACCTAGGAGAAAGCTACCTCCAGGTTTCAAAATGATTTGCTTTTTGTTTAGAGTGTCGACTCTGGCATCTGTCAGTTGCTGCAAGGCTACTTTATGTTTGTCAAAAAAGAGTTTGGTTTGATGAGGCATGAGAATGATGAATTGAAGTAATTGACATGTTGTCACCATAAGTCATCGTAAGGCTTTTACGAGACTGGTTCTAAGACACGATCATGCACCTATGGGTTTTTGTCGCGAATGATGTTGTACAGCGCACGAGTCAATTTATATACAAGATGAGATTAAAGGACTGTCATGTTGACGATTTGAGAGACAGATCAGATGTTTCAGAGGATTTTTTGTTTGTTCTAAGCCGACTTAAACGTGTAAACGACAGGCCCTCTGTCTTGGCACCAATCGTGAAACATATGGGTACGAAATCGCAAATAATTGGGTGTGATGGGTTTTAAATCGACAAGCAAACAGGCGTGAGGTGTTTAGATAGCATCGTCGTACGCATAAGGCAGCCAAGGAATTCCTAACTGTATGGCTAACACTTACACTTGATAGTTATCTCTGGGACTGTTAAACAAAACCACGTGATGACTATTGGGGCTAATGGTGATGTGGGCTTTACTTTGTTGAAAGAAAATTTGGGTAATGTAAATGACACTGACATTACGATGATGCCCTCTGCGTAAACACCAAAGTTAATTTATTGTTCGAATTCTCCTAACATGCCAACGAAGACGACCTGACGTGTTTGATTCGTGTCAGACAAGAATCTGTCGTCTACACCCTTAATACCTTCCACAAAGTGCTTGCCATTATCTGCATTTCCGTACGGTAAAGTGAAGTGATTGCGAAGACGTATTTGCTTCCGGTACACGATTTGATACGGGTCGACTGACGAGATGGTGGGTGGGAAGACGTATATTTTTTGCGCTTCGTAGTCTCTATAAAGTATTGATCCTCTCCAGACTGCGAAATTTATTTCATCACGCCAAAGTCCACCACTCGGCTCGATCGATGATTGAGTGTTAATCCTTTCACTTTGCACTCTGTGTGCAGTTCTCCTCGTTTGTTTCTGTATTCTCAGGACCGCAGCTAGAAAAACTCAGAATCTTGTTTTCGAGATGATTGTCCGTCCAGGCTCCTACACGGTCTCGTCAATTGTTATGTGATGGTGATAAGGGCGATGAATGCAGATGCAATTGTCGGTGTCCAAGTACAGGTCACAATCTTCTAATTGGTGTAAGGATCCATATAAATTTAGTGAGGCATGGGCCATCACGTAGACCGCAATGATGACATTTCAAACTGCATCGGGTTGTACTAACTCTAGTTCTTCCTTGTAACTGACTAGGATCAGATGTTGGCGAACACGTGTTTCATATATTTTATTTTGTCGTAAATCATCTCAATGTAGTGATAGGGTTGTGTGCAGTACTCCGTTTTGGGTAAACACGTATAGTGCCATTTGTCTCCTGCTTGTCAAACTTTGCTGTGAGTCATACGAAAGCATAATTCACAGGCGAACTTCTCGGCAAAACGTACCCTTCTGGTCGGGGATTTGATGATGAAATTTGCTATATCTGTAAAATATATGGATATTTATCTCCAACATGTCCGTACGTCCAAAAAAGAGAGACAAAATTCAAGATACCTGTTATCATTGTCAGGAGAAAGGACAACGGGCTTTAAAGCGGCCTACGAAAAGAGAGAGGAAAAGGAAACACGAGGAGAAAGAGGAGAGGGGTTCAGAAGAAGAAGAAAGCGATGAAGAGGAAGTGCTTGTGGCAGAGAAGAGATGGAAATGGAAAATATGGACAATTTGAGCCGTTGTGTTAGCCTGATATGATGAAACTTTCATTTCAACTTGTTAAAGAGAATATACTAGAAAGAAAACGTAAGTGTATCTTGGTCATGAGCTGTTATAAGAATGAAGGTGTGGATTTTTTATTCAAACAGTATGAATATATACTCTTCCACTTCTCTCAGTCCCTCTAGGTCATGTTTAAGTTAGAATTTAAATGGGAGATATGTTTTTATTCACGCACGCGCTTTAGGCATGCAAGTGGATGCACATTTGTAAGTCTGTTCATCCATCATTGTTGTGTCTTGATTGTTATAAACATTTTAGATAAATTCTTACATTAACACATACTGGAACCATGGAATAATGGGTAGGAAAGTTTTAGTTGTGTGTGTGTGTTCTTGTGTTGACAATTCAAACATAACACTTCTTACTATCACCATATCTATTTGACCGTATACATCTTTCTACCCATAAATAATTTTGTTCCTATCAACCCCGTTGTCCCGAAAAAAACTTCTGTCCCTATCAACCCTTTTGTGTCTTTACACATTTCATAACTTTTTTCATTCATGCCTAGAGTAGCGCGTATTGCGGTAAACTCGAACACTTATTAAGTTCCCCACTCGATTGAGGTCATCCACTTGAAACACTGTTGCCATTTGTTCATAGCGTTTCCAGTGTATTGACCAAAGAGGCTACAGTACCTATGTTGATTTCACGTTAGATGCAAAGAATGTTGTGGCTATATTTTTCAGCCATTTTCCTTATATGAAACCTTATGAATCCCAATGGACACCAGTAGCTACAATCAGGTGTTGGATAAACAGGCAATGGATGCCTACATCGATTGTGATTTTGCTTCATTTGTTGACGAATATTCGCTTCATAGTGGTGTTAATAGACCCTCGTATACAATGAAATATAATAATGTTATAAATATAAATCTGGGACGATCCTGATAGGCCACCAATAACTTGAAACAAACGTGGAATCACCGCAAGTACATGTAAAAACTAGCAATCGTTGGCTGTACCATCAAATGCGAAATAACAAGTGGAATGTGAAATTCACTACTGGGTCCTCCCCAGTTACCTTTCTAACCAATATGTAACACAAACATTACGTCAGGTCCAACAAAATTAATCTCGGCTGTTATTTAGAAAGGATGCACTTGTTCAGGAAAAGATTTTCGTGCGACAATGAGTCCGATCGTCTGAGACATTATTCAGTGGTTTAATAGGTATAGTTTTAAATGTAAAGCGCGCTTGACACCAAGAATGCACAATCGCTGGGAATTTAAATATTGCACAGGGAAAATAATTTGTTATGGCTGCCAAACAGTTGTACCAGCAGAAAAAGGGTAATTTGTTGGAAGCCTTTGTAGGTGAAGCACCTGATCAAGGTCGGCATGTCTTACAATTGTAGCACGCGACCCCATTCATCATAAAATGCAACAGCTCGTGTTTGGTCGTAGATATTATTTGAGGCTTGTCGCGGCAACAACTGATAAGTCTTGGATTTGCAGGAAAGACGGCAGCTACCACCTTATTAGGTGTGCCTATCGGATCTATTGTCGGAGCTATAGCGAACATAACCGATGTCTCTTGTGGTGCTAGCAAATTACTTTTATCACAATTTCGTTCGCGAATACATTTTTATTCAGAACTAATGGCAGCAACACAAGTATTCTAAATACAATTAGTGAACTGTATTCGAAGGCTATCGAAGATACAATAATTAGCAGTTTTACCAGAAATAAAGTCAGGGACAACTCCGAGCAAAAATAAGCAGCCGTAGGATAGTTGATTTACAGACAAAGAAAGTTGATTAAAACAAAGATATCATAACGTTCACTAGAGTAGTATCAAAATGGGATTTTTTTCGGCTGCTAATAAAGGTCACCTGGTTCTAAGCCCAGTAGCTGTCTTCCTTGTGCGGTCCGATATTGGGTCACTTCTAGGGCTTATAATCCGTTGGTTGCACATATTCAAGTGCCTTTTGTCCCGTGTAGATAACCGGCATTGGGTATAGAAAGCCTGACCTATAAAAATGAAAGTAGAAAGACATGTTTGCACCAATGGTCCACAAATCCATTACAATGCTGAAATTTAAATATTATCTGTCTTCTATTGATTTTACACAGATATTTAACGTACATATTGTTTCGTTGTTCTCCTGTTACAACACGTGTTTCTTGATATTAACGTATACACGAACACAACATTAATATTTCTGCTCTCTGATTTTTACTCTTTCTTGAACCTGACAAACAGTAGCAGCGTTGAAATGTCTGAGGAAATAATATAATCAAACTTTTATGAATAAGTAGGAATGATTTAAATAATGCCTATATTAAGTATTATTTAATCATATGATAATGGTGTGGGGAAATTACGGATGAAAATGACAGAGGTCATTATTTTAAAATCGTTTTGGGAGGATATTTTCTCTCCAGTGAGACCAGTACTTACATAGCACTCATGAATTTACTAAATAAATTCCACGCCCTTCCCTGTATGTCACTACGCAGCCATAATTATTATATTTATTATGAAAAGAGAATTTTTATAACTTTTAAGAAATGAAAATTCTTTCGTCTGCATCAATATTCTGGTCATAACATGTATTTTTCTTTCTCCCATGTTTAGAGAGAGTGAGTGAGTTCATGCTCCCTTAAAAGGAGGTGTCACTCCGAACGGTGTAGATCTTCATCTTTGGGGAAGGCTCAACAAGAGGTACTGAATCGATGATGTCTCTGGACATACGAATGATGGTAAAAGTAAATTCAAACCGACCCAAGGATGTTAGAGAAAGAGAGAGAGAGAGAGAATTAAAGTCAAACCGACCAGAGCGCAAGAGAGGGAGAGATTGGGAGAGAAAGAGCGATAGAGAATTTCAAAGTCAAAACCGACCACAGAGAGAGAGAGAGAGAGAGAGAGAGAGAGAGAGAGAGAGAGGGAGAGAGAGAACGTTTATGGCCGGTGGTATTGTTGCTAAAACAGAATAATGACTTAGATCAACTGAAAATATATCAAAATATTTTAATTATCTCTTGTTGGTTCGTCATTTCGCTTAGTTTCTATTCCGCATATAAGTTCCATGCGACGGTACGTGAATGGTATAGCATTCGTGTGAATGGCGTACCTAACCAAATGTTAGTAGTTTTACTACTTTTATCATTAAAACCATCTTTTTTGTTTAAATCATAAGTGTGTATTATATTGATTTAATCAATGTGAAGAAAAAAAAGAAAAAAGAAAACAATCAACTAATCAATATGCAAAGGTGACTGTGAATAGCCACAAAAGGCATAGAACTAAATTTTGCAGCGGAAACACTTCGGGATGTAAGGAGTTCATTCACTCGGTCAATACACAGCTGCCTGTAGTAAATCTTAACTCCGTTCAAAGGGAAAATATATGTATTTTTATGTGATATAAATAAAATATTTGCAAAGCATGTACGCTTTATCAATGATATACCACTTGTTGTATCAATTTTCATTAAAAGGAAACTCTGCAAGCCTCATTTTCTTTTAATGCCAATTGATACATCTTCAGGTATATCATTGATGCAGCGTACATACTATATATATATATATATATATATATATATATATATATATATATATATATATATATATATATACAGAGAGAGGGAGGGAGGGATCTACTATGGATAAAGTATACCGGTAGGCTTGAGTTGCAAATATGTACATGCTTATACATCTGAAAATTTTATGTGTATTAAGTTAATTAATATCATTCTTAGGATAATTGTATTGTGAAAAATTATCCACGTCAATCTTATCAATATGAATATATCGAAATATGTTGTTTGTATCAATACCTTAACCGATTTTTAAACATGCTGGGGGTTAACATAATCCACAATATGGGAATATCTGCCTATTTGCGCTGAACTCCACAACAAATATACTACAAATCTATTATTATAATATTATATCATAGGAATAAAGAAACGATGACTGCTGTCTGAATCTACGAACATGTTAGTGTGAATGATTTTAATGATTTTTATGACGTTGTTTTAAACTTTCTTTACAAAAATATCCAACATAAGTAAGTGCACCAGAAGAATAGGATAGACCCAGTGGGCACTGCTGAATATTTAAAGTGACAACTAATGGAGAATAATTCGTTGACCGTCCACGTGACCTGGGATAATATGTTTGTGTGCTGAAAAGGATAGTTGACTTTTCTAAAAGTTAGGTTTATGTCAAAGGATTGCATATAAAGGGATTCCGGTTTTGTGTAACCGTATATATGTTTTGTCTCTGCATTTTAAGTGTGATGCCTGTCTTCTATGACTCTATACATTAACAATTCTGCTGTGAGTTTGATTGATGAGTTTGATCTGTCAAATTCATCTCGATCCAAGATGTTAAAAATGTTGGCATTAACGCTAGGATATGCATATTTTCATTAATCCTAACTTAAATAACTCGCTACATTGTATCTCCATATTACGTGATATTAGTCGGTTCATATTTAATCAAAGACAGGGATACGGGACGCAAAACATTTTAACTCTGTCTTAGAAATTATACAGAATAATGCTAGCTCGACATCTGTCTAATTGTAAAACAAAATGCAGAAAAGCGAGCATTGCAATGGACCAATTTCAAGATGCCTGAAAATAACACTTACGCAATTTCAAAACGAGGCGTTCACTGCTGAGAGATTTACAAGCAATCAAACTGTCAATACTTGAGAAGTATATCGATTTTAGCCTAGACGATTTACAGTGTTTAAGCGTCAAACAATTAAAAGAAATATTAATTCTGAACAACGATAGTGTCAGCAGACAAACGGCCATGCTAGTATCGAGTACCTACGCCCTAATTTGCAGGAAAAATGACGTTTCGAAGTTAAAATAATAGGTGTAAGTGTCATGTTGGCATCCGACATTTCACAACCTGTTATTGCTCTCCGAAAACTCTAAAAGTACTGGAACTTTTAAATAAAGATTATCAGAAATGAATTTCCATCAGATTGATGAATCTTTACAACTATTTAGCAGAGAAACCAAAAGTAGTTATGAAAAGAAACAAAAATGTTGAAAAAAGAAATTTCATTTGCATTTTTCGCTGAAAGGCATGCCATTGAGATAAATGTTTCAAGAAACAGAGACCTTATTGGTAAAACTGATTGCATCCAATGTGGCGTGACGGGTTGTTATGCCGCCATTGTGGTACGTGTTATGGTTGGGGTTGGGTGTTCCCAATATTTTATTTAAATAAATGCACTAGTTTGCTACGAAGTAACCTAATAGCGAATTACAAAATGTATTCTGACCACATGCTAACAATCTACATAATTCTCTACATAATACTCAAATATGCCTATAAGAGAACACTACAAAGCTAATTCTAGGTACTAAAATATCCAGTAATTAAGTATACATACTACACATAATCACAATTACAATGCCGTAATAGTCTGCAAAAATCGAGCAAATAACTTACTGACCCTTACGAAGCTTTGTCTTTCCCTAGAATCTCCTCTTTACGTTTTACCGCCAAATTACGAGTGACTTCCTCCAAGTAACCCTATATTGCTCAGATATCTTTCATGGCAAGACTAAATTTTCGCTTGTTAGTTAGAAGTTATAATTCGGATCGAAATTGTTATCACAATTCCGACTGGATATAGCTTTGACCCGATCCAATCAAACTTAGCGGACAATGTTCCTTCTCGTTGTCTGTCAACGTGGGGACGGATTTAGCATACGCCCCGTTTCGCCCTCGCGGTTCCTCTGATCTTTCTACTAAGCTGTAACTTATAGGTGGAAAGTTGCGCGATCCAACGCCTGTGCCGATTCAAGATGCCGGATCTTCTCTCTCGCCACGGTAACCTTGCCTAAGAGATTAACTCTAGCCAGTAGCATTGTTTAGACATCAAACCATGGCTTGTAATAATACCTTAGTTTATGGACGACGTATTAACCGGGGCTGAGCAAACGTGACAACCCCCATTCTTGAGAATAAAATCTGGATTTTATTCCCCCAAAATTGCTCCAAATGCTAATGTGCGTTTATAAACGCAATAAAAGAAACAAAATGATAACGACGCTACACGCTAAGTACGGGCACGAATATACATACAACTTTAGGTTATCTACATAGTGGTCTATGACAATTCAGCGCTCCTGTGCAGGAAATCGGCGTCTACATTCTCAGTTCCTTTCATGTATCTGATCTGCATCTGGTCCTGCTTTAAGAACAGCGATCATAGCATCAAGCGTCCATTCGACAATTTCGCCTACGCGAGATAGTCGAGGGGTTGGTGGTTGGTCTCCAGTATGAGCTTCCGCCCGTATAAGTACCGCTCGAACCCTGATATCCCGAACACGATTCCGAGGAATTTCCTCTCGGATACAGAGTAGTTCTTCTCGACAGCAGACCGTTTACGACTGCCGTACGCGACAGAAAAAAGCGTCCCTCATGCTCTTGCAGTAGTACTGCTCCCACACCCGTGTCACATTCGTCAGTGCGGAACAGGAAGTCTTTGGACAGATCCGGTAGACGGACAAGAGCGTAGGATGTCAGCCTATCTTTCAGCGTTAGGAAAGCGTGCTCACACGCATCTGTCCAAACAACCTTACTTCGGGCCCGTTTCCTGGTCAGGTCAGATAAGTGCCTTGCAATCGCACTGAAATTGGTCAGATACCTCTGGTAATTCCCGGCCAATCACAGGAATAACCTCACCTCGGTTTTCGTGGTAGGGTGTGCGGTGTTTCTTAGCTGCACCAGCTTCGACTTCTCTGGGGACAACGTGCTTTGACTGAGGGTGTGTCCCAAATAGTCCAACGTCCGGACTCCAAAGTGACATTAGGAAGGACGAGCCCTCAATCCCGCCTGACATAGCTGCTCCAAAACGTGAGCTAGCAGAGTGAGGTGCTCACCCCAAGTCTCTCTGGCTAGCAAGATATCATCCATGTAGTTGTAAACACCCCTATCGCGCAAGGGCTCCGACAACTGCCGCATCATTCTAGTGCAGACGATGGGTGTATTCTAGACTCCGAACGGCATGACTAACTATTAGAAGGTCCCATCGAGAGTAGCAAAAGCGAGGGTTTCCTATCCTCCTCCCTTACAGGAATTTGCTAATAGCCCTTGGACAAATCCAACTTCGAAAACAATTTCGGTTTCGAGACAGAAGCGAAAATATGTTCTGGGTCAAGTAGCATTTCGACTTGAAATCACGTCACCTGATTCAGCTTCCGGTAGTCGACACAAAAACGTAGTGCGCCATCCTTCTTCTGCACTAACACTACAGGAGAGCTGTACGGAGAATCGGCGGGCTCGATTACTCCCAGAGGAATCATCTGCTCGATCTCTTCTCTTACGACTTGTCGTTTCGCGTGGGGCAAAGGGTAGGGTTTCCGGGTGTTGAATTGAGAGTGGGTTTCCGTTGCCTTTCTCGTCGAGTCCCGAAAACGTTTACGATATGTTGAAGATGGCAAAGAAAGGTCTTCTTGTGCGAGTTGTAGTCGTCAGCTTTTCCGCAGCTACATTATGGTAAACTTTGCGAGCTGCACCTTGCAAAAAGGCTGAGACGTTAGTCGCCTAATGTCGCTCAAGACTTTTATCAACACACGCGAGTTTCTCAAATTGCACGAGTAAATCGTCAATGGACTCTTCTTTATCTGTACCATTCGATGGTCGATAATCGATCGTACTTTCCCTTTAGAATTCGTACTGGAGTCGTCCCATTCGGTGGTCCTAGCTTCTACCCTTAATTTCTCCATTTTGGTCTCAGCTATCTTGGCCATCTCAGTCTGTGTCTCTCTGTACGCTGATATCTTCACCAGCTCCAGCTCATTCTGTGTTTCTATGTCCGCTGCTGTCTTGGCCAGCTCCAGCTCTCTTTTGGCTGCTTTTTCGGCCGTCCTTGCCAGCTCCTTCTGGGCCTCTCTTTCGGATGTCTTTTCGGCACGACATTCTTTGGTTCTCATCTCTATGAACGCTGCTAGGTGATCTCGCTCGTACCCTAAATCTTCCGAGCCCATGGCGCGATATTCTTTAATCATCTGTCTTTCAGTAAACATTTTCTGATGATACTAACAGTAAGTGATACCTTGTTTCGACTTGTTAAACAATTGACAGATGTTACACGTTCCTAACCCAATAATTACCTGTTGACAATAACTAACTTCGCTCAGGTAAAATATTTTGCCCGATATTTGCTTGACAATTACTGCAATAACTGAAATCTACCAAGCATGCAAATATCAAAATATAACACACACAAGTTGGAAAATCATAAATATTTAAATACACAGGATGGAAAATATCTCACAACTTTTCACTAATACCTCCTCATAACTAATACTTTAGGTCGTAAAGATAATATTTATGCCCAATTCAGATCCCCGACAAAGCCGCCACTATGGATTGACAGGTTGTTATGCCGCCACTGTGGTAGGCGTGTTATGGTTGGGGTGGGGGGTTCCCAATATCTTATTTGAATTATTATAGAAGTCCCACCCAGGCTCGATTTTGGTTGGAAGTTAAATTAGTGAAAGATAGATGTAAAGTTCCGAGCCCCCAGTAAGCAATACCGACGGTTAAATGACTGAACATACAAAAATAGTGAAATTCAACGAGTAACAATTTAATGACAATTCAATAGTCAAATGTTTAAAATGTCCCAAGTAATCTCCTTCCGCTCGACCCTGTGACAGCCTATTGCATCATTTGATTAATAATGTGAGATAGCTTTCCACTTGTCTTTATATTCTACTCACCTGTGTATTCTTCTCTCCTATTCCTGCAATTCCTTCTCCTCTTCCTCCCGACTTTCTCCAAATTCCATCTCCTCCTCGACGTCTCTGTCCTGCTCTTCGTTCCCACTTCTCCTCGACTCTTTTTCCTCCTCCTCCTCTTAGCCCTCTCATTTCACACTACACCCAGCCTATCATCAGATAACGGCTATTCAATTTCTTCGGTCACTCATTCATTCCCATCGAAATACTAATACGTTCTTGCATGGTAAAACAACGTCGTAATAAAAGCACGGTATCAATTACTTCTCATACATACCTCAATAAATTGCGTCACATCAGTACATATTCCTAATCCCATTATACTAAACAATATCACAACAATCAGACACATTCTTGACATTACAACTCATACAAAGTACAACAAATATTAAAATCTCCATGCTCTGATATATCCATACATCCATATTAACTAATCTTACACACTTCAACCATTTTCCAAATTCACAATTCAAGCATATGTAAATTCTAACATATCACATGAATAAATGCACTAGTTAACTACGAAGTAACTTAATAGCGAATTACAAAATTAATTCTGACCACAGCTAACAATTTACATAATTCTCTACATAATAATCAAATATGTCTGTAAATGAACACTACAAAGGTAATTCTACGTACTGAACAATCCTATTAATTAAGTATACATACTACACATAATTACAATTAAAATGCCGTAATAGTCTGCAAAAA
Organism: Sinohyriopsis cumingii; assembly: GCA_028554795.2. Taxonomy (NCBI): domain Eukaryota; kingdom Metazoa; phylum Mollusca; class Bivalvia; order Unionida; family Unionidae; genus Sinohyriopsis; species Sinohyriopsis cumingii. The sequence goes on along the minus strand of CM068831.1, from coordinate 124,755,991 downwards.
TCGAGCAAATAACTTACTGACCTTTACGAAGTTTCGTCTTTCCTTAGAATCTCCTCTCGACGTTTTACCGTCAAATTACGAGAGGTTTCCTCTGAGTAACCCTATATTGCTCAGATATCTTCCTAGGCGAGACTAAATTTTCGCTTGCTAGTTAGATGCTATAATTCGGATCGAAATTGTTATCAAAATTCCGATTGGATGTCGCTTTGACCCGATCCAATCAAGCCTAGCCGACAGTGTCCTTCTCGCTGTCTGTCCACGTGGATACAGATTTAAAACACGACCCGTTTCGCCCTCGCGGTTCCTCTGATCTTATGACTAAGCTGTAACACATAGGTGGGAAGTCGCGCGATCCAACGCCTGTGCCGATTCAAGATGCCGGATCTTCTCTCTGGTCACGGTAACCTCGCGTAAGAGATTAGCTCTAGCCTGCAGCAATGTTTAGACATCAAACCATGGCTTGTAATAATACCTTAGTTTAAACACGACTTACAAACTGGGGCTGAGCAAACATGGCATCATAAAAAGTAAAATACCAAAATTATAGAATAATGAAATTTCCAATTAAATTAACTAAACTAGGGAATATTGTTATTTAAAATAAAGATACCTAAACTATAGATAAATGTGTTTGTTTTTAAAATTCCAATACCAAAAATTATATAATAATAAAATTTTAATTTAAATATGAAACCATAGAATAATGTTATTTTGGTAAAAACACCAAACTGTAGAATAATGGTATATTTATTAAAATATCAAAACTATCCAACAATGTTATTTTAATTTAAAATATCAAAATATATAATAATGTTATTTTAAATTTACACTGTTTAGATAACTGTCAGACTTAGATCCAAGCTTCTAAAAATGGGTTTATGAAGACGTTGTCAGGGTTTGAATCTAGCATTTGCTCATTAGTCAGAGAATAGTAGATGTCACTACAGATTAATATTGGTATTAGTCTAGTGAGAGTTAGGACAATTTCATTTTAAATTTAATTTCGACAGAAAGGGTGGGGACGGACCGCTACCTTCTGAATCTGCAAGGATAGTGATTATTTTTCCACTGATTGTAGTTACAGTTTCTTTGAACAAAACACGCCTAAGCACGCTTTGATAGCGAATCTGTATATACCTCTAATCATGATTTGACAATTAATATTAAAACCTAAACAGAACTTGCTTAAATTGGTTTAGTGCAAAAATGATAAAATGACATTCTAAACCAAACTGTTTGCATAAAACCAATTTCTAAGAGATATTTTTAATTTGTTTGGCTTTGTGAGTTATTAAGTTTTTTTTTTAAAACTTATTATCATTATTATTATTATTATTATTATTATTATTATTATTATTATTATTATTATTGTTATTAGTGCCTATAATTTTTATTAACACTATAATTACATGTACATCGTTTCATGTTGCTATTCAGAATTTCAAGGCCGATCTACACTTCAGAGTCAATATAAAAATAAAAAAAACATTCAACCAGCAGTAATAGCCTCCGTTTTGATTTCTAACGATCAATATCAGGAGCGGTAGCGGGTCCGAAACACATATTGTAAAAGGGGTACATCAGTGAAGATTCATTCGTAAAATTTATTATTCAATAACGAATTTATTTCCCAAATTGCAACATCAATAAAACTGAGGTGATTGTTTCTGTATTAAGACGTTTATAGGGCCAGTAGTCGTCTGATCGATTATCTGAATCGGAGAGAGAGAGAGAGAGAGAGAGAGAGAGGTAATTTACATTTGTTTGCAAACTTTGTCCATCCTAATAATCAATAGTTTAAAAAATCTCGTACATGCCATTAATTAATGATATAGTATTGCTTTGTAATAAGAATTCAAGAAATGTTTGTATTTCTGTCATTTGATATAAGACAGTCATAAAGCAAATCCTATAAATTGCTGTTCTGTACGTAAATAAATTCAAGTATGTGATGGTTAAGTTCGAAAACAGCCGTTTTTCAATTGTGACTAAATTAAACACTGTATTGCCGTTATACATGCAAAGCATAATCAGCTATAAGATCGATTATTCCAGAACTTTTTCATGAACAATATATATATAGTACTTTGGTCAAATATATATATATATATATATATATATATATATATATATATATATATATATATATATATATATATATATCTTTATATTTATTTATTTAACTGGTCAGCGATACAAGCACAACGGGATGCCGTCAAGCTAGTTCGATCGCATGTATGCACTCGTAATATATCCTTCAAGATAATATTTTAAAGGTTTTCAAGGGCACATTCACATTATCCTACACAACATATATTTATTCGTGATTATTATTTTACAGTTCTTGAGTACATCATATAATCTAAGAGAACTAAAACAATATCTGGGGTTTGGTTGAATAAAAGAAAGTTGTTTTTTAATTAAAGTTCATATTCTCTTTCAGAGCTTCGGATAGACCGGCTTCTGCTATACCTTGTAATATTGATGGGTGTTTTGTTAATTACTGGTTTCTGCGTCTGTATTTTATGGACATTAGTAAAAAGATAATTATAATTAGAAAAATGACCAAAGTACTAAGACCTAAGATGCAAAATAAATGAGCATTTTAGCATAAAGCTAAGCGTATTGTAACAAATATATTAGTATTTGCTCTTTACAAAGCATGATGAACTAAACCAAATCCTTGTAATATTGGTTAAAATAGCCTGATTATATATATATATATATATATATATATATATATATATATATATATATATATATATATATATATATATATATATTAATTGCGAGTTAAATTAAAGGGGTAGGCATTTCTAAGAAAAATGTCATACTGCTGTTTTCTTATACAAACTTGAATAAATAGTTTTAAAAAAATTTGTAGTTCATATTTTGACTGAGTAAAAGATAATATCCCTTTTCAAGAGAGGGAGAGAAAATCCATTGCAGGCAAACCCGCCAGAAGAGCACTGGACAATAATATGTAACGTGGGTGGGAATCTCAACACAGCGCTGGAAACTAAAATAGTTAAATTAACGTCCCACCTCCACTTACCAACATATCAGTTGCCGAAGTGAATACACGGGAAGCATCACCACCTTTACAAAGGATGAAAGTCGGTATGGAATTCGATGGTTACATCCATGCGTTTCATTCCGATCCTGTAAATACAAACTTTATGCCAACAGGTGATACGACAGACGTTCAGTGTAATCCTGATATCTTTACTGAACATGGCAACTTGCAAAATGATGACTGGAAGGAAAGGTGCAGCTCGCAGAGATATTCCAATTTTGCTTCTTGAAGGTGAAATTAACCTTAATATCAGGTTACGTGGATTTTAGAACTATATATGCTTGATATGACTCTGACAATGGGAAAGTGATAACAATCTGGAATGAAAATGAATTCCAATCTATATTGTTGGAATGGTACACAATACACGCAGATGTGTACATGTGTTAGTTGCTCTCATTAATCAATATCATAAAGAAATATACGCGTGTAAATATTGGAATGACAAGAGTAGGCGTCACCCCCATACCTGTATATGTCGATACATTTTAATATTGCCGCAAAATGTTAGCATTGGAACATATTGAATTTGTTGACAAGAACAGTGGTATATAAAAGGTTACACGAATTACAGCCTTTCAAAGCTGTATTCTTCTGAGTGAATCTGCTAACCCTTTGCCGAATTTTGCCAAGATCCTGGAGCTAGAACATGCTTTGCTGAGACTGCAGAAAGATTTGTGTACTATGTATCGGATATAAAACAAGACATTTAGCACTTTAAAGAAGTGGCTCATAGCTTTTTTGCAAACAAAATAGTAACGTGACCTTAAATGAGAACAAAGAAAGCAACACTCCGATGCAAAGTATATTTATTTCTCTCAGCAAGAAAATACATGACATAATAATATTCAATAGAGTTAATTTGCACTAAGGGGAAGACTTTCTTACCTTTTTTATAATATTGAATGAATCTATCGGACTTGTGGAGACATTAAATATGTTAACAGAACCTCAGTCGTTTTCTAATAAACATTGTTTCAGCGACAAATAACACATTTACCCTGATTCAAATGTTTACTTAATAACACGATGTTAATTAAAATGTACAATATGTCTGATCAACTAAGTGATTTGAAACATCTATGTCTCTCTCGCTAAAAATATCTGGGATATTGTAGTTTCAAACTAAACAAAGAGAAATATAAAAAAAAGACTAATACCGAGCCAGGTGGAATATAGGGGAGATGTAAATACTGGTCATAAATTAATAATGATCAATGTATTCAAACCTGGTCATGCAGTTGAATGCATTTGTTTGTATAATTTATTTTTAAAAATGCATTTCCACAATGTTAAGACTGAGAAGTATATTTGACTACCATACACAATGGGTAATATTTTAGTGGCTTATATTGTATGGGAATCGTGTAGATTACACTCATGGATGTCTTAGATAGTATGGTATAGGAGTATAATTTTAAAAGTTCTACTGAGTGCGGCCACCACCATCACCAATTAAAATAGAATAAAGGAACAGGAAAACAAGAGCAAAGAAATGATACCAAGAAGAAGAAACGATTAGCAAACCGCCAAGCCGTGAACAAAGGAATTGAACAGAACAAAGGAACTATCAAACAAAGGAACGATAGGAACACGTAACAGAAAACAAAGGAGAGACTTCTAGCAGAGGAGCAGACTGGGTTAGGACAAAAACAAAAGATAAGTCATCATTCAATTCTATATGCAATTTAAGTAGAAGAATGCAAACTAGGTCCAAACAAATGGCTCTATTCAATCCAAACACGCAAACACACAAACCACCAAACAACCCTATCAATAAATCAGTAAAAATATTGGATGTATCACAACTCCAAACAGCACCAATAAAGCATGTAAAACAAGCAAGATTAACGCAAGTAGTACCAACCACAGCAAACTCGAATACAACCAACATCACACTGGGACCCCAAATTCTGGTCTCAAACACAGACCAAACAAACCACAAACCAGCAGACATAATTAACACAGCCCCACCCCACCAACAGAAACTACTAGAAATACAAAACTACACTCCAGGGAACAATATAAATACAATGCCAATACTATCGCCAATCCTTTTCAAGGAAGCGGAAAAACCAAACACAAATGAACATACAGACACCACTATTCCAAACCTAACAAATGAATCTGACAGTAACCTACATACCTTAAACTCTCCACAATTAGACCACATTACCATAACCAGCACCCCAAAATTCACCAAAAATGAAATAACCAATTCTAGAAGCATGCAAACAAACCAACAACAGGAAATCAAGCAAACAACAATAAATAAAAACATTAGGAAAGAAACTAGACACTCAAGCCAAACTCCTGGACTATCTGGGATAATAACAGCAAGGGAACCACCAACCTATGGGAACAAATCCAATGAATTAGACACTACAAAACGACCCAACAGCATCACTAATATGGCAACCCAAATACCCAAAACAAACCAAAACACATACCTAGGTAATGGCAAGGGCCCGCTAAAACCCCAAAACAACCCAAAAAAAAGTAAGGTTAATTCAAAACAGGAAATAAAACAACAACATAACCCCCAAACAAAATGTACAGTTATCATTCCATCGAACACACCATATACATAAGCAGCAGGTGCAACATAATTACTAGTCTAAGTACCAATAGTATTATGACAGCACTGGCCAAAATTCACACTGGACAATTCAAACTGATAAGACCAAGGAGAAACTACCTCATTGTCCAGTGCAGCACAATTCAACAGGTGGAAAAATTCATCCAAATTGAAACTATAGGAACAATAAAGATCAAAGTAGAGAGACACCATAGCACTCAGAGGAAACCACGTGTCACTTCGAACTCCAAACACAGTGAAACCACAACTAATCTGGCTGAACCCACTAGAACCACTATTTTTAAAAAAGTAATAGCACTAAACGGATACAACAAGGACATAAGCAATGAACTCCTACTTCATAAACTCACAGCAAATGGAACACAGGCCACCAAAGTATATCGTATTAAAAATCACAAGGGACAAGGAACAAACAAAGCAGTTATAGAGGCTACCGAGCCAATACCCTCAATAATAAAACTAGGACAGTCAGGAGTGTACCATAAGCTTGAAAACTACATAAATAGGCCAAAATTTTGCACCAAATGCCTGCAATGGGGACACTATGCCCTCAGATGTAGATTCAAACCATGATGTAAGTACTGCGGAGGTCAACACAAAGGAGAATGCCACACAATTAAACAAAAATGTGCTAACTGTAAAGAAAACCATTATCCTAGATCGGCAGAATGCAGATTTGCAATAAAAGAGAAACAAATAGTAGACTTAATGAAAGAAAAACACCTCACCTACCATTCTGCTAAAGACATTATTTGTAAAAACAACCCCAACACACCAAAATCTACCTCTGAAACAATCAATGAGCACCAAAACTCTCCACGCAGAATCAGAAGGGAAAACATTGCACCACAAAACATACCCTCGAATCAGGAAACAAAAGAACCAAAATCTACAACCCACATTGTAACAAACCATGACCACCCTGATAACACTCCAGATACAAACAAAACTGTCACCCCAAACAACCCCAAATCTAACACACACCCCAACACAGAATTGATACAGGAAGTAATGAGCCTCACAACACAAACCATAATGCAAGATCTCAGTAGCATAATCAGAACCCTCAAAACCATTTTCACCATACTAGCTGATTGGACCACAAGACTAACAGATAAAGACAACGTCAAAAATGAATAGTACAAAAAATAATAAAATCACCATCTGGCAATGGAACTGCAGAGGAATCTTTATAAACCTATCAGAACTGCAGAACAAACTGAATAATACGGCCATAAAACCAGACGTAATCTGCCTACAGGAAACCCTCATAACACAAGAACACAAACGCCTGCACAAACTACAAGGCTATACCCAGGGAATCTTTAAAAACAGACCCATGGGACAGAAAGGGGGTGGACTAGCAATTTTTTTAATAGATACACTAATCTGCTATGAAGTAATAGAAGTACCCCCTAACCTAAACATCAATAATAGCATCGAAATAATGTCAGTAATGATAAATATAGGAAACACAAACATTCAAATAATAAATGCATACGACCCAGGGGGTACCTTCTGCCCTACCAGCCTAATCTCACTAAAGGCAATCACTAATAACAACAACAACAATCTAATGATCTGTGGCGACTTCAACGCACACAGTGAATTATGGGGAGGTAAAAAGAAAGATCAAAAATAAACTTCTCACAATTTGCAGATGATAGTGGCATATGGAGGAATGGAAATCCTGCCAATAACACAGTAGTTAAAGAAATCCAGCAGAGCCTAGACAAGATAGGGAGATGGGTGGACAAATGGGGTTTCAAAATATCTCATGAAAAAAACGGTGGCAATCATATTCACCCCCAAACGAAATAACAACCTAGTCTATCCAAACTTCTATATACAAAATCAATTAATCAAATACGTAACAGTAGTAAAATTCCTTGGAATGTTCTTTGACAACCACCTCACATGGAAACAGTACATTGAACAACTCACCCAGAATTGTAACAAAGATCTCAATTTACTCAGGAACATCACAGGGACTGACTGGGGATCCAACCAGGAAACCCTCCTCACGATATATAAAAGCCTAATTAGATCAAAACTGGATTACGGTTGCCAAGCATATAACTCGGCTAAGCAGCCTGTATTACAAAAACTTGACACTATCCAGAGAAAAGCCTTGCTATTATGCACAGGAACACTCCCCTCAACATCATTAGAAGAACTACAAACACTAACAGGAGAACTACCCTTAAAATTACGTAGGCAAGAACTGCTCCTCCGATACTCCATTCGATTAGATACCCACCCAGACAACCATCCCACCAAAATAGCTATAAATAAGTGTAAAGTTGTCTTCAAACCCAAAATCATACCTATCACACCAAGTCGCAAAGTAATCCTTGAACTAAGAGAAAAAATACCTCTACTAAAAAAACAGGTAACAAACAATACAGACCAGAACAAATCACCATGGTTACAAAAACCACCAAGGATTAACATTGAAGCTACCAAATTAGGCAATAAAGAAGGACAAGAAAACTTACTAAAACCTGTACTGGTAAACGAAATCAACCAAAAATACCCGGACTATGTTAAAATATATACCGATGGATCAAAAACAAACAACCCACCAAGAACAGCAGCAGCAATAGTCATCCCTGAATTCAATATACAAACGGGATCCAGATTACCTGACTATTGCTCCACTTACACCACTGAATTCTGGGCTATACTTGAATCACTACAATGGATCAAAGACAACCAAATACTTAAAGCAGTCATTAACCGATTCCCTAAGCGTTATCAAATCGATCCAAAATCGCAATACACACTCTAGGGAACAATTCCTCGACAGAGCAGGCCAATTAATCGACGATATCACCACAGCACATCAATTAGTCGAGCTCATGTGGATACCGTCGCACATTGGAATCTCTGTCACCGAAACAGCAGACAAAGTTGCAAAAACCAAACTAGGAGATCAAAAGTCTATCAAGCTTAACTATAGCTCTACAGAAGCAATAAGCTTCGCACAAACATATATAGACCAAACATGGCAAGATTTTTGGAACTCCTCCACAAAAGGTAAAAAGCACCATCAAACCCCAAAAAACGTAGATAGGAACATACAGCTACCTAAGGGTACCTATTTGGAATAGAAAACCATAAACAGGATAATAACTGGAAAAACTATACTAGCAAGCAGTTTTGGAAGGTTTATAGGACCCAAACCAGCAACCATTAACTGCTTTAACTGCCACACCACCGAAGATCTACACCACGTATTCAATATATGCCCAAAATATCAACCCGCTCGGAAAATATTTATCAAAAACCAAAAACAGATTGGATCACCACACACATACACAGAGTTACTTATGGACTCTAATAAAAATAAACAATCAGCATATAAAAATATAAATCAATTCATAGACTCAGCAGGACTTAGGAACAAAATATAATTACTATCCCCACAAAACCAAAAGACCCAGTAACTAGCTAAATAAATTTAGAAGCCACCACATAAAAAACCATAACATATCATTCAATTTTATAAAAGTATTAATAAATAATTCACTTACGAAGCACCTATAAAAAAACTAAGGAAACCGCAAAATCGGATGTCCTAGATGTCCTTAACGAACCGAGTAATCAGCTAGGATTCATGTCCTAGATGTCCTTAACGAACTGTGTAATCGGCTAGGACTCCGGTCTCCTGCTAAATAAAGTATAAATAACATTCAATCTCTAAAAACATCAATTAATAAATAACTTAAAGAGGTAATATCTAAAAACTTATGAATAACATTACGTAGGAAGCACACCCTGAACACCTCGACTAGTAATACCATAATAACCTTGAAAATCTCTCTTCATACATGATATCTACTAAGAACCTCTATAAACAGCATAGAACATCCCCCCTCCTTTTAGAAATTTTGAAGAAGAAGAAAAAAAAAATGGAAAAAAAAAATGGAAAAAGAAACAAACAAAAAAACAAAAAAAAAACAACAACAGGCAAATGCAACAAGAAACCAGCGATGTAAGGCAAGCAGGACCGTTCCCGAGCTCTCCTTCTCACTAATGACAGCCAACCATTCAACTGTAGGGACCTTTATGGACCCACAGATTGAAGCCAAACTATCAGGGTTCCTTGAATCCATAAAAGCCTGGAGGAGGTGGCACCATCCCCTTCCCCAGGAACAACTAGCAGGTGTGTTACGGCTGCAACAGATCAGGCCACGTCGTCAAGGATTGTAGGAAGTATCGTCCGACAACGATTAATTCGGTAACTCCGAATACTGTCAAGAGACAAGAAACAGTGGAGTTGACTAATACAGCGGTAGCTACGGTTAACGGTAAGAGGACAAACGTACTGTATGATACAGGCTGCAGTTATCCGGCCTTGGTGGATAGTAAGTATGTCAAGCCTGGGGATTATACAGGCGAGACGGTTGAGGTCCAGTTTTCTAGTCGGACGAAGGATTCGCTTCCGTTCGTCAGCATTGATCTTGATTCGCCGTATGTAAAGGGACGAATTCAAGCAGCGTGTTTGTCGGGACTGTCTCATGATGTAATATTAGGGTGTAGGTATGTATTGCCACAACCTAACCCTATGACGTGTACACCTGTATACGTCGGGTCTGTTGAGACGAAGGCTATGGAGCGAAGGTCAGGGTCAAAGCCGCTCCTACCCACGATTTCGGCCATAGCCAATTTGCTACTTGGCGAGTTGAGGAAACTTCAAGAGGAAGATTTGTCTCTCAACAAGGTACGCAGGTACGAAAAGGATGGGTCTATACGGAGAATGCCAGGCGGCGAGTTGAAGTTCCCGACGAAACGCGGTATTTTGTATCGGAACGCCAAGAAAGGGACCGATACGTTCAAGCAAGTTGTTGTGCCCAGAGCGAAGCGAGCGGAAGTGCTTAGGCTGGCACATGAGGGTCTACTTGGAAGCCACATGGGCGTGGCGAAGACCAGAGATAGGTTAGTGAGGGAGTTTTACTGGCCAAGTGTGTATGGGGATGTTCGGAGGTATTGTTTGTCGTGCGACAAGTGTCAGCGGGTGGGACCTAAGACCTCCCATCGCCCGGTGCCACTAGGAACCACCCCACTGATTGACCAACAATTCTCGAGGGTGGCGATAGACCTTGTAGGTCCGATAAAGCCGGCGGCGGATAGAGGTTATCGTTATATACTAACGGTAGTAGATTATGCCACTCGGTACCCAGAGGCAGTGGCCTTGAAGAACATTGACTCAGTCACGGTGGCTGAGGCCTTGTTAGGAGTTTGGTCTAGAGTTGGTGTCCCTGAGGAGATACTGACTGACCAGGGGTTGCAGTTCGTGAGTCAGGTGATGGAGAAAGTAAATAGCATAATGTAGAATGGAATACACGCAATAAGGAAAGTCCAGTAGGACACTTCGACCACAAGTAGACAAATGTACAGAAAAGAAATGAGCAATTAGGAACATAAGCTACTCTACCTTCAAAAATCCATATCATGCAACTATAATAAATAAGACAAGTACGGGCAGAACCCTATTGACAGGGTAGCGGAAAGATTACAGTCCTCACCCTCCTTGATTTGTCTTCAGCATTTGACACAATAGACCATGATATATTACTTCACCATCTCCAGCATGTATTTGGCATTCACGATACAGCCTTACTGTGGTTCAAGTCCTACTTGGTCAACAGGACACAAATTGTATCTGTATCGAAGTGGTCAAGAGACAAAGCTGTTTAGCAAAAAACAAAGTGGCTGGGGACAAACAACACTATTTTAAAAACTAATGGTAAACACAAGCTAACTGACACCAGTTACCCAACCCCTCCAGCTACGCCAAAACAAGTAGTAGGAGTGGTCGAAAGACATAGCTTTATAGCAATGACTAATACAAATCCAGTACCTTTGGACAAGCAATACTGAGCGACAAATCACAAAATTGTAATACAATAACAACATCAACGATAGGATCACATTAAAAATTAAACAAAGGATAGGGATGACAAAAGATATCAACCTCACAGACAAGGAAAGCAAAGCTAACAAATCACAACCAAAGCATGTCAAACTATGAACTTAAAAAAGCGAAAATCAGTAACTATTCTAACCAAGGGACCAACCAAACGAATACAAGAGCAGTGACAATAAAGATCAGAACACAAGCAGAATACCACAACAACAAAAAAAGCCCACGCTAATATATCGCATTCAGCCGGAATATCACACACAAAATATCTACATATACTTTGAATACAGCATAACACCCACACATCTACACCTATCCGCTCCCACCCCAAAATATACCACACACATATCATGTAAAGCTTTCATTCTGACCCAAGAAAGCCCTTTTTAGACTATTTTATTTTTGTTTGCCCAGAAAGGACACTGTTTGGTTATTTTGCAAACTCACTTTATCGAAACACCCGACTTGAGATCACAAAAATCAACGACTGCTATAAGACACAGTTAAGCATAGTACACGAAAAATAATTACTACAGTGTAGGAAAATTCACAGCTCAGGAATATTAGACTCTGATGTGACTCTTACATGTTTGGCGTTAGGGTGCGGTCCACACAAAACTGGACATAGATTTGAAACAAATGTAATTCTGCTGCTTGTGTCAGCGATCACAGCTTTAGTCAGAAGGAGACGGACGGGGAGGGGGCATTCGAGGCGGCCCTACTTTCTGCGGCTTGCTTTGGTGGAATCATTGTGAATCTGTGTTAATAACAAAGTTCTGCATTTTATAAAAAGTCTTTTCTGCTACGTAAAGTTTGTTGCCAAATAAAGTGGTACAGACTCGATAGTAAAATCCAGGACTGATAGCGTGTGATACAGCTCATTTCTTGCGTTATTAAATGTGCATTCAAAACGAAGTCGATTATTGTTTTCTATTGGAAATCTACAAAAACATGGAACATTGACGAATAGATAGCATCAAAAGAAAATTACAATTCATGTAAATACATGTGTGTCTTAATAGGTTTAATAACGCAGAAAATTGCCTATTGCCAAATGCTAAGCAACATGGGGCAGAAATTAAGACGTTAAAGATAATAAGTACTTAAATGAATGCAATACACTTTATAATTTCCTAGATAAATGTGCTAATGATATTAATTCATTATGGCATTAAAATACATCGATTTACAACAAAACAAGTAAAGAATAACCAAAATCGTTATTTCAAAAAAATAAAAAATATTTAAAAAAAAACAAATATAAAAAATTTAAAAAAATAAGTATGCGTGAATTTAAGGTACTAAACGGAGAATTTGACTGCGTTGAAGAATGCAATCACCAAACGATTTGTCCCAAGTTTCATAGGGGAAATAACTCTTGAAGTCTTTGTCCTAATGCCGTAATCGAGCGATAGTCGTTTGTTTAAAAATATACGGTTTACTTTACACACAAAACGAATCAGTAAGTACAAAATAACTCACTGATTGCAAGTGAAATGTGTAACTGCTCTAAACAAACTGGCAGGTGTATTGCAAGGAAAATGATTAACTTTTTACATAAAATAACAGCTTAGATGAAAATTGAGTATTTTTTTAAAAAAACTCGGAACTGTCCAGACCACAGTATCTTGTCATCTTTAATGTCTGAGATTCTGGCTCGTGTTGTGCATTTCAAATGCTTTAGTATGATTGAATATACTTGTATGTACTTAACACTTAAACAACTTTACAGCTTGGGAATATTTTTTCATCGTAGAAGGCATTTAAATGGTTTAATACGAATTTGCATTGCAAACTAGATACCGATAAAATAACATATACTTCCTTTTTGTGATCCATCAAACTGTCTCCAAAAAACATGTTACCGTCATTTACAAACCTATTTCTTTACACAATTACTTCGGTTTGTTTGCAACAATAACAAGTACGAATTCTTAAAAGTATGCATATTAAGTTCCCTTTCCCTTTCATTGAATTGTTTTAAACGTAGTTAGCATATTAACATACATAGTGTTTTAAAATGTGAGACGCATTTCAAATTTATGATTTTCGCAATGCTGAATATACTGCAAAGAAAGCTATGAATTAGGCACGTAACTTGCATTCTAAGACTGAATTGTTAAATATGCTTCATGCTCCAGAGACGACTGGCCTATTGACAATAAAAGTGCTTCTTTTGCGTCCTGGACGACCGAATCAATTAAACGCAATCTGAATAATTACATTTAATTTTCTTTTTAAAATCGAAATACTAATAAATGTTCTTTTTTGTTTTTTGTTTTTATGGTGTTTTTTAAATTTTCCTCAGAAAGCACTGTAAATATTGATGCCCCAGGGTACAATAGGTATAGGATATATAAGATGTATAAAAATCAGTGACAAACAATTTATATGAAACAAATTAGATCAATGTAAAATATATGTATTCAGTTCTTAAGTACAAACATTCATACTTGAACTAGAGCTGTACAAAGGATCTGTTAGAAATATGAATGAATGAATTTATTCTTGAACTAGAGCTGTACAAAGGATCTATTCTATTAGCAAATGAATGAATGTATATATATATATATATATATATATATATATATATAGAGAGAGAGAGAGAGAGAGAGAGAGAGAGAGAGAGAGAGAGGTGTGTTTGTTTGTGCATATGTGTGTGTGTGTGTGTTGTAACCTGTATAAATGTGGAATAAGACTAAACTTGTAAATCTTGTACGTTAATGTACATATAAAAAACGTACAGTTTTTAAGTCAACGGCGTTCTATGTGGAATGTTTGTACCTCGTCGTTGTTGACTTTTATATCAATGATCTTGAGGAACAACTAATTTATATGGATGTTGACAGTTTTAATATGGACAGGCTGAGGTTTTGTATTAGCATATGCTGATGACAATGTGACTATCTTTTGTCGAATGGAAATTTTAGTTTAATACATACAATACAAGGGCTATATAATTTACAACAGTTGGCACACTGCCTGAAATGTTAAGCCCGAAATATTTTGTATCTTATTCAAAGGTAGTTTCACAACGTTCATACTTTGGTAATTAAACACACAGCAGTTTGTCATGCCATGACAGCCCGAGTTGATATACCTCAGTGTGTCCTTGGAAGGCGAATTTAGATTTCAATTCCTCTTCATGAAGTAGCCAGTAAAGTTCTAATAATGCCGTTAGGACTGAACAAAAAAAAATCAAAATAGATGACTCTTTCATAGAAACCAACTGAACTGTTTACTCTCCAGGTTTAATATCCATGCAAAGCTACAAAGAATCATGTCAGCGTAAAGCTTGATATTTTTTAAAAAGTTTTTCCATAATTAAATTTGACCGATGCGGAGGCCTGTTGAATAGGGCGTCCGCCTCAGATGAGGGAGGTCGCTGGTTACCAAAGACGTAAAAATGGTACTTAGAGCTGCCTCGCTTGGCGCTCAGCATTAAGAGGGTAGTGTTAAGAATGGTCGGCCTGGTGTCAGGATAATGTGATTGGGTGGGACATGATGCTACATGTATGCGACATGATGTCCCAGCGATAGACATTACCATCAAGTGCCACACTGCAGAAATCGTATCGATATGACTGAAAAATGGTTAAAGCTACCTAAAATCTAAATCACGCACTTACACACACGCACACACCATAATTAAATTAAAGATATGTAACTTGGTGGGAGGGAGCTTAGTAAACTAATTATAATAGCACATTTAACATTTTCTTTTGAAAGTTAAAAAAAAAAAATAATTGAAACAAAAATAATATTATTTAAGCAACTTGAAAGAAAAGCCTGTTTGCAGCATACACATATATTATAAAATACTGGTTTTAAATGTTCATTACTTTCGGTCACAAATTAAATCAAATGTTTTTTTTTTTTTTTTTTTAAGAATGATATTTACTAATATGAATGATTTCCCATACCAAATCTGAATTTACTGGTTGAACTGGAAAGTACATTGTAAATGAAATTGAAAACGTTGCTGATTAATTCTACTGCATTTATGAAATACGGAAATTTAAAATAGTTTACTTAGATTAAGGGCGTCATCATTGTAAGTTATAGAAACAGATATATGTAGACGGACAAGTCCCGATATCACATACCAAGTGAAACAGAAGACACAGACACTGCAAGACATAAAAAAACCAATTACATGTACCATGTTTAGGTGAATTTAGATTCCGCAAACATATTTTCAAATTTTATTTCGATCGTTAAGATCGCTCTAATAAAAACTGGATATGTTATTTGTTTTTGGTGGTGGTTGTGGTGGTGGGGTTGGGGGTGCATAACTGCGTTTCAGGCACAGCAACTCAACATAATTTAACACTTACTAACTTGGTATGTATTTCAAGTTCATTCTCATATGACTTTTAATTTTTTGAAGTATTAGTTAAAATTTTACATACATTTTATTTTCAAATATTTCTTTATACATTTTTTTTAAAGATGCATTTTTTATTTATGAAGTTTGCAATGCCTTGTTTAATATAATAAAATACTCAAAAGCTGTTGGTCCTTTTGGTAATACAAGTTATCTTTGGGGGTTGTAAAATACGGATTAGCTGAGAACGACCTGTATAATCAAATTCATCCTTCGTACTTACAAGCAGTGTGTAAATAAAGTTTTATATAGAACAGAGGTATGTATATATTGAAGTAGACGCCTCTTGAGACGTCATTATTGATTAAGTTGACCTTGAAATGGGTCTCGGTTCGTGTTTAAATAACTGCCATGTAATATATATGACCTTCACCATGCACATTCACAAACACAAAACGTTTATCTCAAAATCTTAGTTAAACAAATGCTAGGCAGTACAGCCACTATTATGTTAAAATAAATAAATGTGTGTGTGTGTGTGTGTGTGTGTGTGTGTGTGTGTGTTCTGAACTCGAGATCAAACTAGTGTGAGTTCAGATATTACTATTGGATTCCTTGAACAAGTCAGTTTACTCCATTGCCTCGGTACTTAATAATGACATTAATATGTTGCTCAGTCGAATGAACAAACCAGACCAATGCATGCATTTAGAACGTTTGTGTTAGATGCAGGTATCTTTCCATTCTTATGTTATGTGTTCAGGCTCGAGAAAACAGTAACAAAAGAAAGTGTGAAAACAACAAGCCTTGAAAAATATAACAAATAATTTATTTCCCTGGAAAAACACTATAACAATGAAGAAAATAAGAAGTTACGGTTTTAATAGTCAAATCCAAAAATAATCCAAGAATAATCCAAGAATAAAATTTTAGAAGTCCTAATAATGAAATGTTCTAATGAATTCAAGTTCGAGTCCCGACAAGGAGTCCAAGATGGAAGGCGATGGTGTATGCTGTATCTTGTACAGTGCTGTCGTCTACAGCTCCTTGTAGAAACACAAGAAATAACACTCCGGTGTTGGAAATCTGAATAAAAATTTTAAGAAATGTCTTTGTTCAAGGATTCCGTATGAGCACTCAAAATATTTCCAGAGATACGAATTAATCTTTTAGAATCCAAATAATCTGAAGAAAAATTAACATATAACTCGAAAACTGGCTACAACAGAAGGAAACGACTTGACATCAAGTGTTTTAACCCAGACTGAGATTATTTCTCTAAAACAATTGCTTATACAGTAATTCTGAGACGCAGAATAGGTACTCATATGAGGGTCACGTGATTATGTTTACATCACGTACTCTCTACATGGCCCTGACAAAAACCTATCATTTTACTCTAAGAACAAAATAATAAAATAGTTGTTTACTTCACAAACACTATTTACAAATTTAGGGTCACGTATGCAATACAGCCTCGATCTCACCCTTATTATTCCCACAATAAAAATAAATGAAAAAAAGAACTTGTTCACGTGACTGTTACTAATTTTGAATTAAGGTCGGGAACTAGGTCAACTTTAAGTGTTTACAAATGAACAGTCAAGGTCAAACTACTTTCTGGAAAACTATCGAGTTCCTAGTAAACAAAAGTACATTTCTTTGACCTATAATGAAATTAAAAATAAAAAGATTTAAAACTTACAAACAATTAAATCAGATATTAATTAAGTCAAATATACATAATACTGTAATACCCTGCACTTGTACACACGTTTTTCACCGTATAATTCACTTATTTCGTGCGTTAGATATAGACGAAAAATGAACTTTGCAGCATAAAGAGCCTCATATATTAAGTCTTTCTAGGTATAGAACCTTCTGCAACTCACCACAATTTTTGTAACGTACATGAGTAGTGAAGTGGGACGGTTTAGCGTCAAGAGGGGTTTAATGTTAAAAAGGGGTATATCGAGATTAGTGTCAATGAGATTTTAACATGGGAAATTTTAGAGTGGAGTGCATGGTATATCGAGATTGCAGTAAATGGGAATTTAGCATGGGACATTTTTAATATTGAGTGAATGGTATATCCAAATTGGGGAAAAAAGAGCTAGAACGCTTGGCTGGACGGGACACTAAACTGGATAGACATAGACATACATACATACATGCATGCATGCATGCATGCATACATACATACATACATACATACATACATACATACATACATACATACATTAATGAACATCAATCTATCACATATAAAATCGACTAAAATATTTTATGCAAGAGAACAAATCTTTTCAAGACATATGAGTGGCCCTGAAAAAGGCCTTTGGTTTTTATGTCAACACCATTCCGTTAACATAGAGGACAATGCATAGGTCTTCTTCTCTTCATCAAACTTCGTCTGACTTCTGGACCGTAGATGAGGACTCTCTTCAGACATATCTGATGTCTCTCCACATAGAGCCTTCTTTTCCAAACGGACGTATCAGTGATCTTGATGATTGTCCATGATGATTTGACCTACATGGGTAAGTTCGTGCGGAACAGCATCGACTATACGAGGGTAGATGATTCTACGCTATGAAAAGATCTAATTGTTCCTAGGTAGGATTTGAAAGAAAGATTTCCACTTTTGATGCCAATTTAGAAAAAGCTTGCCGATTTCACTAAAGATTTAAAAAACCAGGGGAATTCAAATTTCAAAGACAAAGTTTTCTGAAATATTTTAGCCAAAATTCAAATATCGCGGACGCGCTACCCATCTTATATGTTATGTGTTTGGGCTGTAATAAACAGTAACACAGAAAAAGTGAAAACAACAAGCTTTTTGCAAAATTTAACAAACAATTTATTTCCCTGGAAAAAATCTGTAAAAATTTAAAAAATAAGAACTTATGGTTTTAAGAATCAAATCCAAAAGGAATCCAAGAATAATCCACGAATTAAATTTTTGAAGTCCTAATAATGAAATATTCTAATGAATTCAAGTTTGAATCCCAACAAAGAATCCAAGATGGAAGGCGATGACGTATGGTGTAGTCACTACTGTGCTTATCTACAGTTCCTTGTAGAAATACAAGAAATATCACTCCGGCGTTGGGAATCCGAATACAATTTTTAAGCAATATATTTTCAAGGTTTCTGTATGAGCACATCAAATATTTCCAGAAAAACGAATTAATCTTTTAAAATCCAAATGATCTGAAGAAAAATTTAATGTAATTCTCAAAACTGGTCACGAACCCAAACACTTTCCAGTGTAAAGGAAAAGCCCAAAAAACTGAGAATATTTCTCTAAAAGACAAGTTTTGAAAATCCCCAAGTTGTGAAATAAAAAGACTGGTCAAGTTATCGTGTTTATATCACGTACGCCTAACATGACCCTGACGAAAACCAATCATTTTACTATAAGAAATAAGAAAATGTTGTTTACATCTTAAATCACGTAGTCCCATCATGACCCTGACAACAACCAATCACTTTAAAATAAAAACAGAACTATTTTACGAGGCTGCTACTAATTTTGAATCAATAACATGTAATGAAAAATAAATAAAAAATTAAAACTGACAAATAAACAATTAAATTAAAATAAATATATATTAAATCAGATATACGTAACAATGTATTGTTACGTTTAGGCTCTTGCAAAACGCAACAAGGAAAGAGTGAAGACAATAAGCTATGTAAAATTTAACAAATAATTTATTTTCTTATAAAAACAAGGTTAAAATCAGAAAAAGTATTTACGGTTCTACGAATCAAATCCAAAAATAATCAAAGAATAATCCAAGAGTTAAAAAATAAAGTCCTAGTAATAAACTGTCCTAATGAAACTGAGTTCGAATCCTGATGAAGTCCGAAATGGAAGGCGATGACGTAGGCTGTGGTAAGCGTCGTACTGATGTGTCAACCGTTCTTTGTTAAATCACAGAAAATAATATTCCAGTGTTTCAATTCTGTGTAAATTTCGATAACTGTCTTTGTCCAAGAATTTAGATCACAAGTATTTCCAGATAAAAATAGTCTCTTTGAATCCAAATAGTTTGAAGAAAAATTAAAAATTCAACTCAAACTGGTCACAACAGCACACCTTTAAGTGTCAATGGCTTAAAGCCCGACTGCTCAACGTCTCTATAGAAAACAGTTATACATTAATTAAGACGCAAAACAGATTCCCCCATGAGGTTCACATGATTATGTTTCTAGAACAAGATGCAAGCTTTTTACATGCCTAAAATCATGTACCCCCAGCATGGCCTTGATTAAAACCTTTGATTTTTACTCTGGGAAGGAATACAATTCTTTTTTAAACAGTTGTTTACAAGAACCCTATACTGGTTCTGAATCAAGTTCAGTAACTAGGTCAGCATTAGTTACATTGTTTCCATAAAGTTGTTTACGTCAAAAAAAAAAAAAAAAAAAAAAAAAAACAAATCTCTGAACTCTATTCTAGACAACTTTACAATAGCATGTAATGGAATAAAAAGAAATTTAAAACTAACAATCTAACAGTTAAATTAAATCCAATATAAATTAAATCAAATATACATAACAGTATGTATGTATGTATGTATGTATGTATGTATGTATGTATGTATGTCTGTATGTATGCATGTATGTATGTATTTATGTATTGTTATGACTATATGTTATTAAACTAAGTAACAGAAAAGAGAGAAAGCCAATATGTTTTGTAAAATTCAACAAATAATTCTAGTTCCCTAGGGTACAAAGTTAACAATTATAACAAACTTACAGTATTGTGAATTAAATCCCAAAATAGTCGTAAAAATTATGTCGCGAGTCCAAACGTATGATGTTCCAATTGAATTCTAGTGGTATTTCAAATCAATTCCAATATGAAATGTGTTGATGTGCATGTAATCTCAAATTTGCAGATGTGCTAATGGCCTGGATTGTGGCTATCTGCTAACAGTCCTTTGATGTATCACAACTCACTATAATTCCAACTTAATGTTTTAGTCCAAGAATATTATTGAGCACTCTGTAGATCCAGTAAATAATAATTTGAATAAATAAATCCAACCAAATTAAATGCTGAACACAACAGTAAAACTGATTCTGCTTCAGATGTTCAGGCAAGAATGAGTACTTTTTCAATTAAACGACATTGTATAAATGATAAGCTCAATAATATTGCCAGTATGTATGTCAGTATCCTCTATAAAACATTCAAAATTATCAACAAGTATAGGAATTTAAAAGAGAAAAACTAATATTATACATTCAAAATGAATTAAACAAGTTTAGAATTAATAATGATCTGAATGTTTAATCTATTATCATAGAGAAATATTACTTATGTATTAGGTTGCTTACAAAATAAATATAACTGGTCTAGATATAAAAATAATTTGGGTAAATTTTAGTTCAAAGTTCGGGTGCAGAACTGATAACTAGCTACAGGGTACATCGTGCCTCTATCACTTACAGTACCTATCAATAGCTTAAAGTTTCCACAAACCACTATCTGGCATATGTGTGTGTGTGTGTGTGTCTGTGTGTGTGTGTGTGTCTGTGTTTCCATACGGCATTTATCGCAATGTATATGCTTGCTTGCTTTGTTAGTACTTATCATTTATCCCTCAATATAGGTAAACCCCGTCTATTTGGTGGCAATCATTGTAGTGATATTCAGTGTAGGTTTGAATTAGTATCGATCTGTGAATCACAGTTCAAGCTGTATTCATGTAAGTATATTGGTGTTTACGGATCAGATGTACTAAGTAGACATATATATGGCGTGATTTTACCCTTACTTTAAAGAGCGTTTCGTGCTAATTGACATTATTTCTCAACTGGAAATCTAATTAGTAGGATCTGCACCACAGTAAGTATATCTGTTCGTACATTTATTTGTGAAACAATGTAGGTTTACGTTTTCTTGTACCAGTGCATACATTGGGGTGTCTGTAAACTGATAGTAAGTCTGGTAATTGTACGTTTACATTTAGGACAACCGGTAACTCACCCATTTTGTTCCTCGATGGAGATATGAACTGTTCATTTGTCAACTATTTATATAAATATGTTAATGTACACTCAAGATAATATTAATGAATACACTCGCAAAGTAAGCATGTGCTTTAAACAAATGACATTTAAGATATCAAAACAGTTGAAAATAATGCTATCTTCATAATGTCAGGTTGTTAATATTTTTCTTCTAAATTAACGAAATAATTGAAGAAATTCATTTAAAAATACAAGCCATATTTGAAAAATCAATATATACATTATATGTTTTGAATCACCTGTCAACACGCGTTTCCATTGTGACTGTCTTGCACTTAAGGTATAAACTTTGCTTTATACCGGTGTATATAAAGGTTAATTACGGAGAAGGTGATATAAATGTGTTCATACCTTTTGTAAAACATTATGAATGGCTTAAAAAAAGAAAAACCTTTCCCATTTAAACTTATCGAGCTGAATTCGAGAACTTTACCTCTAAAGTCAATGATGGATTTGCATGTCCAAAATTTCGAATGGATTACATTCCTTGACTTATGTACAATCCCAATGGTATTTCTTTGTTTTACCTAAATGTGTTAAACACGTAGCGTTATAATATATTTGCAATTGCAGATCCTTTCTATTTTTTAAAAAAATATTAATATGAGAAAGAAATGAAAATGATAGAAAGTATTATATTGGAGGGTTCGTCTTCGTTTCATAGGATATGGTCTTTTCTAGCTTGTGCTGACGGGTTGGATCGATCAATCAACGATCAAACCTTGTGGGAGTGATTACCCCAACCACTTGCTACCCATTGGGCTATACTTGGTACTCCTCCATCGTATGCAGATGGAGTCTATGTTTTAGAAAAATGAATATGCTATTATTCAGATTTTTTTATACTAGTAGCAGTATTGTTATTAAAAGATGTATTTCGTATGCTTTATTTAGTGAGTTTGTCAGTCCCATTTAGGAGGTGGAACTTTCCTAGAGAGTGGTATTGGACCGTCATACTTACCACCGTTCCCAAGTGGGAGTGACATACCCAACCCCTATCGTCCCATTGGATAAATTTTGTTCCTCCCACGTTATGGACAAAGTCTCATTTATAAGGGATTTTTGCATTGCGTTGGTATATCGGCATGTACATGTATTTATTTAGTTGTTTATTTGTTTACTAAGTTAAATATTTATTGTATTGCTCGCTTTCTTATTTATGATACAAGTAGCTGAAAACTGCTAATGTTAATTGTTAGAACCACGTGACAATGTTTATGATGATATTAGTAACAGTGGTGATAAATGGTGTGACTGAGACTGCTTTAGTCTTAAGCCTTTGTACTCCATGTATGTAGTACAACAAGCATATAATCGGGTTCGTAAGCAGAAAATATGATTGCAAACGGATCATACCACCACCCTCCATGCAGAACTGGAGTCACTCGGGCGCACTATTATACTTGAATTTTGAATACAAGTGTTCGTGTTTAAATCCTGCACAACTTGGCCGGATCGACCGCTTTGGTGTGTCTCTTGGCAAGACAATTTACCTTTGTTGTCTTGCTAGGATATAACCTTTCATGTGCTGATGAACCATTAGCACCAGTGAATCAGTCAAT
The DNA here is from genome assembly GCA_028554795.2 of Sinohyriopsis cumingii. Taxonomy (NCBI): domain Eukaryota; kingdom Metazoa; phylum Mollusca; class Bivalvia; order Unionida; family Unionidae; genus Sinohyriopsis; species Sinohyriopsis cumingii. The sequence goes on along the minus strand of CM068831.1, from coordinate 124,732,447 downwards.
ATATATCGGAATCAACATCCTCAAAGCATGATAATCCATGATTAGCAAAGACAATAGCGTTCCACACTTAAAGGTTTTTACCTTCGTCATTGGACATGTCGAGTGCTTTCATTTACAATATTTTATTTATATGATCCTCTGCTTATACGAACGAACAATAGTTGGTTCATATCTTCACATAAGCTATTAGCCACGAGCAAAACTTACATGTACATGCATATTTTTTGTATTCATTGGGTACGTGTTATCGTAGTCTTCACTGCGGTTTCCCTTTTGTGCTGTCTTATACAATTCAATTTCATTCATTGGCTCAAACATGTGAGGCGAAGTATATGCTTAGCATAATACAAAACCTCCAGTTTACAAGCAGTCTTTTTTTTTACATATAGGGCTAAATTAAGGGTGCACTATATAAATCAGGCATTCATTGCTATGAATTTATACTTTCTTAATATAATTGTGTTACAGTCCCTCCATACACAACACTGTCAGTACGGACTGACCTTCGTTTGTTAACTAACGTGAAGTGTCCTTGAATTCTTTAAATCTTGACACATGAAACTGGGTTCGTTCAGCTTTCGTCTGGATGTATATTGTGCGATACTTTTGAAATTTTGATCGCATCCATTTGGGTTGGATTAGAGGGATTTTAAATAAATATCAAATAAACCCAGAGTTGTTTTAGAACTGGTTTATGGGGTCAATGTTCCAACTGGCAACACATGTTTACAATAGTACATGTGGTCCCTTGGTTCGAACCATATAAACACTTGAGATCTCCACTGTTCAACCACATACACATCTATAATGCATCCAAACACAAATGTAAACATACAACTTACGTTAACCATGGGATCCATCCATTTGCGGAGACACCTATGGCCATTACAAGAGATGCCTACCTTAGCCAACATGTATACCTAATGCTAGATCAATAAATGTATTTTCAGTTAAATACTGCCTCTTAATAGGAAAAGAGTTTTCAATATTTCTTGAAATCTGACTTTAGATATACTTCTTGGTGATATTTTAATGTAGTCAGTTTTTCAAAGTCGAAAGCCAATTGACAGGCCACCACACTCGAAACAGAGATACATCAACTTAAAAGCAAATACAAAATGCCGAACAGGACTAAGACAATACCGAATGTTACTAAGGTCGGAATATTTGTTTCAATTTCACTGAGACAATTTACACGCTAGGCTGTATTTGAAATGCATCAGTTCGGTAAAGAAATATACAAAATGGCTTCATCAGATAACAAACTGAGAAAGTTTTTTGTCAAAACGACAGGTTAGTCTTAAAGTCACATTCATCACAGTCAATGTTATATATCGTAAGAAAACTTGCTCACTAAAGACATAATGTTGAAGAGGAGTTAATATTTAATTTATTAATTAATTTATGGATGGTGTTATCTGCTGTAAACAGCTGCAGGTAAAAAAAAACTTGTTCTTAAAATATTTGAAACAGTTTAGTGATGCCGTAAAACAAACGTGAACTTAATGTCGATCTAGGGCTAGGGGTCTGCATCAACGTAAAAGGAAAGCAACATCGCACATAACCTAGACAACATTCAAACAGGACGTGATAAGATGTCATCTCAGGACCGGATACTCGTAGTATTTTAGAAACAGCAACACACATCTCTGCAACATGTAACAAAATAACCGCATTAATAACGGCACTGGCCCATATTTGACAGGCATATATGCACTTGATTTCTTAGGATTTATCGCTTGGATGGGTTAATATAGGTTAGACGTTAAAGGTTCTAACCCAGGTCTGATTTCACCAACACTGATCTAAATTATAGTCTTGGAGATGTCCAAGTCAGATCACGTGATTGAAGACATAAAGTTAAGTCCAAATATAAGATAATTCATTATTTATTCTATCTCTTCTATCTTGCCTCTTACATTTCATGTATATGTTTGTGTAAGAAGAAAGGAAGAATGAAAGTTATCAATATGGAATCCTCGAAACACTTTTCGAACATGAAATTCTCATCTTTTAAAGCAAAGCGACATTTAGTAGCAATGTTAGTTGCACTTATTAGTCACTAGCGACACTGTATGATATAAATATGATATAAAAAACGCAATTAGAGCGATGATATTACGAATCCTTCACTATTTAATTAATATCTTGTGCGACAAATACATGAAACAAGCGTGTCCAGAAGGCTGTGAATACTTTCTAGGGGTTAGGTTTATGTCAAACTAACATCAGACTAACGAATTGTGAAACTATGAAAACCATCAAAAACGTCACACGGTCTATATATATGTTAAAACTTCTAAGATTAAAACGTGCATTGTCTACATTATGTAAATAACTCTTCATCTGTTCAACACAATCTAACGCAAAAATACTATGCAGTTTATATGTCAAACAACAATGACCTTGAAATAACTAACCTCTGAACAGCCAATCAGCTTCACTGTATAAATACATACACTTGTCGATGTTCACAGACCTGCATGCATATGCAGATGAGAATATCCCGTGTTGAAGGCGTAGACTCATGAATACTAAATCTGGCCTGTTTCGTTTTCAAACAGATAAAACTAAGTGGGGGTGACCCAAGCATTAGCCCCTTGATCACGTTTTGCTTGACAGCTTGGATGCAGTGTAGTTCAGTACAGGTCAGAGGTAAATATTATGAAGTCGGTACAAAAGATTTAAATGAAAGAAAATGGTGAACAGACATATTCTAAGGGGAACAAATGTTAACTAGTCTTTAAGCGTGTAAATTATAAAAGAGATTTCATTTCAAAAATCGATCGCTGCAATGATTTTAATTCTCTGTGATCCGCAGACTGTATTTTTTCTTTCCTTTTCATTGTTTTGGCTGTTTTTCTCTTTGAGTACACGCGTGGCTAGCAAACTGTACATAAAACCGAAGAGAGAACAACTAATCTATACATTGGTAATCTTCCCGAGTGAAAGGTAATACTATACATTTACAGCCATTGACAAGAGTTAGGTGCAACGACATTACATACAGTTGAATTAATCACTAAATGAAGTATGACAAGGATTGTTGCCATTATTTTATTGAATTTCGACCAAGATATGTAGATAGAATAAACTTTCTTTCCATCCATTATATAAAGTTATGGGATATGTTTTGATTGCACATTTGTAAAGTGCATGAAAGCAAAGTAGTAGTGTGGATATAATATAAAATGATTAATACACTGTGGTCCGACCTTACGCCGAATTTATTGTTGGTTCGTGCTTATCAAGGAAGATAAATGCACGAACCAGCACGTGCATCTGTGAAAACCAACAAAATTAGCATCTAAATGTATTCAGACACATGTGAACAGATTGTATTACCCGAAACAGAGTAATTTCAATGGTTGTTAAACTGTTGATGCACAGATCATAATCATCGTGTACATTGCTCTCACTCGTAGCTAAAAATATACACAAACTGCATTCGCTATATATGGAAATATCCAAGCCAGCTGTTCTCCAGGATATATCGGCGGCAATATGAGCACACCTGTAAACTTTGAAAATCTTTTTCGCACAGATAATGCAACTCAGACACCAATTCGAGGTTAAAATATAACGAAACAGGAGTCTGAGACAACTTTTCTAATTATAGTCCACCCTTCGTTACTCCATGGTTTGAGCCATTTTGCGAGTTCATCGCCGTGGGTGACAGACACAGGCCCGAAGCGGAGTCGAACGGTTCTGTGATTAGTAATCGCGGGGCCCTCGTGCGACCCCCCCCCCCCCCCAAGAGTTAACGTCTCTTACTGGAAGTTACACTTCCCCATCCTTGTGCTACTATTGATCACTGGATAACGAGCTAAACACGAATTATATATGTTGCTTATTCGACATCACGTTTGTCCTAGAGTTCGTCTTGGCCTTCACCTATTGCGACTTTTGTCAACCGTTTGCCTATTTTGACTATGATTGTTCTTTAAAACGCTTTATGATGTTTACATTAAAGCGACCAGTACTGTTGAAAAATTACATACATTAAGAGTTTGCTTAATGCCATTTAAATATCGTATTCGGTTTTACGTTTATTCCCATACAGTGCTGAGATATGTTTCCACAACATTGAATCCAACAGTCGTTGACTGAATATTATCATTTATGAGCTGTTATGCCATTAAGCAAGCTCGTTGATAGTACATTCTTATCATCGAGATAATATTTGAGAGCATTACATATCCGATATAATCTGGTTGAGCTGGCTCCATATCGTTATTGAACTGCTTTTGCAGGGACAGATCCATGCAGTCTTTGTATTTTCGCACTAACTTCTGGCGCGAGATCTCCTTGACTTGATGACAATTGATATAATTTTCAATGTTTCAAAAGAAAAGCACACAGTTGGGGGAGCGGCGATCTAAGCTGTCATACCGGACTACCTGATATGCTCCTGGAGTTGTAGGAAAATTTTCATTTCCGCCAACACCCTCTCGAATTCCGCTGTGAAGACCGTTTTGTCTTTGATAGCCACCGAATACCGTTTACTAATTGTACTACGACTGGTTTGGGCAGCCGCGAGATGATCCTGATAGAGAGGTATTTATTTGTGCAGCAATAATACAATTATATTACCAACTCCGTCAATCAAACCAAATGCTATCTACTTTGCTCTGACAGTGACGTAACGTGGAATGCTCTTGGACTTCGGACAAGAAGGAGCAGCAGAGAGGGTGAACAGACCATAGAATTCCGACAAAATAAATAAAACAAACAAATAAATCATCTCGTAGAAAGGTCAAGATTTTACAAATGAACTTTCCTTGAGATGTTTATTTTTGCAATGGACGATTGTACTAATAAAACCTCAGTTCGAAATAGTAGCTGAAAAAATAAAGTACTCTACGTATTTATTTATTTCTTGTTTATTTTTTTGACGACCAACGTTGGTAGGTACCCTCTCTGCTGCTCCTCTTCTGCTGATATTAATTAAATTTTTATGTTATAATAAAAATGGTACATCCAGAATCTCATACTGCAAGAACAGCACGAGAACGATTAGAAACAATTAAAAAATTTCTTCCTGTCAGAGACTCATTTAGAAAAAATCTACAAGCGCAGCAAGAATCAAAAGTTGAGTACGAAGAAGACACTAAAAAACTATTTAAACCCGTCACTGCAGCTACTGAGAAAGCTGCATCGGCTGTTGAAAAAACTATATGGGGAGATATTGCGGAGAAAGATGAGAAGAGGAAAAAGGGTATTTTTCCGGTATTAGAACAAACTGCAGTACAGGCTGAAAAAACAGCAAGAAGAACCAAACAAACAAGGAAGATTTTACGAGATCTTCCACCTGGCATAGCCAGGGAAATAGCCGCAGCTCAACCTCCACCTGTTGATGAGGAAATACTTGAAGGCATTGAAGAACTTCGTACTGAAGTCGCCGATGTGAGAAAAAAACTTGCATCTAAATCCAAACCAGCAGGAGAAAACGTAGAATTAATTGCAAAATTTAACGAAGGAGTTGTTGAGGAAATTAGAAAAACTGAAAGAGAGAGATTACCTGAAGAAATATTAAATAGTTTATCTAATAAATCTAGTATTTTAAAACCCCGTTATGAAAAAACAAATGATGATAATTTCATTAAATGGATATATCGCGTATATTACAATAAAAAACAAGCTAGAGGTCAAGAATTTGAAAGACTTAAAGAAGAAGTAAAAAGACTTTATAGAGAGAGACGGGAACAACCAAAACAAGGAGAGTCCTCCCAGTATCAGCTTCCTCCACCTCTGCAACAAATAGAACAACAGCAATCTTCTTCGCCACAGCAAAGGTTGAAGTCGGAAATTAAAAAGGCTAAAGAGTCACTTAAATCACCCTTCTCGAAGAAAATTTCTGCACCGAAAATGACATTTACACCGACAGATTCACCGCATGGATTTCGAGAAGGTGACTCACCCCCGCACACCGCTGAAGTACTTACTTCGGTAATGCAACCACCACCCCAAGATGAACCTAAAACAGGATCTGGTTTATGTCCTGATAATATCATCAATGACGTGTCACGGTTAGAAGTTCTCATAGGAGGAAAACGTGCCGGAAATAATTCACCAGAAATAACCAATGAAGCAGCTGATATTTGTCGGCGACTATTTCAAGGTGGTATCATGGATATTGGCGTTTACCGAGAACTTATTGATGAGCTCGTTGATGACTAGTTGTTAGATAAATGGTAAATAAAATAAGATGATTGTGCATGATAATCATCGTAAACCCACACAGGTTAGAGCGGTAAACTCACGATTACCAATCTATGAAGCAATTTACGGAAATGGACTTGGTGATGTCATTCGAGGATTATTCACGAGGATAGCTCCAAAAGTAGCACCTGTTGCAAAACAATTATCGATGAAGGCTATTGATATTGTTCGTGATAAAGCTCCTGGTGCAATTGTCAATGTTGCTGGTAAGGCGTTCTCGGCGATCAAAGAAAGATTATCACGATTATTGCGACGAAAACAACAACCACCGGTGAAACTGGCAAGTACTGAGGTGATGCCCGCAGATGTTAGTAAAATAATAAATCAGGCTGCAAATCAAAAACTAGCGGCGTTAGCAGATCAAGGACTCGGTAAATCTGGAAATAATATCTCAAGTTTGATATCAGGAAGTGGAACTTCCCGAGGTGGAATTTCCCGAAGGCGGTGATCAACGTGTTAGACGAAAAATAATTATAATAAAATGTTCAAGCGCGTGTCCGACACAGCATTTGATATGGAAGCACCCGTCCTTAAGGATGAATCTGTACGTGATTATCAATTTTATTCCTATGACGCAAAACAACCAAATCAGCCCGGGAGAATCGAATTACAGGTTCATGACACAAGTAGATACTTTTTACCCGCTGATGCCTTTCTTGAGGTAGAAGGTACAATTATAAAAACGGATGATACTAATTACTTAGATCCAGTAAAAATTGGTTTTGTCAACAACGGGATCATAGCATTATTTAGTGGCGCCACATACATGATTGATGGAAAAAATATTGAATCAATTCAGAATGATGTCGACGTTGCTACAACAATAATTGGTCTGGCGAGATATTCTGATGATTATACAAGATCAGCAGGTCCCACAATGATGTTTGTGAAAGATAACTCCGATAACCCTGAAAGTGATCCGTATAATATAATACGACCAAGAAATTTTGCCGATACCGCTGATCTTGATATGTGGCCAGTGGTTCGTGGTTCTAATGACAATTTCAACTTAGGATTTGCAGCACGTAGAAATATGTTGCTAGGAGGCAATAGAGGTTTTTCATGTACAATTCCACTATCGCATATTTTTGGATTTTGCAGGAATGTTAAAAAGGTTATTTTTGGAGCTAGACACACGGTTGTTCTTGTAAGAAAGAACGATGATAATGATGCTCTGTGGAGACCCATTGGTGACGTTGGTAAAGTAGTATTATCAAAACTTTCATTGTGGATGCCGGTAATGACTCCAACGATCGCAGAAGAACAGCGATTAATTTCTTTCATGGATGCAGGTGGTAAATCCTTGTTGTCATGGTTAACAACAAGCACAGACAGTATGCAAACTAACGTTAACGGTCAGTTTACATGGCATATAGCATCACAACAGGGTGTTTCTGCACCACGACATATTTTTATTGCTTTTCAGAGAACTAATCGTTTAAACTCACAAACTCACTCTCATATGATATTTGACCAACTAGGTCTCACAGATATTTCTTTACGGATAAACGGACAACAGGAACCAACAGAGAATGTACAACTAAATTATGCATTAAATCACATAGGACGTGCATATCATCGTTTGATGTCATTTATGGGACGTGATCAAAATGTTGATACCGGGTTGCAAATATCACAACTAGATTTTAAAAAATTGTATCCGATTTATTATTTTTCATTAGAACATCTTGATCTATCAAAACAATCTGTCGTTGATATACATCTCAAAGCAACATTAAATACCGGTGGTGGTATTGATTACAGAGCGATCGCGGTCATACTTAGCGACAAGGCCATGTTACTTGAAGGTGGCAGTGGTCGAATGAGGGTCGTTGATGCACCGGTGGAAAATCTTTAATCGTGCTATTTAGAAAAATATATTTTATATAAAAATGTCGTATGGTCATGTTAATGTTACTCTGACCCCGGGTCAGGTAAAAAAGCTTCAATCAAAAACCGCCAACAAATGCGGAACTAAAATATCACTAAAACGAGATCAGATTAGTGGTGGTCCAAACAAATTATCGTTGACAAATAATCAGATTAAACATTTCAATAAAGCCCTAGAATCAAAAACTGGAGTTCAATTCCATCTCTCCCCGAGCGCCATCAAAGACATGGTTAAAACGGGTGGTATATTCCCATTTCTTGCGGCCATTCCGGCATTACTAGCTGCGGCTGCTCCAGCCGTAGCAAAAGCAGTTGCGTTAGGTGCTGCTGGAGCGGCGGGTAAAAAATTTTTCGAAAAAGCTACTGGTGGACGATATAACAAAAAAAAGGGACGCGGTCTAAGATTACCGGGATCTCGTTGGGGGAGAGGCCTAAGGCTTCCAGGGTCATTTCGTTAAACGTTCCATCATCAAATTTTGATTTACTTGATGCTGCTAAAAAATTAAAAATATCCGCCTTTAGAGGTGTTTTTATGCGAGATCAATTACCGAAACAACCAAACAAACTAGAAACAGGTATTATTAATCTTGACAAACGTTCCGGACCTGGTACTCATTGGGTATCATACGCGATTGATCCGCGTGGAATTGTTTATTTTGACTCGTACGGGTTAGCTCCACCTGTTGAATTTATCAAGTATGTCGCACCACTCCACGCAACAACTAGCGGTTATAAAGTTTGGTATTCAACGCTACCCACACAAACAATGACAGATCCGCCAATATGCGGCCGTGAAGTAATTAATGTACTCGACGCTATATCAAAATCATCCAGGCCGCCACATAAAGTCGTGCACGATTATACAAGCAACCGATATGTTGCGCGTAAAGCATTTTAAACAACGGATCTTATTATAATGGTTGACATTTACGGAAGATCTTCACGCGTTAAGAAAATAAAATCCGACGTTGATCTGTCAAAGTATGCGACCAAGGATGACCTCGCTGATATTATGAACCTTGCTGGAGTTGACCCAGATGAAGTTGTTATTTTTCAAGATCGATATGGTAAACTAAAAACCAGCAATATCAGATGGAATGATATAGTCCGGCGAGTACTCGGTGCAGTTACGGATAATATTCCCGTGTTTACTGACGGTGGTAGAATCAGAGATTCAAGTATGTCACTTAAAACCATCAGAGATGAAATTGCAAAAAGTGTTGCTAATCGCGTGAGAAACACCGGTGACACAATGACAGGTGAACTTAACATGAACGGGAACAAAATAGTAGCTGTAACAGCTCCAAAATCTGACAACGAAGTCGCAAACAAACAATACGTCGACGACGTGGATGGAAAACTATCCACGCTACGGGCCGAGTATGACGTTCACACGGGCGCGTTTACAAGGCTTCGAAGAAATTTTCAAAAAACCGATGATGCCATAAATAAGTTCTTTGGAACTCCTTCCGTCATCGATATAAAACTTTCTGATATCAAAAGTAACCTAGACACGATCAAACGAACACAACTAGACATCGTAGCGGGAATTCCTGAGATTATCAGTAAAACCAATCTGATTAAAATTCCAGCTGAAATAACTCCCGGGCATATCACAAACATCGTATGCACGGTATCATCGGGATTTGCAACATGGTCAACGCAGAATAAAAATATCAAATATACCGCAACAGTCACTGGCGTGTACAGGCTGTCTGTGTTCAGTGCTGCAAAATTTGAAATATTTACAACGTTTCCATGGCGTTATTCCACAGACAGGTTTTCCGGGGTTGTATCCGTTATATTAAATAACGGAACCGAAGAAATATTTATTCTGGAAGCAGCTGATAAGAAATTAACCGCAACATCTTACTGGTGGTGTTTGGAATTTGTAGCTGAAACACCTCAATTGTTTACTGCATAAAAATATATGGACGGTGCGCAATACAGATACAATCAAGCACGTGAATGGCAGGCGGCGCTAAAAGATCAAGTCGATCAATATACAGTAAAAGTAAAAAAATATCGACGACGATTGGTTATCGTTGATGTGATTGTTTATTCAGTATCCGCTGTTGTTGCTGGAACCGGTGTAATATTATCAGCGTTGACAACGATGGCACCAGTAGCTGTAACTATTTGTATTTCAGCAGCAACAACTATTGCAGGTGTGCTTGGTATCATCACAAAAAAATATGTACTTGTACGAACGAAAAATTATCCGATTACAAAATAAAATTACATACAGCGACGGTAGCATACTCGAAATTATCCTCGTTGTTATCAGCGAGTCTCAGTGATGGAATTATATCTGATTTCGAATTTTCAATGATGACCAAAATATACGACGAAGGTATTAAAGATACAAGTATCAATAATGACAGAATTACTCCAGCAGATCGTGACCAACACAACTCCACCAAAGATAACGATGATCTCGGTAAGTTCAACTAATCCTGAATTTAGTGTTAATTTTCCTACTGCAATTCCAGTAAAAGAAATAGCACTAGCACAATTACGGGTATATTACAGCTGGCCAAATATCAGATCAAAATCGTTTCATGGTACACCAGCAAATAATTCGCTTGTATTTGCTAACAAGAACAAATCCGATGGAACACCTGACTGGGTTGTTGTTGGAATACCAACCGGCAGTTACCAGATTGAAGAGATCGGTGAGGAATTTGCGCGCAGAATAAAATCAATAACGGGAAAGGAATCAAAAATATCAATAAACGTTCATGAGCCGACGTTGTCCTCGACGGTTGAAATAAACTCGCCTGATTATGCCGTTGATATTTATCAATCTTCAATCAGATCAGTGCTAGGATGGCCTGAAATTCCCCCGGTGCATAAAGGACCACCAGAACCGAAGTTAGATGAATTTTTCACAGATGAAAGGAAATTTATAACAACTCCAGAATATAGAGAAAAATTTCCATGGAATAGAGCCGGTGATGCGTACCGGGTTTATAATTTCAGTGATGATATAACCTACAGGAATGTTTTTAGACTGTATACTGATCCCATGGATTTTGAGTTCCGGCAATCAATCGGCAAAATACAAAATCTGTTTTCATCGTTATCGCAAAATTATTCTGAGGATATAAAACAACAAATTATTGAGTCAATACAGCATCTAAATCAAGTAGGATCAGATCTTAATTATATTAGTGATGTTTTTTCTGAAGCAGCAGATAAACATGCTCTCCCCTCCCCCCGTCCTAGAAGACCATTTCTTGATCATTATACAATATCAGAAAAGGAGTATACAGTGGGGGTTAATATCGTATTTATATCATTTAAATATAAAAAGGATGAAATAGACAGAATTATCAACGAAAACTTCCCTAAAATACTCGATGCGTGGAAAAAACTAGCACCATATCCAACCGTTCTCAGATATGATAATGATCCACATGGCGGCGGAAGGCACGTATCCCCGCGGATCGTTAATATAACACCGACGGTCGCGGTCAATCTGGTTTGTGACGTAATCGATGGCAGCTATCAAATAGATCTCGGAAGATCAAATCAGGCTCAACAAGGATACATCCTATACACGTTCACACCACAAGTTCCCCCTGGAAATTTAATCGTGCAAGAACCAACTAATCCCGTGTATTTGCGGTGTCACAATAATATGTTAACACGAATCAATTTTAAACTCACAGACCACCTTAATCGCTTGATTGACATACGTGAAGAAGAGCTTGTAATAAATCTGTATGTAAAGTCCTAGGACTTTTGTCGTAAAGACTTCCGTCGTAAGACTTTATCGTAGATCTTCATGTGGAGGAAGGTTTTTACACACGAGGATTTCTTAACAGTTAGAAGAACATTTGTAACAGAGATCAGAATCAAATTCGATCAACTTAAAAAAAATAATATTTATTAATTTTACTGAAATTGTACAAATTACTTGATTTTGACTACCAACTACCCCATCAGAAACATAAAAATGCACGAACTACTTGATTTTGACTACCAACTACCCCATCAGAAACATAAAAATGCACGAACTACTTGATTTTGACTACCAACTACCCCATCAAAATCAAGAAAGTTCTAACCTTGTCAAATTGTTCCTAACAAATTTTATTTATTATAAATTAATTTTATTTATTTATTTACTGAGATTTTTATTTTTTTTTTACTAAAATACAACGAAATTGCTCAATTTTCCTGATTTTGACTACCAACTACCCCATCAGAAATCAAGTAGTTCGTGCATTTTTCTTTGATTTTGACTACCAACTACCCCGTCAAAATCAAGTAATTTGTGCATTTTTCTTGATTTTAGTAAAAAAAAAATAAATCCTCAGTAAATAAATAAATAAAATTTATTAGAAACAATTTGACAAGGTTAGAACTTTCTTGATTTTGACTACCAATACACGTGGTCAGCGTTGACATGGACCCCAGTTACCAAAACTTTCATTTTCATTATCATCAGTAACGAAGTTACCTTGGATCGTTTCATCAGTAACGAAGTTACTCTGGATCGTTTCACCAGTAACGAGGTTACTCTGGATCGTTTCATCAGTAACGAGGTTACCTTGGATCGTTTCATCAGTAACGAGGTTACTCTGGATCGTTTCATCAGTAACGAAGTTACTCGCTGACATTATTTTTCTTAATAGTCTTATGCGGGTACTAATCGTTTTCTTTGCCTCATACTCGTGGGATAATAACGACTTAATTCTTTCTACGGCGGTAGAAAGAGGAACGAACTCCTTCACATGATCATCTTCTACGGTAGCTAGCGACTGAAACATTGCCGATTGAATCCGTTTCATGAGACTGTATTCAGATGATAGTGTGTGTGTCCCCATGGTTTTACGTTCTTGTAAAATCTCAAAATCAGAAACTATTTTTTCAGGATTAAGTTCATCAGATATATTAATTCCATCTTTTTTTAATTTTTTAATAGCGACAATTACATCATTGATATTTTCATGGTTCATTATATAATATATAAATCTTTAAAATAAAAAAAATATCCCTAGAACACCTATCGAGTGTATTAGCGAGTTCGTCGGGATGTTTCAGGGACAGCACAGCCAAGAACTTGTAGCTTGCCACCGCAATCTACCAAGTTCATTAGGCAAATATTCCCTCTACGAGAGCCCCTAACCCGCCAAACAACGGTCTAGAGGCCCAAGAGGGAGGACAGCACAACCCTCATAAACTCGTAGCTTGCCACCGCAATCTACCAAGTTTAGAGGTATACACATAACATATAACTAACTAAGGACAGCACAACCCTCATAAACTCGTAGCATGCCACCGCAATCTACCAAGTTTAGAGGTATACATATAACTAACTAAGGACAGCACAACCCTCATAAACTCGTAGCTTGCCACCGCAATCTACCAAGTTTAGAGGATATACACATAACATATAACTAACTAAGGACGGCACAAGGACAGCACAGTCCTCATTAAACTCGTAGCTTGCCACCGCAATCTACCAAGTTTAGAGGATATACATATATACAATGAAATGGTTATATACAATGAATGAAGAGCCCCTATCGAGTGTATTAGCGAGCTCAGATTATGAATGAAGTACAAACATATAACTTAACTAAGGACAGTACAAACATGTACGCTCAGCAAAATCACACCCACAATAATTAATCCAGTGGGTGATACGAAAATATGTATCAACCACAAGTCAATATTGTGGTTTGTGAATTTGCTGAGCGGAGGGGTTATTGCGGTTCCCCCCACTATTATAAAAATCGCAATTATGCGCACCACCGACAAATTGTCAGCCATGGGGATTCGATCCTGGACCGCGAGCGTCACAGTCCAATACCATACTGATCGAGCTATCAAACATTGTTACGAACATATGTTTCGGAAGTTAATATATAGCTAAGGAACCAATATTTACACTAAACAGCGATTTCTGAATAATAACGGTTTCTGTATTTATAACAGTTTCTGTATTTATAACAGTTTCTGAATAATAACGGTTTCTGTATTTGTAGCGGTTTCTGTATTTATAACAGTTTCTGAATAATAACGGTTTCTGTATTTGTAGCGGTTTCTGTATTTATAACAGTTTCTGAATAATAACAGTTTCTGTATTTATAACAGTTTCTGAATAATAACGGTTTCTGTATTTGTAGCGGTTTCTGTATTTATAACAGTTTCTGTATTTATAACAGTTTCTGAATAATAGTTTCTGTATTTATAACAGTTTCTGAATAATAGTTTCTGAATAACAGTTTCTGAATAATAGTTTCTGTATTTGTAGCAGACCGAAAATCAATAATAACAGTAGCATTAATGCACCAGTCAAAGAACTTTCCAGAATTGTAAGTTCAGTGAACACACAACTGCAGGTCGATTACAATGAGTAACGGTTTCTGTTTACACACAGCTTCCTACGGATCATGTGTTGTATGATGGGAAAATATTTAAAAACCATAAATAATACTTCTACGAGTAATTAGTTAAACTGACTAATTACGATCATAAAAAACCAACCATCTACGAAGAAAACTATATATTACAAAGTAATCTCCCCTTAAATCAAAAATTCAGTAGTGTATGGAGGACCTACTGTGACATAAATTAAAAAATTAATTCAATGTGGTGATGATAGTTAATAATGTGGTGATGATAGTGAATAATGTGGTGATGATAGTTAATAATGTGGTGATGATAGTTAATAATGTGGTGATGATAGTTAATAATGTGGTGATGATAGTTAATAATGTGGTGATGATAGTTATTGATACTGAAATGTAATTTTCTGCTTATATTTTTTCGAGAAAGTAGATCTGGTTATATTATCTGCGACGTATTTTACCACACGCGAGTCAATATCAAAATATGTCGCAGCAGCGTTCATAGACTGAAACATAATTTCTTCACCGGTTTCTATGTTTGTAGAAATTACCGCCCTCTTTCCGATTGTCTTACATCTTCCTGTATTACCACATGCAGAGTTCACGCTTCGAGTGACAACACGAAGGTTGTGTAGGGAGTTATTTTGAGTGTCCCCGTCAATATGATCAATAACAAGACCGTCTTTGATCAAACCCTTGTGACACTCGTATGTGAAACGATGACAATGATAATTTTTCTTTCCAACTACAAATCTAAGATAGCCAGTATTAGAAACATAACCAACTGGTTTTTTTAACTTGCGGTGTCTGATGATACCATTAATATTTGATTCATAGTTTGTTATGACAGGATGTGGGACAAATATATTTTGCTCCATTATAATAATATTATATGTTTAAATCATTGTTTGTCTGAAATCTTGATATATAATCCTCCACGGATTTTATAGCGTTTTCACCGCTATTATTTTTTTTGTCATAATATCTTTTAAGTTCTCTGAACCGTTTCCCGCCGCACTTCCCACATAATTTTGTCTTTCCACGTACTCCAATACCACACCGTAGACATGGTATTGGTCCTAGACTTCCTCGTCGTATGTTTTGTGAGTGCATCCAACAAAATTCCTTTCTACAGGATTTGTTGCATCGATTTACTGAGCCGATCATCAACCATCTGCATTGGGACATTGTATATATATATATAATTTTCTTTATTTAAATATTTGTTTTAATTATATGAACGAGTTTGAGAGATTATCCCAAACTAGGCCTGTTAAGTATAAATTCAACCTTGACAGATTATCTTCTGACTTGCCAGTACGAGATCTGGTTGATCTGAAAAATAAAAGTTTGATCTCGAAAATTCATGACGCTAAGAAAGAATTTTACACGGATGGTGCATCTCATACATGGTCAACGTTCAAGATTATACG
Source organism: Sinohyriopsis cumingii (assembly GCA_028554795.2). Lineage (NCBI taxonomy): Eukaryota > Metazoa > Mollusca > Bivalvia > Unionida > Unionidae > Sinohyriopsis > Sinohyriopsis cumingii. Next base: position 124,716,537 of record CM068831.1, on the reverse strand, counting down.
CCTTAACGGAGTCAAGGACACTGACTTTGTCACGGACGCCACAATGAATGACAAGCGAGCGGCAACTATCATTAACTACATCGCTGAATACGAGGGCAATCAAAAATATTTCTTCAGAGTAAAATTTATTGTATTAACAGAAACAGGTAGTTGGATTATCCGTGACAAATATGATCCTGTCCTTGGTAATAATAAAACTATCATATTAAGTAAAAATTCCAGACCGGGTCTATTGACTGGTATTGATAGACCGTATTATGAGCGAGCGTATCCTGTAACAGCAGTTATTTATGGAATTTATGAGATAAATAAAAAACCCAACGTTGATAAACTAGCGCCGATGAAATTATCATCCTTGACCTTGTCAAGGTTAAATTGTGTAGCTGAACGAGTAATAGAACACTTTACAAACGCGATGCGTGGAAATGGATTAACCGATTTAAGGCGTGAAAAAATAAACTCGTGGGCTGATTCAGTTAGGAATACTGGTGCTACAATAAAAGATGTTGCTGAGTTAGGAAAAATATTAAAATTTCCAATAACCGTAGCAACAATAACGGGAGAAGTACTGTACCAGTCGAAATATAAATCGAAAGGAGCTCCAATAAATATTATCGATCATAACGCGCACGCATGGACTAACGCAGTAACAATATTTCCACGTGATCGAACTGTTAGATTTTACCCCACAGATATGGCTGTGGCAGATATGGCTGTGGCAGATAATTCTGTGGCAGATATGAGTATGTTTGATTTTATCAACGAAATAAGTAAAACCGATCCTGTATCGGTATGGTTATTCAAAAGTAATGAGGAGGGTGAATTTGATCAGTTTGTCAAACCGAACGGTGAAATATATCGCACAGAATCCCTCCATGACGAGATGAAAAATCTTGCGACGTTTTTACAGTGCAAGCACGCGGAAAATACTGACAAATTACTAACTGATTGTTTTACCGTTCCATCTGTTGCGGCTCATTTCGCCAGGGAACGAAATTCATGGAAACCAACACGATTTGATTTACTCGAGGACGTACGCGCAAGTTGCGTCGAATATGGACATGGCGGATTATGGAATACCAAATACAATTACAATGATGTTATTTCGGTTGATATGGTTGCATGTTATCCAGGAAGTTTTCTGGGATACGGAGATTGTTCTACGTACTTTGAAAGATTTGGTCACCCAACAAACGAGATGACGCGGGTGGCAATTAATGGACCATTACCTGATTTTGATCTGACTGGATTCGCCTGTATTGAATCATTCGAGTTTAACGAAAATCTTCACAAGATTTGTTATGTTTGGTTTGGCAGACATTTTTGTGAAAAACGTTGGGCACCTATAGTTCTGTTGCGATATATGCTAGATTGTATGATACTGACATCGTTGGTGGTCAGTGAGGCAATTATATCATATCATGCACAGACCAAAGTTTGGTTGCCCATGTCAGATTCTGAAGTTATCAGCGAGTTTAAGGAAAAATATCCTGATGTTTCCGAAGATGATATTCCTAATAAACTCAAAACCGCAAAAGATCTCGGTAGAAAAATTATAGGTAAATTTACTCAAGGTGGTGCATATGATTATAAAAGACATCACGCACGATTAATTTTAGATGATGCCGAGTACGATTTTATAATCGCTGATACAACGGCGAAAAATACATTTGTAAATCGAGAAAGTGTTTATTTATCCGACGGAACAAAATTAGGTACGATCGTTAGTTACATAAATGATGTATCCCCGCAATATACTCATCTAAGATCTTCCATGTTGGCTTATGTTTCTATAAATTTATTATCGATGATTAATAGATTTCCTGAGACCGCAGTCAGAGTCGCAACAGATTCGTTTTATATTTCAAGTAAATATTTAGAACCTGTTATGAAATTTACAAGTAATGATGAACGATGGGGTTCGTGGAGAATAAAAAAGGAACTATTACACAATTATGCAGAATCAGCAGATGTTCCAATGAGAGATGTTTATCGTGAGGGTAATAAAATATCAGAAATGTCGAAAGCACCATCGTTGAGTGATCCAATAACCAGATATAAGACAGTATATCTCAATGGACCTGGTGGATGCGGCAAAACAACTCGAACGATTAATGTTTTTAGAAATTCAGATATAATCGTGCTGACACCCACACATAGACTTGCACGTGAGATGAAACAGCGGCAAGTACAATCGTGTACGTATCATAGTTTCTTCCGATGGCGCGGGGATACATGGACTCCTCAACGGATGGGGGAAAAATATATACCTAAAATAATTATTTGGGATGAGATATGCACGGTCTCATTGGATACATTAAAAATGTTTCTTGATTGGTTGTTGACGAAAAATACCGCCATAATAATGTGTGGCGATCATGGTCAACCTCCGCCTTTTGTTGGACCATCTCCACATGATTGGTTAAAAAATTTCGTTGATTATTACGAAGAAATAGATGATGATCATAGAGCTCTTGATGCAAATTTGAAAGAGTTTAAAAAATTAATCAGATTACAATCAAACAAAATTCAGTGTGAAATAATACGTGGAGTGATCTCAGAGACATCAATGAGTGATTTTTTGAACTCATGGAGACCCAACGATTTAATCGTAGCAAGTAGAAAAATAATCAGAGACGCTTTACAATAGCAGTTATTTCAACTACATAAAGAACAATATTCAGAACTACCCGTACCGTTGTGTTATAGACCATCAGATACACGAAAACAGAATATTAATGTTGATATTCCAGGACCCTTGACAGAGTCAAGGAAACAGATTCTCGTATTAAATGATATTGTCGCCGTTGATATCAGTGTGGTCGAAGATGCATTACGCGCTGACAAATCTCCATGGGTGTTGGGATACGCTATGACGATCCACTCGTCACAGGGATTAACTATTTCTGATACACGAGTCTGGATTATAGACGATCGTATCGAGTGGTCAAATTTAGTTTATTTAGCGGTATCGAGGGTCAGAAATATATCTCAATTACGTAGAATTATAATTCCTGAAATCGTTGATAAATTTAACATCATCGATGATGATATAATAAGAAAAAAATTAATCGGATACAAACAATCTGACAAAAAAAATAAACGCGACTTTGATCTTGATGTTGAATTTATTATTGAGTTAAAACAGCAGCAGAACAATCATTGCGCAAGTTGTAATTGTATAATGTTATGGCGGTATTCGAGTAATGATTCAAGACAATTTACCGTAGATAGGAAAGATAATAGTCGCGGTCATACACGAGAAAATACCATGTTAACCTGTCTTGAGTGTAATCGACGTCGGGGTGCAGGCACCCTTGGCGCTAGTTAAGTGATCGAAATCACCGGAGTGATCGCGGTGGTAGTTGTGTATCCGCGGGAATTATTTGTAGTTGTTCACGTGTAAATCCACGTTGAGGAGCAGCAGAATCTAATCTGTAGATTGCAGGTCTGGAAACGCCTACATTTCTTCCAGTGGATCTTGTCACGGTAGATATTTTGTGTGTGGTAACACTCCAAATAGGATCAGTCGCTCTCGCGCTACCACCTTCAAGTTCACCAGGCTCATATAAATATCTGACTGTGACATCACCTAATATTTTTTGTTTTCCAGCATCTTTTCGTTGTGTTGGTATATTTTTTTTTGTGACCGCGCTAATGGGTTTCATGTTGGTTGTTCGTGTGATTTCATTATTTAATGCAGCTATCACGATTGGTAATCTTGCAACCCATTCACGAGATCTCTTATCCTGAATAAATTCCCTCGCGTATTGATATCCAAATAACCGTTCAGCAAGTGTTCGATTAAATCGCTCAACAATTGCTTGATCACGGTGAATTGCAGTATGACCTCGTCGTATTTTGGTATTATGTTGTTTCATCAGCGATGATACTGGACCAAGAAATTCCTTACCAGGATCAACCTGTAGTAGCTGTGGCCATCGTAGACCACCTTGTGGTCCAAGTCCACGTTGATAAATTCGTTCAAACGAATCAGCTACTTCAGATGATGTTTTCGCCGATAGCGGCTCTGCTTCTTTATATCTACTTGCAACATCAACTACGGTTAGCGCGTATTTGTACGTTTTTCCACGTACAGTATCATGCGGTAAAAACAGAATATCAGCTTGATGAACTTCATTAGGAACACTGACATCGAAATACGAGTATTGAATTTGTTTAGGACGTGGTAGATAAATTTGCCATATTGCTTGTTTAGATAACCACGTTTTAGCAGTAGAATGTTTAACCGATGCTGCATCAGCGAGTTTACCAATTGCTGCTTTGCCTCTCCAGTATCCTCTCGGTGAATAATAAATTGATTCCATTATTAATTACCAGCCCCAATCGCTAATTTACCTTTCATCGAGGATCTTACTAACCAATTAGCTAATGATTCTCTAATATTTTTATTTTTTATAGAATTTAATGAATGAATTAATTTTACATCTGCAATATGCCTATCTTGTAGATTTTGACTTTTATAAGCTACATCATGAGCATGACAAGCTCGATCAATAGCATTTATTGGTTCCTCGCCTGGTTTTGGTTGATCTTGATTATCGAGCCTGATATCGAGTCGAGTACCAGGACCGCAATAATTATATCCTGGTAGATGTTTTTCCCCACTGTATTTAGCCCATGGAGCACCTGGAAACTTTGACATCAAATTAGCAATATCACCACCGCGCTTATTAGGTAAAAACGAAAATTTCTTTCTACAGCATACAGAACATTTTCCACCGTACGCTATTTTTTTATTTTTTGTTGTAACCGTAGCTAAATCAATAGTTGGAGTTTTAACTTTACAGCGTAAACAATATAAATTCATGTTATAATATATATGGATATAATTGATTTCTCAGCAACTCGGCAGCGAGAGCCAGTTAAGCATCCTCCTGCGCTACCGAACTCCATCAGAATGATTATCATAGGACCATCTGGATCGGGTAAGACGCAATTATTACTTAATCTGATAATGAGATGGTTGAAATGGGATAAGTTGTATTTAGTAGCACCATCCGTTGATGATCAACGATGTTATGATGTACTTAAAGATTTCAATGAAAACGCGCGATTACTGGATGAAGGTAATGATGTTATAGAGTTTATAACCGATATTGATGAAGCACCATCCGTAGATTCCATAGACGGATTTATTAATAATTTAGTTGTATACGACGATGTGATGCTAGATAAACAATCAAATCCAGCCAGAATATTTTCCCGAGGGAGACATAAAAATACAGACGTGATCTATGTTACTCAACGATATACACAAATACCAAAAGTGATCAGAGACAACTGCAACATTTTAGTTGTGTTTAATGGCGTAGACACACACACGTTGCGAAATATTCATCAAACCTGGTGTGGTGGTGACATGGATATAATTAAATTCAAAAATTTCTTCTCACGAGCGCAAGCTACCCCGCATGGATTTATAACAATAAATTTACATGATCCAAGAACAAGATATCGTGTGGGTATTGATAAAATATTTGGGTAACAGGGGGAGCAGCAGAGAGGGTACCTACCAACGTTGGTCGTCAAAAAAATAAACAAGAAATAAATAAACACGTAGAGTACTTTATTTTTTCAGCTACTATTTCGAACTGAGGTTTTATTAGCACAATCGGTCATTGCAAAAATAAACATCTCAAGGAAAGTTCATTTGTAAAATCTGGACCTTTCTACGAGATGATTTATTTGTTTGTTTTATTTGTTTTGTCGGAATTCTATGGTCTGTTCACCCTCTCTGCTGCTGAAGGTACAAGATTGAATCGACCAATGACGAGATCTCACGGAAGATTTCATTGGTGACATGCAAAGATTTCAAAATTTTCATACACGTATACAGATAAAACTCAGCTCTGCCATCTCTACTGAATCTCCACAATACGCGATAGAAACTGCACAGTCTTTGCTGAAAGCGATTAGTGGATAGAACTTCTGGCGCGAGATCTCCCTGACTTGATGACAATTGATATAATTTTCAATGTTTCAAAAGAAAAGCACTCAGTTGGGGGGAGCGGCGATCTAAGCTGACATACCGGACTACCTGATATGCTCCTGCAGTTGTAGGAAAATTTTCATTTCCGCCAACACCCTCTCGAATTCCGCTGTGAAGACCGTTTTGTCTTTGATAGGCACCGAATACCGTTTACTAATTGTACTACGACTGGTTTGGGCAGCCGCGAGATGATCCTGATAGAGAGGTATTCATTTGTGCAGCAATAATACAATTATATTACCAACTCCGTCAATCAAACCAAATGCTATCTACTTTGCTCTGACAGTGACGTAACGTGGAATGCTCTTGGACTTCGGACAAGAAGGTACAAGATTGAATCGACCAATGACGAGATCTCAAGGAGGATTTCATTGGTGACATGCAAAGATTTCAAAATTTTCATACACGTATACAGATAAAACTCAGCTCTGCCATCTCTGCTGAATCTCCACAATACGCGATAGAAACTGCACAGTCTTTGCTGAAAGCGATTACTGGATAGAACGAAGGTATCGATGATATTCCCGCTGACCAATACATTTTTGAGTGCAGAATATAATATCACACCAGGTATTACCAGGATCACTTTTATGATCAAGGTTAAATTGACCCATGGCGCCATCTGCGTCAGCTAGTGTTCATGTGCGAGATTCGTAACCACAGGAGGCATAGCCATTATTGGTTACATAGTGTTCTCATTTGCCCGGAATAGGCGACCGGTTGATCTACTTTGCTCTGACCGAAAATCCGACTGGTGTAAGTATGAGATTTTGCCGTGGTCGCAGTTTTCACTAAAGCCAAGTGCAGCTGTGATCACAGTGATTCCAAAAATAGCATTTACCACATCGCACTCGTTATATTTCGCGAGTATAACGGCCATTTTAGCGATTTCATCTCCCAATTGCTATTCTGCTTTAGCAATCTTTTTAGCGTCGGTTAACGTAAAGGTTCAATCACAATTCTTCTATTAATAATGTTACCGGGAAGTATAATTGCTCAACAGGTAGACCTTTCCAGACCAGTTACCATTACGAGTTAAAACTGCCACGTGTTTGGTCCAAAAACTAATCTTACATAAACCTCTGCAGATACGAATATATGCGAGAGTAGACATGTGCAAGAAACTTCCTATCTGCGTTAATTTAGGTCATGCTGCATAATCAAAGTTCAAATAGTCATTGTTTCGGCGTACATTGCTGCCAACAATGGTGTATTTGGTACAAATGAGCAAGTCCATTTGTGTCATAGACTAGCCAGCGGAGCTTGCTCAGTCATCAATGTGACAGGTGAGTGCTGCTATTGTCATGACGCAAAATCGTCCAAACAGGCTTCGATTTCCTATTCCGTCTATGACATAACTTGCGCTGTTGAACGACGCCATGATACCATTGTTGGCCAATCAGACTTTGTCGTTAGCGCCGTATGCGGTGCTGTTTGCACGTAGAAACATGTACTGGAATTGCAGGGAGGAAACTATCGAGAGGTGTCCTGAACCTGTATTTCCTTTGGTTCTTCCTGCTTTGGCTCCCTAGCCTCATACGCGTAATATTGGTAGTCTCGGACGCTTCTATCTCGCAACACAGGTGCATGAATATCAAACGCAGGACCAGACACATCTTTGAATTGGATCAACGTTTATGCTACTACAAGTTTCGTCTTATACCTTTCACGTTTAATCTATAATTGTTAACATCGTCAGGAAGCTCCGCTTTCCATTGTGAGAATTGCAAACATCGAATCAGTATTGGAGTTGTATGCTGACTCGGGGAGACGTCTTCGTGCAGCTTTTTTGATGATGTTACCTACTGACGCGGGCACTGCTGCCTTGGGGGGGGGGGGGTGAGCGTAACTAGAACATGTTGTTACCCGCGTCACTTATAGTCGTAGTGGAACTCGAATCAATTGGAAAGCCTGAGATCTCAGATTTTCTTCAACCTGTCCAAAGCAACGATTTTGATGATGCATCCCGATTTGTTTAGCTATCATGTGAACAATCCCCGTATAACATCACCGGTATCATTTCCGTAATAGGCTTTCCTTGCGTCGATAAAGCGAATGGTTTCACGTACGTATATGATTGTCCTTATTAAATAGCAGCTCAATTTCTAATACAGAAATGTATTATCAAACGGAGGTCAAATGCGTGCACTTCCCTTATTGACTCACGTGGATAAAACGTACTTAACGCGAGTCGGGCAAGCTGACATAGAAGATAAACTGGCGTCGCAGGAGTAATCGAAAGCAAATCATCCGGTCGCCTATTCGGGGCAAACGAGAACACTATGTAACCAATAATGGCTATGCCTCCCGTGGCTACGACTCTCGCACATGAACGATGGCTGACCCAGATCGCGCCATGGGTCAATTTAACCTTGATCATAAAAGTGATCCTGGTAATACCTGGTGTGATTATTATATTCTGCACTCAAAAATGTATTGGTCAGCAGGAATATCATCGATATCTTCGTTCTCTTCACTAATCGTTTTATTTGTATACGTGTATGAAAATTTTGAAATCTTTGCATGTCACCAATGAAATCCTCCGTGAGATCTCGTCATTGGTCGATTCAATCTTGTACCTGCTTGTCGGAAGTCCAAGAGCATTCCACGTTACGTCACTGTCTGTCGACAACAAGAGCGAATTAATCGTATGGAAGCCTCCAAATAGTATTGATTGAATGGTACTGAAACTGTGATCTAGCGTGCTCACTCATATTTGTTTGTTTCACTGTCAGATTCATCCTACTCTGTGCTAGATTATCTAAGCTGCTAAAATTTTACCGAAAATACCCACTTAAGCTACTCTTTAGCAGCTGAATTTATGGAACGTTTCTTGTGTGCTTCCGTAACGTAATTTTGCTGGTCTCAATGCAACGAAAGGGGTAAATGAATGGACACCTCATCATTGTCTGTCTCCTCAAATATTTTAGTCCGTGGCTTCGACGTTGACTTTGGTGGGTGAGGAGGATGCGCCATTGCCTCTTCGACGCCTTCTCGATACTCCTCGAAGTTGTCTATAACCGTTTGTAGGTCTTATTGGGCTCTTACAATCGAGCAGACGGTGGCAAGTGTTTAATGCGGCAGCAATTACTCTAGTGGCTATATTGATATGCTTTGCGCGAATTGCTGTGGTGACAATAGGCCTAGCTTCCTTTCTGTTTCCATCATAACTGCCAATTTAACCGAAGATAAGTTCCAAGTGATCGCGGGCATCTTTGTGGCGTAGGTCAACATATTCAGGTATAACATCGCTGGCAGGTTTTGAAATTGGATTTATTTGTAATCGTCGTTTTCTTTATTTGTCTAAAAAAGTGCGATACCCCCTTCCCACACCAACAGCCAAGTTAATCCCAAAGAAACTATGTGGGTCCTGTGTAACTTTCGTGAACATATTCAGAAACTAATTCAAAGAGTAATCAGCAGCACACCATGTCCGATGAATGTTCGCATGGACATGCGCGTCAACCCCAGGAAATGACATCAATATATTGCAGAGATATGACAGTGTCTAAGGGACCCTTGCAGATCCAACGGTGCGTCTCCTGGGAAAACCATCGAATGTGATCGCAGATATGCATCATCGAGGGATTTATTAAACATCTCAAATGAAGCATTGCCGCGACATAACATTGGTGATTCAGTTGTTCCGTTGCATCAGCCAACAGTGAGGCGAATTCCCTATGCAATTTATCTAGAAGCCCCAGTTATTCATTTGAAATTTTGTATAGCATTTGTTGCAGCTTGCTGATAAATCAATATGACTGCAGGCTAAACATCCATTTAGCATTTTCCTTGATGGCATGAACACGCCATTCGTCTGGTAATGTACGTCCTGCATTGGCAAAAAGTATGGTGTCTATTATGGTATCGTGTTTGGGAAATGATGGTACCCTCAAGGACTTTATACTCGCTGTAAAATTTAGAACAATAATCCCGAATAAAAGGATACTGTCAGCGCTGAGGTTTGCCTTGTCAATAGCATCTCTTCGAGACTTAAACGCATGCTGCTATCTTAATCGATAGCACACTAATTTCCTACAGTTACCAGCCGTGTTCTAATCAGCGTCGCTTGAGGAGGCTTGAATTTGCAGTCCCGAATAAGCCCAAGTCGCCCAATGACATCACAGGAAGCTCACAGGTTGTTCCAGGCTGCTTCTCAAGAATGATACGTACCTATTGAAATCAACACTGAAATTTCATTATCAGATTTGACTTTTAGAGCTCGTATGCAAGTCATCCTGTTTTCAACATTTCTTCAGTTAATAAAGAAACGTATAATTTTTCGCTAACCTGGTTCGAAAATGGAATAGCTCGAACAAGAGGGTGGCGCGCTAACGTATTAGGCAATGAATTTATTTAGCAGGTATGAAACTAGAACTGATGCATACACGTAACAGGCTTAGCGTTACATAAGTAATGCACCTTGCTGCCGATGTAAAAACACAACAATAATTCGAGTCGCTCTTACAACATCCTAGGCTAAGTTTGACCATTGGGGACGTTATTCAGACAAATGGTCCGGTCCTCTTGAAGAATTATAGACGTGCATAATGAAACATTTTCAGTTTAAGCTGTACAACAACACTAACGTTATGAGCCAGACCATATGATCAACAATGCAGGCAGAGCAGTGGTCCATACAACTGACAAGCGATGAATAGTGGCACTAGTTTCCCGCGAAAGCGCATTGGGGTTTTCTCGCTCGATACCCTCGAGGGTACTGATCACAGAAACCGGGGTTGCGACTCCACTTCGGACCCGTGTTTATCACCCGCGTAGATGCACGCGCGTGTGCAAAACGGGTAAAGACATGGGGTAGCTAAGGGGTTGGCCCTACTCAGTAGATAAATTCTCAAACTGCTATTTTAGTGCTACTGATCATGTTATGTTGACCTTTTAATTCACCAATCACTTTATAGCTCTCACATTTATAAAAGTAAAAAATGATCTATGTTAGATGTGCGATTTCTAACGGCAATTCCTCCCTAACATGAAAGGCAGTGCTATAGTTAAAATAATACTAAAAATAAGTGGACCGGAAATTCCAAGGATTATCAGAACATTAATCCGTACGGTTTCCAATGAAATTTCCTTATTATAAGTAGAGCCCGATTTTGATCAAAATTGGCACGTGCAGTATATCGGTCATGTACCATGCATACATGAACATTTACACTCGAGTAAGTCGAGGCAAATGCCGATTATTTTTTCAGTCTCAACGAGAAAATAGTTTTGTCTTCGTATAACAAACTATGTACTATAATGTTCTCTATAATTGTGCAATTAACATAAAGTTCAAAACTTTAAGGGACATTCTTAGAACTAATATTGAAGGAGTTTGAAGAGTTGCACTTATATAGGAAGCCCAGATAGTCCTTATATTATCAAAGAAATACGGTAGAAAAATTACAATATGCTCCTCAGATCTTAAAAAAGAATGAAACACTACGTTCCGTTCAACAGGATGCATTGATGTCATTGCCAGTTTCTTTTGTATAATCAAATCAGAACTCGTTCAGGCATTGCAACAGCGAAGTAGGCTTAGATATATTTCACTTAGGTAGTTGTGTCTAATGTCACTCGCCTGCCCCTTCTCTCTCTCTCTCTCTCTCTCTCTCTCTCTCTCTCTATCTATCTATCTATCTATATATATAAATCGAACATTAAATTCCACATGGCTAGTTTGTATTTTTGGCAAGCTCTTTCTCCACACTTATAGAAAATGAAAATAAATGAGCAAGGATCTTCAAAATCCTATACTAAGTCAAAAACACCAAAGTAATGTATTGCATATATATATATATATATATATATATATATATATATATATATATATATATATATATATATATACAAAGAAAGAAAGAAAGAAAGAAAGAAATAAAATATAGTTTTTATAATTACAGTCGCTGGTTGTGGGGAGAAGAGAAATTATCCTAGAGGCGTTTAGCCAGAATTAAAACCAATATTTTGTGATTTAAGTCATGACGTCACAGGCCTGATACGACGAATATCCTTGGAATTGTCATATATTTCAAGTAATGTTGTAGTCGCAGTATTGAATATAATGATAATGTATGACCATAGTTGAAAATCCGCGCTCTTTATGTGCGTTTAATAATTATCAACTCCATTAGGACATCAAAGCAAGTGTACCATTATAGCAACAAGTCCATGAGGCAGGCGATAGACTGTTCCTCAATGTGACAATGCATGGCGTTTGCTTTATGCCGATATTCATATACAACACAGGCAAGAATAATTCTGATAATTTGAATCAACACCAGAAGATAACGAAACAAACAGAATTGATACAAATGAAAGATACTGTACTCGATATGACAACTAAGATGTTGAAGGTGAATATCACGTCCCTTTTGTATGTCCTTTGTGTACTATCAAACGTGAAAACTTCATTCAAAAGTATATCTGAAATAATCCATTCATGCATGAGTACACTTCTAAACTTGTTAACTTTTAATAATAAGAAAACAATGTATCAGAGATATAATATTAATTTTACAGTTATATGTCATATAGATTATTTACATAGTCTATCCTCTCTCTCCGGCTTCTGCCAATTATCTGTTTAAGTTTCCAATTAAAGCTGTATGTATAACAACTGATAACCAAACACTGTTTATAGTAAGTACCCTATGAGTATGTACATGCTTATTTGGATGAGCCATTAAACTTTGAATCTAAAACCCTGTGTACAGCTGTTGAAAATATCGTTTTAGATATTGAATGGTATTAAGATGTGCCTACAAGGACAACGCAGTAAACCACAAGTCTTGTTATGGCCCTTCTGTCGAAGTATAGTTTCAATTGTCTTTTGAAAAATTCCGACATCCATTACATATTTAATAATAATAATAATAATAATGATAATAATAATAATAATAATAATAATAACAATAAAGATAATAACAACAAGAAAAACTACTACTACTACTATTGCTTGATTAATTAAATCATTATGACTTTGATTTTAATCATATTTTACTAAGTAATATTAATAATCGCCCACATTTACATGTATGTATGTATGTATGTATGTATGTATGTATGTATGTATGTGTGTATATATGTATGTAATGTATGTATGTGTGTATATATGTATGTATGTATGTATGTATGTATGTATGTATGTATGTATGTATGTGTGTGTGTGTGTGTATGTATGTATGTATGTATGTTAGCAGCAGGGAGGGCGTACAGACCCCCTGGCTCAGATAAATTTAAGCCTCCCACCAAACATTTCTCCGTAGAAGCCTCAGAAAGCAGAAATAACGCCTCCTACGCAAATTAATCCGCAAAATTCCCCCCTAAATTGCATTTTCGGGCATAAAAAAAATAGCGGCTTTTTTGGGGGGGGTATTGTAAAATTTGTTTGCCATAATTGAATTTGGGTTGTAATTTTATTTCACATTAAAACAATATCGTTGAAAATAAGATGAGTCGAAAAGTTAGCACAGTTGGAGAACCTCAATCTGCTAGATTAGCGCGAGAGCAATTAGCGGCATTAAAGAAGTTTATTCCGACAAAACAATTATTTAAGAAAAATATTCGTGGTTACGAAGATATGCAGCATGGAATTTCAGAAACTTCGGCAAAATGGTTGAAGCCAGTAACCGGAACAATTGAGCAGGTTGTATATGGCGACGAAAAAGATCCAGATGCTAGAAAACGTGGAATATTTCCTATGTTGAAAGGTATTGAGGATCAATCACAAACATTACCCGAGCGATTAGCAATAGCAGCAGCGGCGCAACAACTTGCAATTGCTGATGGAGGACAACCTGGAGGAAAAAAACCTGGAGGAGGAAAACCTTTAATGATAAAAGGAAAGTTTAATATTGAGAATTTAAGAGAAAATTTTACCGAGGAGGGATGGGATATGATATCGCGACCTCTCTCGGCATTGTATACTATAGAACAAATTGGTGATTTTGCGGAAAATTATTTTAGCGATCGAAATGAATATTTGACTCCAATAGGAAAAAAAAGATATGGAACTCGTGATAATTGGTACAACATGGTATATAAAGTTTATACGGGAAAAACACATGTGAGTGTATTAACGGATCCACGTTACAGAAGATTTTTAGAAGCGGCAAGAGATACACAAAGATTTAATAAGCAAGTAGCGGACGAAAGAAAACAAGAGGATAAAGAAAGAAAACAACAGGAGAAGAAGGAAAAAACTAAAAAACGAGGAAGAAAAGCAGCACCACAGGAAGATATTCAACCACAGGAGCCAATATTTCAACCAGAGGAATTAGGAGCTAGACCAACACCTAAAACACGAGGGAGAAAAGAAACATCACAGGAAGATATTCAACCACAGGAGCCAATATTTCAACCAGAGGAATTAGGAGCTAGACCAAAAGAAAGAACTCCACCTCAGAAAAAAGAAAGAAAATCAAGAAAGAAAAAAGATCAGAGTGATGAACCGATAATTGTACCCGAATATAAATCATCACCGGCTAGTAGTGTGTTTAAAATTGATCCTAGTGTAACAGCGGATATTTATTTGAATCCAGAAAGATTTTATTTACTTGGCGACTATGATTCAGTAGTTCAAATAGCTGCGGATGATTCTACGAAAAATAAAAGATTCTTTTTGCGAAAAGAATTTGATGCTGATAAAGTTAACATACTTGATTGGTATGCGATAATGTATTTTGGTAGTTTAGGAAAACCAGTAAGATATTCCGATGAAGATTTTGCGAAATTTTCATCGGATGTTGGTAATTACAGAATAAAGTTATCAGAGGGAAAAGCAAGATTATCAACTTTAATAACACCTAAACAAGATAGTCCTGAAAAGTTTAGTCCTAGAAAAATTTATAATCCCACAGAGGAACTTATTTCTAAATTAACATACCCCCCGCGTGTAAAATCACTTGAAGAAGTTTCTATTTTACAACCATATGCTCCTCTTGAAAAGGCTGCTATAAGCCCATATCTTACTATAAAGGATAAATATCCTAAACAAGATAGTCCTATAGAGGATTTGCCACCGAAGTCATCGTCGTCAGGGACATCTTCATCGCCGTCAGACGAAATATTTTACTCAACGCCATTGGAATCTCCAGAAACAAAAAAAACAGGAAGCGGATATTCAGTTTGTCCCGATAGTGTTGTCAACGATGTATCTCGCCTCGAAGTATTAATCGGAGGAAAGCGAGCCGGAAATAACTCTCGTGAGATAGTCAACGAAGCATCAGATATTTGTCAGCGATTATTCCGTGGTGGTATCATCGATTCTCACATTTATAAAGAGTTTGTCGATGAACTCATCGATTAAATCAACACAATTGAAATAATATGATTATTCATAAACATCAACGCAGACCTAATCAGGTCCGCATAGTAAACTCTCGATTGCCAGTATACAAATATATTCACGGTAATGGATTCGGCGATATCGTTGGAAGTCTTGTCACGCGAGTAATACCTAAAATTGGACCAATGGTAAAACAACTAGGATTAAAAGCAATAGGAAAGATAGGTGAGACTGCTGTTTCTGGTATCGGTAATTTGGCCAGTAAAGGCTTCAACGCTATCAAAAATAAAATATTAAGTTTAGTACGTAAAAAGCAACCCGTCAAATTACCTATTACCAGAGAAATGCCACCTGAAGTCAGTAAGGCCATAAATGATGCGGCAAATAAAAAAATAAATGATCTAGCACAGGAAGCTGCTATAACAAATCTAGTGCAGGAAGTTGCTAATATAAATCCAGCACAGAATGTTGCTAATACAAATTTAGCAAATACAAGTTTTGTTTCAGGTAGTGGTCTTCGTTTTAGACGATATTATTAATAATAAATGTTCGCACAAGTGTCAAATGAAGTATTTGATATGGACGAGCCAGTAGGTAGGGACACATCAGTGCGAGATTTTCAGTATTTCTCGTACGATGTAGTTGAGCCAGATTCAAGAAATCGGAAGGAAATTCAAGTCCACGATACAACAAGATATTTTCTTCCATCTGAGGCGTATATCGAATTTGTTGGAAAAATTGTAAAGGCAGCTGATGGTACCAACTACGATGCAAATTTTGGTGTTGGTTTTGTCAATAATGGTATCATGGCATTATTCAAGAATGCCACTTACATGATTGATGGAAGAGAGATTGAATCAATTACGAACAACGTTGATATAGCAACGACTATCATAGGTCTAGCGAGATACTCGGATGATTTTACCAGGTCAGCCGGTCCTAGTATGATGTTTGCCAAGGATAATTCCAACTACCCTGAACATTTACCATTTGATATTGGTAGACCGGTAGACCCCGCTGGCGCCCCCGCTGCTGTTCGTTCAGCGATGATTGCCCCCAATGGCAATTACAATCTTGGATTTGCCATAAGAAAAAATATGTTGAAGGGAGCTGAACGAAAATTCTCCTGTGCAATTCCATTATCTCATATTTTTGGATTTTGCAGACATTTCAGAAAAGTTATTTACGGAGCGAAGCATACGATATCTTTCGTTCGAGATGCTAATGATGACAGAGCCATTTGGCGAGATCCTGGTGATCCTGGTAAAGTTGTCCTTGAAAAAATTACCTTGTGGATGCCAGCAATAGTTCCATCGATGATCATAGAAGAAAAATTATTATCATTTATGAATCAAGGAGGAAAATCCATCATGTCTTGGTTGACAACAATGACTGACTCCAACGAAAATGTTAATTTGGACGGAATATTTACTTGGCGAATTGCGTCACAGCAGGGCTCTTCCGCACCTAGACATATCTTTGTTGCTCTGCAAAGCATGATCAGAGACGATCAATTACATAGTAACATGATATTCGATCGATTAGAGGCAACAAATGTATCGTTGAGAATAAATGGCCAACAGGAGCCATCCGAGGAAATAGCCATCGATTTTGAGAACAATTCGACGGCACGCGCGTATCATCGATTATTAAGTTTTATGGGACGTGATCAAAATATTGATACCGGATTGCAAATATCACAGTTAGATTTTAATACACTCTATCCCATCTATTACTTTTCCCTGGAACATCTCGATTTGGTAAAGCAGTCTGTCGTTGATATTCATTTCAAAGCCAGAATTAACACAGGAGGACCGGCAAGAGCAATCGCGGTTATTCTCAGCGATAGAACAATGATCCTAGAAGGTATTAGTGGAAG
Source organism: Sinohyriopsis cumingii (assembly GCA_028554795.2). Lineage (NCBI taxonomy): Eukaryota > Metazoa > Mollusca > Bivalvia > Unionida > Unionidae > Sinohyriopsis > Sinohyriopsis cumingii. The sequence continues at coordinate 124,699,353 of CM068831.1, read as the reverse complement.
AATGAGAGTCATCGATGCACCCGTAGAGAACATGTAACAAAATTCTAAATTTAGATTAAGTGATTATTAATATGCCATACGATCACGTCAGCGTAACTCTGACCCCCGGTCAGGTGAAAAAACTTCATGCAGCAACAGCAGCACGACGAGGTTTAAGTTTAACTTTGAAAAGTAATCAACTTCACGGTGGACCTAACAAACTATCGTTAACTAAAAATCAACACGGACATTTCACCAGAGCCAGATCAGCAAATACTGGTATTCGCTTGAATCTCTCGATAGGTGCAATCAGAGATATGATCAAAGTAGGTGGTATTTTTCCTTTATTCGCCGCTATTCCAGGATTAATAGCTGCAGCGGCTCCCATGATTGCAAAGGCAGTAGGATTAGGTGCACTTGGTGGGATAGGTTCCGCATTAGGAAAGAAGGTCGTTGGAGGAAGATATCGCAAAAAAAAGGGAGGGTTTATCTCCCCCTTCTCTCTTCTAGCAAAAGTGCTGCAGCCGCAACAAGGATCAGGCCTTTACCTAAGACGACCCCCGTACGGATCCGGTCTAAGTCGAGCCTACCAACCTCAAATTTAGATTTAATCAGTGAAGCAAAAAAAAAGAAAATAAAATTTTTCAGAGGCGTATTTATGCGAGATCAACTACCAGATAAACCAAATCTCACCGAGACAGGAATAATAAATCTCGATAAAAATTCTGGTCCTGGTACTCACTGGGTTGCCTACGCGATTAATCCTCGCGAAATCATTTACTTCGACTCATACGGATTAGCACCGCCAAATGAATTTATCAAATACGTGTCAAAACTAAAACTTCCGGTTTGGTATTCAACGCTTCCAACACAAACATTAGCAGATCCACCAATATGCGGCCGGGAGACAATTAACGTCCTTGATGCAATTTCAAAATCATCTCGTCCTTTTCGCAAAATTTTATTTGAATATACCTTAGATAAATATCATGGTTGACATTTACGGTAGATCTCTCTTTAGGAAAGAAAAAAAAGACGCAGTCGACATCGATACATCAAAGTTTGCAACCAAGAGCGATATTAACAATCTTCTATCGCTGTCAGAAGTTGATCCTGGTGAAGTTGCTGTATTTCAAAATGCAGAAGGGCGATTACAAACTAGCAACATCAAAATAACTGATATAATTAAGCGAGAGGAATATACTCGTCAATCGGATACGGTATTAAAATCTATTGCTGATATTACCGATATCATTGCAAAGTTTCCACCAAAGGACGATCTCGTGAATATAAAACAAAAAAATAATGAATTATCAGCGGCGTTAGTATTACACACCGACGCCCAAGACAAAATAAATAAGCGACTCAACAAACTATTTAGCGATATTAAAAAATTCGACGATGTATCAAGTAAACTTGGAAAAAAACTCGACGAGGATATAAAAAAATTCATCGATACCTCCTCAAATACACACAGCGATCTCATCGATAGAGTAAAATCCATCAACGAGGAAATTACCAAGATAAATATCTCGATGGGTGAGAAACCATCAATCGACGATCTCAGCAAAAAAATCAACGAGGAAATTATTAAACTCGGCGATGTTGTTGTTCCTGAATTTACCAAGGGGATTAACGTGATGCAAGGACAAATAAAATCCATCAACGATGAAATTAACGTGGTACGTGAATTAGCGCGTCAAAAAGTCGATACATCAACGTACGATGAAAAAATTCGAGATTTAAACACGAAACTTCTTGTTGCAACAGCAAAAATTGATCAATCCGCCGATAAAACTGGTCACGCCACTGACGTAAAGCAATTAGGTAAAGAAATTGACGATATCAACACAAAAATATCGTCAATGAACCTTGAAAGATTATCGCGAATTTCGATACCAAAAGAAGTAGAAACAAAAAATCTCACATGTCATATACCATTTGTGGTAAAAATAAAATTTAATAAATGGACACCTGAGAATAACACATTTAAATTCACCGCGCCAATTACTGGCATATATCGAGGATATATTATCATATCGCAAAAATTTAATGTAATAATTGACGAAGATTATATGGATTTTCATGAATATAGTCCTGGTTTTTTTATTACTACTATATCTGAAAATCGAACAAAAATCTTTAGGCTAGAACCGCAAGTTAGAAATATTATGTTGGCTGATTATTTTGTAATTTTCGAATATTTATCAGGAATGATAGATGTTGGTAATAATTTATAAACTGATTTATTTATAACAAATTAAATCGACTGGATAATTGTTATCGTAAGATACTAATAAATGACAGCATCGGATTACCGATACAATCTTGCGCGATCATGGCAGGATTCGTTGCGAAAACAACTTGACGATTATCAAACAAAAATAAATAAATACCAGCGTAAATTAGTTATCATTGATGTTGCTGTTTACGCAGTATCAGCCGTAGTAGCTGGTGCAGGAATAATTCTATCCGCGGTAACAATGATAGCGCCAATCGTAGCAACAATAATAATCTCGTCAACAACAGCAATCGCGGGTGTTCTTAATATCATCGCAAAAAAGATATCCTCGTGCACAAGTGAAAAGTTATCTTTGTACAAAAGTAAACTTACTAAGATCAATGACGCGTACTCGAAGTTATCATTGTTACTTTCTGAAAGTCTCAACGATGGTATTATATCCGATCTAGAATTTTCTTCAATGATTAGTATTTACTCGGAGATTGAACAAATGAATATTAATAATGTCCGAGCTAGCCCAGATCGTGACAAACACGACACCGCCGACAACAACGTTAATATCGCTAAGTTCAACGAAACCCGAGTTTAGTATTAATTTCTCAACACCAATTAACGTTAACGAAATTGCATTAACACAATTACGCGTCTACAACAGCTGGCCTAATGTTAGATCAAAATCATTCAGTAATTTGATGCCAAATAATTCACTTGTTTTTGCAAATAAGAATAAACCCGATGGAACACCTGATTGGATCGTTGTTGGTATACCAACGGGCAGTTACGAAATTGATCAACTGAATAATGAGTTTACCACTAGAATATCAAATTTAACCGGCGATGCTAAACCGGGCATAAAAATATCTTCACATGATCCAACACTATCGTCAATGATAGAAGTGAAATCACCGTACGTGGTAGATATTTACCAATCATCGATTAGAAATATATTAGGTTGGCCCGAGGTCGCACCTCTGATAAAACCAAAGAAATCGGATGTTATTATTCCAGGTTGGTATGATGAAACCCTTCCAGAACTACCGGAACCAAAAAAAGAAGATTTTACAACCAACGAAGGATGGTATGGAGATATCAAACACAAACCTTTGATCCACAGCGCCATCAATCTCATGAATAACCACAAATTTAACCTAGTAATGTTCGCTTTCACTTTTATTAACGAAAGAATTCTCTCATGGCTGCCTCTTCCTAAAATCCCCCCAGATGTGAAAATCTTCGACGCTACCCACATTAACAGGATAATAGCCCCCATAGACGGTATCTTGGTAAGAAGAACACTAGACGAGTTTATTCAAGAACACGAATTACAATTAAATTTATTACGCGGATCATTTCATGAATGCATCCTAAATAAATCTGGTTCATGTAGCGAAATTATAAAACACGTGAAAATTTTAAATCAACTCGCGAATGATATTGAATATTATCATGATATGTTTATTCGGGCGATAGTCGACGATATATCAATTGCCGACTATGTTCTTCCTATTAGCAAATTCGAGTTGATCAAGAACTCGGGTGAGAAACAAAAATTCATGAGAGTATTTGAATTAACCGAGGAAACATTGCCAAAATTTAAATTTCCTAATTCTGATTTTGATGCGATGAGAAAATCCGTCACTGATACCATCGATGATTTATTTCCGAAATTATATGCCGCATGGACCAAAAAAGTACATTCAGAATTGATTCTTAAACACAATAACGATCCTGACAAAGGTGGACGGCACATATCGCCGGGTATCGTTAATATAACGGAAGTTATCGCGATTTATCTTCACGCGGATGTTGTCGAGGGTAGTTATAATGTTGATGCGTCAGAATCAAATCAAGCTCATCAGGGTTTTATTTTATATTCATTTTCACCTAGCGCATCTCCTGGTTACTTGATAATAAAAGAACCGATGAATCCGTTTTACCTGCGATGTCATAATCGATTATTGACAAGAATAAATTTCAAACTAACGGATCAGAAAGGAAATTTACTTGATATACGAGGAGAAACTGTAAGTATCAATCTTTTGGTGAAATCGTGAGAATCTCTGATTTTTAAATCGCAAGTGAGATTTTCCAAATCTGTATCCCAGAAATATTTCTGGGGGAAAAAAATAAATAAAACCCAGGAGAATTTTCAAAAAATTAATCTTTTTTTTTTGTTTTGCGGAGATATTCAATTATTCTTCGTCACTCTCCGAATCAAATATTATCGGAATATAAGAAAATTCGATCCAATTGCCGAGATTATATGAAAATGTAGCGTGGATTATTTTTTCTGCCGCTCGCCGCACCGATGCTGAACTAATATTATAATATTTCGCAGCTGATTTCATCGATTCGAAAGCGATCTCCTCACCTGTTTCTCGATTTATCGATTTAACCGCCTTAGCTGGTCGCCGTCCGCCACTGGTATTACCAAATCTTGCATTTTCACTCGGAGTTACCGCGCGAAGATTAGAAAGTTTGTTGTTAAGTTTATTTCCGTCAATGTGGTCGATAACCAAATTATCCTTGATGATTCCATGAAAACACTCGAATATAAATCTGTGAGAAAGATAATTTATTTTTTTATTCTCGTTGAAGTTACACGCCAAATACCCCGAATTACAAACATTACCGAGATGATACTTTGTTTTGATATTTCTGATATTACCATCGGCAGATGCTTCGTAATTCTTAATGGTAGGATGAGATCTATACTCGTGTGAGATTTTCATTGCAGGGATCGTTGATTTGTGATTCATATACAATATTCTCTTTGTTTAAATCGTAATTTGCTTTGAATCGATTAATATAATCTTCTTCACATTTTATCACTGACGAGGATCTTTTTTCATAATATCTTCGTAACTCACGATATTTTTTCCCTCCACAGGAGAAACACAATCTTGTTTTTCCTCGAATACCAACTTGGCAAACTAAACATCGTTGTGGTCCTTTGTTGCCTCGTCGAATTTCGTATATGTGAGCGCCACAATATTCACCTCTGCAGGATTTGTTACATGATTTTGTTGATCCAACTGTTATCCACGCGCATTGCTTCATTATATTTAGATATTTGTCTAAAATATAATAATGGATTTATTTGATCTTGATGAGGCAGAATATATCATTCCTGAAGTTGATAATGCGAAGAAGGAATTTTTTGATGATGGAGCGATTCATACCTGGTCAACTTGGAAAACTAACTTTGTTGATGCTACGATGAATTTGGAGCGAGCGAAAAAGATAATCGAACATATAAAAAACTCACACAAAGAAGAGAGATTTATTTTCGGAATAAAATTTATTGCACAAATGCCTGATGACACTTGGATTATTCGCGATAAACGAGATCCAGTACGTGGCGGTAAGAAAAATGTCGTTTTTGATAAAAATTCGAAACCAGGATTGCTGCTGGGGATTGATGGTCCTTATTATGCTAGAGCTTATCCTTCTAGTGCTGTTGTTTATGGAATTTATCGGCTGAATAATAATCCTGATGTGAAAAATCTACCTGCGATGAAAGAATCACCGATGATAAACTGCGTGGCTGAGCGAGTTATCGAACACATGAAAAACGCTCGTCGCGGATCTGGTCTGACTCAATTGAGATTGGATAAAATTAATTCATGGGCAAAGACAGTTACTGATGGCGCATCAATCGATGATGTTGCTGCGTTAAGTAAGAAACTTAAATTTCCTATTACGGTTAAAACACTATCGGGAGAAATATTATATTCATCGCCGTATAATTCTCGAGGAAAACCAATCGAAATTGTTGATCATAATTCACATGCGTGGAGTCAGTCGGTAATGATATTCCCGCGAGATCGTGTTGTTAAGTTTTATCCCGTGGAATCCAAAGATAGTTCCGATGCAATGTTTAGATATATCAAACTATTAGCCAAGTCCGATCCAATATCGGTCTGGTTATTTTCTAGCGAAGAAAGATACGATCAATTTATCTTACCACGCGGAGATATTTACCGAAATGAAATATTACATGAAGCGATGAGAAATATCGCGGAGAAGTATTCGTCAAATCCAGATCGATTACTGACAAATTGTTTTACTGTTCCGTCTGTTGCTGCTCACGCTGCTAGAGAGAGAAATTCGTGGAAACCTACAAGAAATGAATTTCTCAATGATATTCAACTTAGCTGTATCGAATACGGCCATGGAGGATTATGGAATACCAAATACTATTTCGAAGATATGATTTCCGTTGATATGAGCGCATGCTATCCTGGAAGTTTCCTTGGGTATGGCGATTGTGCAAATTACTTTGCTAAATTTGGCCATCCCACCAACGAGATGACGAGAGTTGCAATTAACGGACCGTTACCTGATTTTGTAATGACAGGATTCGCTCATGTTACTTCGTTCGAACTTGCTGAAAATTTGCATAAAATTTGTTATATTTGGTTTGGTCGGCATTTATCTCAGCGAAGATGGGTCCCTACGGTATTGTTGAGATATATGTTGGATTCGTCGATGTTGATATCGCTGACGGTAAGTGAAGCAATTATATCGTATAGAAAGCAGACCGAGGTGTGGTTGCCGACAGATTGTGAGAACGCGAAAGATATTGGAAGAAAAATAATTGGTAAATTTACTCAAGGAGGATCAGTTGATCATAAACATCGCCACGCTAGGTTATTTATCAATGATGCCGAGATGGATTTTATTATTGCCGATACAGTATCGCGTGGAATATTTTGCAACAGAGAAAATATTATTATTGATGGAACGAAGTTAGGTACAGTGATCACTTATCTCGATGGAGAATCCGCGCAGTATACTCATTTAAGATCATCAATGCTCGCTTATGTGAGTATTAATTTGCTGTCGATGATAAATAAATTTTCTGATATCGCGGTAAGGGTTGCAACGGATTCATTTTATATTGATAAAAAATATCAGTGCAGATTGGAAAATTTAATCGCCAATGGGGATTGGGGAACCTGGAGAATAAAAAACGAGGATATTCTAGATTATTGTGAGGACGCGGATGTAGAAGATTGCGATAAGTTTCATAAAGATAAATGTGATGAAATATCAACAGCAGTATCAGTGTTCGATCCAATTTCACGAAACAAATTCGTTTACCTAAATGGTCCTGGCGGTAGTGGTAAAACAACACGAGCAATAAACTTATTTTCAAACTCTGATATGATCGTGTTGACTCCAACTCATAGATTAGCGCGAGAAATAAAACAACGTGGCGTTAGTTCTTGTACTTATCATAGTTATTTCAAGTACAGCGGTGGATTGTGGGATTCAGCTCGAATGGGAAATAAATATATCAACAAGATTATAATATTTGATGAAATTTGCACGGTAAATTTAGTTGTGTTAAAATTATTCCTGGGTTGGCTAGAAGAAAAAAATACTGCAGTAATAATGTGCGGCGATCATGGGCAACCTGATCCTATTGATGGTGAATCTCCTCACAGGTGGCTTAGAAACTTTGTAGATTATTATGAAGAGATTGACGCTGATTATAGATCCAATGATAATTTACTGACCGAGTTTAAAAAAATGATTCGATTGCAACCTAATAAAATTCAATGTGATGTGATGAGAAAAATAATCGACGAAACTTCGATGGATAATTTTCTAAATTTGTGGCGTCCAGATCATTTGATCGTTGCTAGCAGAAAAATTATTCGCGATGCTATTCAAGAAATGCTATTCAAGCTTCACTGTGAGAAATTTCCAACACTGCAGGTGCCGTTGTGTTATAGACCCGCTGATACTAGGAAACAAAATATTAATGTTATTTTGCCATGCGGAGAAGAAAAAATATTAGTTTTAAATGATATTATTTTCGTTGATATTAATCTTGTCAATGATGCAATAAACGCAGAAAGATCGCCATGGAAACTCGGATACGCAGCAACGATACACTCGTCACAGGGATTAACAGTAGATGGTCAAGTCTGGATCGTCGATGATAGAATTTCCTGGTCAAATTTAGTTTATCTGGCAGTTTCTCGAGTAAGAAAATTATCTCAGTTAGGTAGGATTAAATTTCACATTAACGACGATGGTGGTAATTGAGTATCCTTTGGTATTATTTGTAGCTCTTCTTTGGTAAATCCGCGTTGTGGTGCCGATGAATCTAGAAAATAAATCGCTGGCCTTCCTGATGATCTTGTTACAGCTGATATTTTATGCGTTGTAACGCTCCAGTTTGGATCGGTTGCTCTTTTTCTGCCACCTTCTGCTTCTCCTTCTTTATATAAATATCTTACAATAACGCTACCTAGCACAGGTGGAATAGTAGAATCTCGCTTTAGTGGTATTTTTGTCTTTGTAATTGCAGTTGCGGGCTTCATTGATATTGTTCGTGTTACTTCGTTATTTAGCGCGTTAATCACGTGAGGTAATCTTGTTACCCAATCGTGAGATCGTTTATCTTGGATAAATTCTCTCGCGTATTGATATCCGAATAATCTTTCTGCTAGTGTTTTGTTGAATCTCTCAACGATAGCTTGATTGTGATGAACACCTACAATACCGCGACGGATTTTAACATTATTCTTTTTCATCAGTGAAGTAACCGCGCCAAGAAATTCTCGACCTGGATCAACCTGGAGAAGCTTCGGCCATGTTAATGGAGATCGTGAATAAATTCTCTCAAACGCCTTAGCAATATCTGTTGCTGTTTTATTCGATAACGGTTCCGCTTCCTTGTACCTACTTGCAATATCAACAACCGTCAGAACATATTTGTATATAACTCCGTCAACGGTATCGTAAGGAAGAAACATAAGATCAGCCTGATGGACTTCATTAGGGACGCTGACAGAGAAACTCGCATATGATATTTTCTTAGGCGGAGGAAGATAAATTTGCCAGACTGCTTGCCTCGATAGCCACGATTCAGCGACAGATTGCTTTACTTTTGCTGCCTTAGCAAGTTTGGCTATTGCTGATTTTCCTCGCCAAAATCCTCGCGGAGAATAATATATTTGCTCCATTATAAATTACCAGCACCTAGTACTAATTTACCTTTCATTGCTCCTTTTATCAACCAAGTTGCCAATTTCTCTTTGAAATTTTTATCAGGAATAGCATCTATTGCGTGAATTAATTTAATATCAGCGAGATGTCTTTGTTGTAAATCTCCGCTGCGATATGCAAGATCGTGATAGTAGCATGCGTTATCGATAGCGTTTACTGGATCCTCGCCAGGATTTGGTTGATTATTATCGTTAAGTCTTATATCTAGCCTTGTACCAGGTCCGCAGTAATTATATCCTGGTAAATGTTTCTCTCCGGGATATTTCGCCCAGGGAGTTCCAGGCAGATTTGTTAAGGAGGTTGCGATGTCTCCTCCGGTTCTACTTTTTTTTTTACAAATCTAAACTTGATTGTCTTGCAAACTTCACATTCTCCCTTAATTGCATTCCTGTTGTTGCGTGTAACGACTTCGATTGGATTTATCGTAGCAGTTCGAGTGCGACACTTAACACAATATGAATCCATAATATTCTAATAACATGAATGTAATTGATTTTTCAGCCACAAAAAAACGCGAGCAAGTGAAACACATCGATGCATTACCAAATTCGATAAGAATGATAATCATTGGACCATCTGGTTCTGGAAAAACGCAATTGTTGCTAAATTTGATAATGAGATGGTTAAAATGGGATAAATTATACTTGGTTGCGCCGTCCGTAGATGATCAGCGATGTTATCAAGTACTAAAGGAATTTAGCGATAATACTGAGGATGGCACAATAGAATTTATAACGGATATCAATGAAACTCCATCAGTGGAAAATTTAGACGGTGATGCTAATAATCTTGTTGTTTTTGATGATGTGATGCTGGACAAACAAACTAACCCAGCTAGGATATTCTCGCGTGGCCGACACAAGAACACCGATGTGATTTACGTGACGCAGCGATATACGCAAATTCCGAAGGTTATTAGAGATAATTGTAATATTTTATCAGTTTTCAATGGCGTTGATACTCACACGCTGAGGAATATCCATCAAACTTGGTGCAACGGTGATATGGACATAAATAAGTTTAAAAATTTCTTTAGTCACGCTCAGGCAACTCCGCACGGTTTTGTCACGATTAATCTCCATGATCCACGTAGTAGATATCGAATCGGTCTTGATCAAATTTACTCATAAAATTGCAGCCCACCATAATTCATTATGGCACAAACAAATTTTACAATACCCCCCCCAAAAATTGCTGTTTTTTTTTATGCCTGAAAATGCACTTTGGGTTGAAATTTTGCGGATTAATTTGCGTAGGAGGCGTTATTTCTGCTTTCTGAGGCTTCTACGGAGAAATGTTTGGTGGGAGGCTTAACTTTATCTGAGCGAGGGGGTCTGTACGCCCTCCCTGCTGCTAATAATAATAATAACAATAAAGATAATAACAACAAGAAAAACTACTACTACTACTATTGCTTGATTAATTAAATCATTATGACTTTGATTTTAATCATATTTTACTAAGTAATATTAATAATCGCCCACATTTACATGTATGTATGTATGTATGTATGTATGTATGTATGTATGTATGTGTGTATATATGTATGTAATGTATGTATGTGTGTATATATGTATGTATGTATGTATGTATGTATGTATGTATGTATGTATGTATGTGTGTGTGTGTGTGTATGTATGTATGTATGTATGTTTGTATGAATTTATATATGTACCTTCACTTTAGCGCTGAAGTTAGCTATTTTAGCCAACTTCCGTGTTAAGAGGAGATAAAATTTCCATCTTTTGTAAATAAATAAAAATAACTGTTATGTACACGCTTGTAAAACGGGTGTTCTTTTTAAGTCTACCTGTGTGGTAAAGTTGATGTTTGCGTCATTGACAAAATAGTTCAAGAGACATAGGTAAATTTTATCTACTGTCGGGTAGAATCAAAGATAGAGATATGATGTATTTACTTAAAATAAATGTCAGGGTACTGTGTACATTATGTCACTTCTGGAATAGATTATATAAATTCCATAGCATTAGTAATATACCACGTATGGCCATGGCTGATGAGAGGTTTGTAAGGCAGACGTAAAGCATCAGTAAATACATTAATTAGGTTTTAACTCTGTGGAGTGCGTGCAAAAGTGTATGCTTTACAATAGTGCCATATTAGCATAGTGTCTGTAGTGTGGATATCAGTTGAAAACGTCCCCTTGGTAAGTATAAATTTATAAATTTGTATAAAATGAGTAAAGTGAATAATAAGGACAAAATAATCAAAATATTAGACGCCCATTTTAAAATACATGATTTTGTTTGAAATATCTTTTCAAAATATATTACACATATTTGTAAAAATCATGAACCATTCAATCCAGTTGATTTTTATTTTATAAATCCATGTTTTAGCAGTAGATGATGGAAATGGTGGCATCAAAATAGTACATTGCTCGTCCCCAATTTTGGTATGTTTGTTTTAATCATTTATTTACAAATTTTCTTTTTTTGTGTACATTTCCTTAGCAATATTAGTACCCTTTTTCAGCGTGGTTCGCGCCTACTTCTCACACCAAACACTTATGGCCATAACATACAAACAAAAACAACCATATGAATCTATACCTTGGTCAGTGGCGTTGGTAAATGTTCTTTACTACAAGTCCATAGAATATTTGTAAAGGCGGACATCTCAAACTGAGATAACATGATTATTTAAACATACATTAATGACAATAATTGTTTAAAATGTAATCTCGTACAGTGGTTTGCACGTTGCAATATTCATCTGTGCAAACACAAATATGTGAATTGATTATCAGGTAAAAGAACTCATCATTTTATCCACGTTTACATTTTGACAATAATGATTATGCATATAATGTAGGTCAGATATTTCTCCAAATAATTTATTTTACCTGCATGAGGTTAAAATTGTTTGTCAGGAAGTGTATTCTTTTTATGTTGACATAAGGTACATTTTGCACATTTATATATAGGTTATAAACAGTAGAAAAGAACATGAACTTAAATATTATGAAAAACAAATTCAAGATTGCGTAGTAACGTGCAGCAATTAGACTAACCGCTGTGGCATTATATACACGTAACCAATTTATCATTGATCACAAAACGAGTAAAGCGCGAGCACAAACAACATGTAGAGTCGACTCGCGACCTTGATACCCATTTCTATGCACCATTTGCGGAGATTGCAGTTGGAGATATTTGCTTTGCTTGTTTACACTGGTAACTCGTTGTTGTTGTTCTAGGGTTTAACGCCATTTTTCAGCACAAGATAAGCTATACATGGCGGCCAGTATAACTGGTGGAGGAAGAACCCTGGAAAACCCAAGGAAGAACCACCGACCCACTAGAAGCTACTGGCAGGCTTTCCCACGTACCCACGCTAGCCGAGCCTTGGACTCGAACCCACGCAGAGGTGAGATGGCAGTGATCCGGAACGGTGAGCGCTTTAGACCACTCGGTCACTCGGGGCCCCTCACTGGTAACTCGTATAGACGTGTCTATTTTTCCAGAATAGATAACGAAAGCGGATAAGCATAACAGAAAAATGAGTTGAATTTAGCTCAGTTTTTCTATATGGTATTGAATGGGAAAAGTTTCAAGAGCGATTCCTTTTTTCTTTCCCAGCGGAAGATAACGATACAATTTTTAAACGGGAATTAAATATTTCAGTGTACGTTTCTTGTGGATCGGGTAAGGAATGGAAGTACTCTGTAACACATGCATCGAGAATCGAACATTGGACGGAGTGAAAAGAAACAATGGTGTTTTCACTGTGCTACAAATTGCTTGATCGTCTCAAGCAAAGGTATATGTCGGTTCCAATTAAGTTATTTTGTCCTTGATACATTAAAAAAAATACCTAACTCACAAGAAGTTAAATTATTCTGAAGCAAAGTTAAGATATAATACCAGGGGTCACTGAGGACGTAATAAATTCATTGTACGACTGTTGTACATTTCAGTAGTTTCGTAAGATAGATTTTAGCGACACGTTTCAAAAATATTTATTATTATTATTATTATTATTATTATTATTATACGTGTACAATAAATGCATGAATTAATTTATGAATCTGCTAGGCTTCCACTTGTTACGGAGCTTTAATTTGGTTTCGTTATCTTGGAAATGATCGACCACGATTTTATTGCCCGGATCGAGTAAATAATAACATAAGATAGGAAATCAAAGGACGGAATAAAAGAAATCTGAGAAGAGATATAGAATAGAACAACACAACGAATAAATTTTACATGTTATATATGTAAAATATAACAATTTCATTAATTTCATGAACAAAGTGAATCTGAACATAACATTTGAATGGTTCACGTTGGCTTAGAACATTATTGCAATTATTTATAAGAAATATAATTAAATGTTCTTTTACCACGATAATTGTAATTGCATCATAAAATCGAGTGAATTATCGAACCCATTTGCTTAGTATGCCTGCATCACCTGAATGCTTCCGGTCCTCTCAAAGTCAGTGTTGGTGACATGTCATATTCGCGGTATTCCTCTCTCTTTCTCGCTTACCTCTTTAGGGTCATCAGCAAGAACTTCCTTGTCTGCTCTCTCTTCCCACTACTTGGTGCACATTTAGGACTATTTTCCCCTTTAAATAAGTAAAGTATCATAAATATTTGTCAGACTTTTTTTCCTTCTGGAATCGAACATCACCACTTTTGTTACGTTAGATATCGCCTTGTCATAATTCAGTAATAATAAAATGGGTCAGTTCGCAGCCTGAAGCTGTTACATACGACCCTATTACCATACAATGAATGTCTTTTCGCTAGCGGATAACCACATTCCTAAATGGAACCATGACATAACTAGACATCTTAGTAAATAGTACTATGCCCTACTGTGAGATATAAGTCGCTAACTGGATAAGGGCGCTCGCAGGAGGTGAACAGAATTCATAAATTAACTATACAAATGAATCAGTGGACTTCACAGAATAAACCTGTATGCGATTGAAACAATACCTTTTGCTTCCCGAGACTCGCTGTTCCGATGCAGCCAAATCCAGACATCCGCCCCTTCCACAATTTATAACGATAGATACTTTGTTATTTCCCGAAGCCAATTCCTGGCTTCCCACAGAAACTTAGACTGACTTATTTTGCGAAGGATATTACTTAGAATATTGAATTTAATCTGTGTAACACACACCCGTTATTTAGCTGAGCTAATCAGGATCAGCTTTACTTAACCGCCAAACTGTAACACACCCATCAAAGTTAGTATAATCCTCTCTATTCACCCTTTATTAACCCCCGAATTAACCTCTCTACACATGTCTTTAACCGTTATCTCTATAAAAATCAATCATGCCCCAGCTAGAACATCCCCATCGCAGGCTAGCATTTATTGCGGGCATACCCCATACGTCAATGATAATTGTTACGTGTCTTGCTGTCAGCGACAAGATTCCCTCACCCTGCACCACATACTAAACTTTATAGACAATACAAACAATTTCACAAAGCTGTAGTGTGATAAATTCAGGAACTTTCAAAGATAATGAACTATTTCAAGAATGTAACAGAAAAGGAGCAATCGATGTAATAAGAAGCAATGCACATTTTCTTACAAGTTTGAAGTGATAAAAGTGTGTTCAGAGTTACCTTTGTTGCAAAATATCATGCAAGATAATACAGATGTTGATTTTTTTAAGATCTGGAACATCAGTTAAAATACCATATAATATTTACATCTAACATTCTATAATGATAGCAGAGAGATCACCAGCACCAAATCTAGTAGGGACCTGATTAAAGCAGTACAGTAAACAGAATGAATACATTAAGTGCAGTGCTTCTGGAAGATCCAGTAATTTTTGCTTTTTGTACAAAAGCTGCGATGTGAACTGTGCAAAATAACAGAGATGTAAATTATAGATAAAATATTTCATTTCAGAGCAGCACACACAAATAGCAACATTTAGCATAAAAATTATTCATATGTTTGAAAGGACTGAAAAAACGATGCAAACTGCTGATGATAAAAGTCGATGTTGAATGATCCGTCGGCTTGCTGGTTGACAACACCAAATGACATTATCAAGCGAAAAGTATTTCCTAGATGCTTTATTATGTTTTCAATGACTTATAAAAAACATTATTTAGGACATTTTTACGGGATCCTGAAAGTACATTTGCTGATACGATTACCAATAAATTGGGTGAACAAATTACAAGGAACAAAACAATCAGATTACACATTACACAAGCAAGCGGGGAACGTATGTGGGGGTGTCCTGGTTGTCTAGGGGTGGGGTTCTTCTTATAGACTTTAACGAGTTATGAGAAGTTCCCCTGGTCCTTATTCAGAAGGTTAATTCTGGACACTATATTATTTATTGACTAAATATATTTATGGCTACGAGCCCCCAGTCAGCAATGCCGACAGTTAAATTAAAAGAAATACAAAGATGAAATTTAAACAATAACAATTTAATAAATGAAATTTAAAAGAATTTAAAGTAATCAGTGTCTCTCTTTCACCCAATGATCCCTTTAATCATCATTTAAGTTCACAGTGTGAGGAGATTTTTCCCTTCTTGAGTGCTACTCATCTAAATCTCTTCGTTCCCTTGTCTTTCTCTCCTTTCGTGATCTCCACTTCCGCTTCCTCTTCTATAATCCTTGTTCCTTGCCGTTATCTTGACTTCCGGTTCCTCTTCTAGTATCCGGAACCCTTGACGGTATCCCTTGAGGTCACCCGAAATTCACTCGGTATCTCTCACCGTCACCCGAAATTCTCTGAACTTCTCTCGTCCCCGAAATTCTCTGAAATTCTTTCGTCCCCCGAAAGCTTCCTGTTGAAAGGTATAATGCATTAGCATAGGGTTATAAAAATCTTCCCTCACACTACGTCACTGAACTGAACCATCAGTTTAAGGCGGGACATTTGGGTCGCGCATGCGCACACATCGAAATTCCCATACACTTCCGCCGCTTACAAAAATGGCGCCATAACACAATCACACAAAGGATTCAAATATCTACATACTGAGCCCTATCAGTATATACATACAAAATATTTCAAATATGATTGTACTAAAATATTACTACGATTAGTAATATGACTATCTGTATATTTATATATATTTATATATATTTCCTACACAAGCGTACCAAATCCACAATATTCACATTCAAAGGGTGATAAACGGCAATCCGTTACTCAATGGCAAAATCTATCATTACGTAAACAAACTTCTTGTCTACCAAAATATAACTACGCAAAGAATTACAATATTAATTCTTATAGCGGCTAGCGAGCAATACAATTCTTCACAAATACAAATCGTCCTTTCAAAAGGGCGTAAACGTAATAATCCACGAAATAATATGCACACATATTACTAGCGAAAGAAGAGAACATTTCCGCCTCACAAATAAGGTGTACATAGTAACATTATGAATAATGATGCAACGAATCAACATCGTAATCAATCGTAAACAAAAGTACTAGCTAAAGTCATGAAAAAATGCAAAATATTAAGGTCATAATTAACTATTCATACTTCAATACAAGTAAAATGTATACATACGACAAATTCTCTTCAATTAACAGCAGTCGTATCAAGCAGAATCAACGTAACATCAAACTTACCTGATCGAAGCTATTTCATGAATTTCCTAAATTCCGCCAATTTTTACGAATGGCTAACGGAGTGTGTGTCACTGCGACTCTTAAACACCAACTGACGAATTTCAGGCTTGTACAAGTCTTATGCCAGTTCCTCGAATCAAGTCCCACCTACAACGCATCCCGATTGGATAGCGACGGACTCTGGTCATTTGATCGAACTGTCAATCATAAAATGTCAGTCTGTGTGTCCCCATGTACTGTCCAGCCTACCATTGTCGGCTTCCGGCTCTTTGAAGTTGTCTACGTCACGTGTTCCCATGTACAAAGATTCCCGCCAGATTTCCACTCAAGAGCTCAAACAAAGACTGGGTTACGTAAGAGGATCAGCCAACTTAGGTACTTGGAAAAACAAAGCTTACCTGGCTCCACTTACAGACTTATAAATACATGTATAATACAAGGGGTTGGGGTAAAACATCACATCCCCCCACGCTTGAGAATAAAATCAGGATTTTATTCACTCAAACTAAAAAAGCAAAA
This sequence comes from Sinohyriopsis cumingii, assembly GCA_028554795.2. Taxonomy (NCBI): domain Eukaryota; kingdom Metazoa; phylum Mollusca; class Bivalvia; order Unionida; family Unionidae; genus Sinohyriopsis; species Sinohyriopsis cumingii. The sequence goes on along the minus strand of CM068831.1, from coordinate 124,681,982 downwards.
GTGTTACACGATATAAAGAACAAAATCAGCAAAATGAACTAAATGCTAAACTGAGTATGAACACGAAAATATAACAAATGATCTATATCATTTCGGCGCTTCTACTCATGAAATCTGCGCCTACGTTTTCAGATCCTTTCACGTATCTGATCTTTCATCTGGTACTGCTGTAAAAACAGCGACCATCGCATCAATCGACCATTGGACAACTTTGCCTGCGCCAGATAGGCGAGTGGTTGGTGGTCGGTCTCCAATATGAACTTACGTCCATATAGGTATCGCTCGAACCGTGATATGCCGAACACGATTCCGAGACATTCCCTCTCCGATACTGAGTAATTCTTCTCGGCAGCAGACAACTTCCGGCTGCCGTATGCGACAGGAAAAAGCGTCTTGTCATGCTCCTGGAGCAGTACTGCTCCCAGTCCCGTGTCGCATGCATCGGTGCGCAGAACGAATTCTTTATCCAAGTCCGGTAGACGAACAACGGCGTGGGATGTAAGTCTATCCTTTAGCGTTTGGAATGCGTGCTCACACGCATCTGTCCAAACGAACTTACTCGGGGTCCGTTTCTTGGTTAGGTCAGACAACGGGCCCGCAATCGCGCTGAAATTAGCGACATACCTCCGGTAATATCCGGCCAGTCCCAGGAATGACCTCACTTCCGTTTTCGTGGTGGGGCGTGCGGCGTTTCTCAACTGCTCCACCCTCGACTTCTCTGGAGACAGCGTGCCTTGGCTCAGGGTATGTCCTAAATAGTCTAATGTCCTGAAATCAAGGTGACATTTGGAAGGGCGGGCTGTCAAGCCCTCCTGACGTAGCCGCTCCAAAACGTCAGCTAACAGAGCGAGGTGTTCACCCCATGTCTCTGTAGCTAACAAGAGGTCATCCATGAAGTTGTGGACACCCTTATCGCGCAAGGGCTCCAACAACTTCCGCATCATTCTGGTAAAGACGCTGGGCGCGTTTTGTACCCCGAACGGCATCACCAACCATTGGTATGTCCCGTCGGGAGTAGCAAAAGCAAGCTTCGGTCGGTCTTCTTTCCTTACCGGAATTTGCCAATACCCCTTGGACAAATCCAGTTTGGAAAAATATTTCGCTTTCGAGACCGAAGCGAAGATATGTTCGGGGTCAGGTAGCATTTCAACTTGAAATTCTGTCACCTGATTCAGCTTCCGGTAGTCGACGCAGAACCGATGGGTGCCGTCCTTCTTCTGCACTAAGACTACTGGTGAGCTGTACGGAGAGTCGGCAGGTTCGATTACTCCCAGAGCAATCATCTGCTCGATTTCTTCCCTTACAACTTGTCGTTTCGCGTGGGGCAAGGTGTAGGGTTTACGCTGAACTGGTCGGTCGTCCACCATCTTTAACCCGAACTCGACAAGCGTCGTCCTCCCGGGTTTTTCTGTTAGCACGTCGGAATATCCGGCCAGCAAGGTCTCTATCTCGTTCCGCTGGCCTTCAGTTAACATGGGGTCACACTCCACGTCCGACGGAGTCTCGGCCCTCGTTAATGGACAGCTCGGGACAGTGTTAGCACCTTCCGTATCGCCTTCGATATCCTCGGTGACTATCGCTGCGACAACAAAATCGCTGGCGGTCTCCCTTTCCCGGTACCTCTTGAGCAAATTGGCATGGTACAATTTCTCTTTCGTCGGTAGCTGTATCCGGTAGGTTTGACCTCCGACCTTCTTGGTGACGACGTATGGACCCCTCCAGGAAACTTGCAACTTGTTGTGTTCCTGGGGCAACAACAACAACACTTTGTCCCCTACCTCAAACTGACGTGGTTTTGCGCGCTTATTGTAATTTTTCGCCTGTTGCGCCTTAGCTCGTTTGAGATTTTCTTGCGCGAGAGAACAAACCTCTTCCAGTTTGTTGCGCAAGTCCGCGACGTACTGGTAGGTAGTGCGTACTTCCTCTACAGCGTGGTCGTCTGTCCACAGCTGTCTCAGTACGGCGATTGGGCCGCGTACGGTTCTCCCGTACAAGAGTTCAAAGGGAGAGAACCCCAAACTCGCTTGCGGTACTTCCCGGTATGCAAAAAGCATGGCCGGAATATACCGGTCCCAATCCTTGGGGCGGCCTTCGCACAATTTCTTGAGCGTGTTTTTCAAGGTCCCATTAAACCGTTCGACCAATCCGTTACATTGGGGGTGATACGGTGTAGTCGTGAGGTGTTTAATCGACATGAGACGATTCACCTCCGCCATCACACGACTCATAAATTGTGTTCCTTGATCGGTCAAGATCTCGTCGGGCACTCCGACTCTTGACCAGATCGCAAACAGAGCTTCCGCGACGGTTTCCGTGTCAATGTTACGCAACGCAACGGCCTCCGGATGGCGTGTAGCATAATCGACAACCGTTAAAATATATCGATTTCCGTGCGCAGACGCGGGTTTTATCGGTCCGATTAAATCCATGGCAACACGTCTAAATGGTTCATCGATAAGGGGCGTACTCCCCAAAGGGATGGGTCGCTGATCCGTTTTCGGTGCCATTCTCTGGCATTTGTCACAGGAGAGACAGAACCGTTTTACGTCTCCCTGGACCCCTGGCCAGTAAAACTCTTTTACAAGACGGTCACGCGTCTTAGCAATTCCCATGTGTCCACCCATGAGACTCTCGTGTGCAAGTTTCAGTACTTCGCAACGCTTTTCCTTTGGCACGACGACTTGCTTGAAGTGTTCGTTGTGTTTCCTGGCGTGGCGATACAAGATTCCCTTCTTGTAGACAAACTTCACCGCGCCGTTCGGAGTTTCCCTTTCTGTTCCCGCTTCTGCGTGTTTGTGCAACTGCGCCAGAGTTGCGTCCTCCTGTTGCAGCTTCCTTAATTCCGCTGGAATAACATTACTAACCGGTGTCGATGTAACTTGGATTGGCTTTTGTTTCGGCTGTCGACTCATGGCCCTGGTTTCAACAGCACTCACTGGCATAGGTGTGCAAGTTTCGGGGTTCGGCTGGGGTAACACATAACGGCAACCCAATATGACGTCATGTGATAGCCCCTCCAAGCAAGCAGCTTCAATTTTCCCCTTCACGTATGGTGAATCGAGGTCAATGACAGCTACTGGTAATGAGTCACGCGCGCAGTTCGCGTACTGAACTTCTATCACCTCCCCTGTATAGTCCTCCGGCTTGACATATTTCTTGTCGACAAGCGCGGGGACGCTACACCCAGTGTCATACAAGATGGTGGCGCCTTCACCATTGACAGTTGCGGCCGCAAGGTTGGCTGGGTTGCGACTCGCTTCCGGCACACATTCCTTCTTAGCTACGACATTCACCTGGGTCTGCCTGCCCTTGGGACAGTCCCTGGCAAAATGCCCCAGGCGCTTGCAATTAAAACATGTCGGCGGCCCTCGCCGACTTGCAAGTCCTGGTTTCGTGGGTGAGGCCTGTCCAGGTCGATAGGCGGCAGCCCTACCTGTAGGTGCCCCTCCGACCTTCCCGTCGCCCTGACGGTTACGGACAGCCGGCTCAACCTCCCCCATACGACGCGACTCAGAGGGTCGGGGTCGGTCAGCAACCCCGGAACCTCCACTCTTCGAGTGCGCATGCTCGTATCGCTCCGCCATGTTAGCGATCTCTTCGAGCGTCCGGTGTTCTCTTTCTGCTAAGAAAACTGTCAACTCGCGACGGTAAGTACCCAGGACATGTTCCTGGAGTATTACCTCGCGTAGCCCTTCGTACGTGCGTTCGACTTCGGCCATTTTCATCCACTTCTCAAATAAACCTCGAACACGGTTGTGGAATTGAGAGTGGGTCTCTGTTACCTTTTTCACCGAGTCCCGGAAAAGTTTCCGGTAAGTCTCGGCGGTCAGCCGGTAATGGCAGAGAAGCGCCTTCTTGAGGGCAGTGTAGTCATCAGCCTCTTCTGCAGTTAAGCCGTGGTAGACTTCCCGAGCTGCACCTTGCAAAAAGGCTGAGACATTAATGGCCCAGTGCTGTTCAGGGACCTGATGAGCGCGTGCGAGTTTCTCAAACTGAACGAGAAAATCGTCAATAGCCTCCTCCCTATCATTGAAGCGTGACATGTTGATCTGGACTATCTGGTGGTCGATGAAAGGTCGGCCGGTTGTTCCAGAGCTTGTACTGGCGTCGTCCCGTCCGTTGGTCCTAGCTTCCACTCTGACCCTTTCCATCTCCAGAGTGTGAGCGAGTCTGGCTAGCTCCAGCTCTTTCTGGGCGTCTCGGTCCGCTGCTATCTTGGCTAACTCTTGGTCCGCTGCTATCTTGGCTAGTTCTCTCTGGGCTTCTCTTTCCGCTGCTTTTTCGGCCTTCCATTCCTTGATCCTTTCTTCTATAAAGGTTGCCAGGCGATCTCCCTCGTATCCCAGATCTTCCGACCCCATGGCGCGGTATTCCTTTATCATTTGTCGTTCGGTAGCCATTATACTAATGTAAAGTGATACCTTGTCTCAAAATTCAAACAATATACAGATATTTGTAATACCAGTTTAAATACTTACCTGTCGACAACAACTAGTTTCGTTCAGGTAAGATATTTGTTCGATATCTGCTTCACACGTACTGCTATGAATGGAAGATCTACAAAGCCTGCACATATGACAATAAAATACAAGATGAGAAAATCACAAAATTTCAAATACAAAGAATGGAAAATATCTCACACTGTTCACTAATACTTCTACCAATAACTTTAAGTCCCAAAATAATATATATGTCTAATTCATATCCCGGACGAAGCGCTCACTGTGGGGGTGTCCTGGTTGTCTAGGGGTGGGGTTCTTCTTATAGACTTTAACGAGTTATGAGAAGTTCCCCTGGTCCTTATTCAGAAGGTTAATTCTGGACACTATATTATTTATTGACTAAATATATTTATGGCTACGAGCCCCCAGTCAGCAATGCCGACAGTTAAATTAAAAGAAATACAAAGATGAAATTTAAACAATAACAATTTAATAAATGAAATTTAAAAGAATTTAAAGTAATCAGTGTCTCTCTTTCACCCAATGATCCCTTTAATCATCATTTAAGTTCACAGTGTGAGGAGATTTTTCCCTTCTTGAGTGCTACTCATCTAAATCTCTTCGTTCCCTTGTCTTTCTCTCCTTTCGTGATCTCCACTTCCGCTTCCTCTTCTATAATCCTTGTTCCTTGCCGTTATCTTGACTTCCGGTTCCTCTTCTAGTATCCGGAACCCTTGACGGTATCCCTTGAGGTCACCCGAAATTCACTCGGTATCTCTCACCGTCACCCGAAATTCTCTGAACTTCTCTCGTCCCCGAAATTCTCTGAAATTCTTTCGTCCCCCGAAAGCTTCCTGTTGAAAGGTATAATGCATTAGCATAGGGTTATAAAAATCTTCCCTCACACTACGTCACTGAACTGAACCATCAGTTTAAGGCGGGACATTTGGGTCGCGCATGCGCACACATCGAAATTCCCATACACTTCCGCCGCTTACAAAAATGGCGCCATAACACAATCACACAAAGGATTCAAATATCTACATACTGAGCCCTATCAGTATATACATACAAAAGATTTCAAATATGATTGTACTAAAATATTACTACGATTAGTAATATGACTATCTGTAATTTATATATATTTCCTACACAAGCGTACCAAATCCACAATATTCACATTCAAAGGGTGATAAACGGCAATCCGTTACTCAATGGCAAAATCTATCATTACGTAAACAAACTTCTTGTCTACCAAAATATAACTACGCAAAGAATTACAATATTAATTCTTATAGCGGCTAGCGAGCAATACAATTCTTCACAAATACAAATCGTCCTTTCAAAAGGGCGTAAACGTAATAATCCACGAAATAATATGCACACATATTACTAGCGAAAGAAGAGAACATTTCCGCCTCACAAATAAGGTGTACATAGTAACATTATGAATAATGATGCAACGAATCAACATCGTAATCAATCGTAAACAAAAGTACTAGCTAAAGTCATGAAAAATGCAAAATATTAAGGTCATAATTAACTATTCATACTTCAATACAAGTAAAATGTATACATACGACAAATTCTCTTCAATTAACAGCAGTCGTATCAAGCAGAATCAACGTAACATCAAACTTACCTGATCGAAGCTATTTCATGAATTTCCTAAATTCCGCCAATTTTTACGAATGGCTAACGGAGTGTGTGTCACTGCGACTCTTAAACACCAACTGACGAATTTCAGGCTTGTACAAGTCTTATGCCAGTTCCTCGAATCAAGTCCCACCTACAACGCATCCCGATTGTATAGCGACGGACTCTGGTCATTTGATCGAACTGTCAATCATAAAATGTCAGTCTGTGTGTCCCCATGTACTGTCCAGCCTACCATTGTCGGCTTCCGGCTCTTTGAAGTTGTCTACGTCACGTGTTCCCATGTACAAAGATTCCCGCCAGATTTCCACTCAAGAGCTCAAACAAAGACTGGGTTACGTAAGAGGATCAGCCAACTTAGGTACTTGGAAAAACAAAGCTTACCTGGCTCCACTTACAGACTTATAAATACATGTATAATACAAGGGGTTGGGGTAAAACATCACAACGTATTTCTCACAAAAGATTTTACATTAGTCGCTTTTGACTAGTAAACATCAGACATTCTTGAGACAAAATGATATAAAAGCTACAACGATGAAGACATATACACCTTGACAGTGAGAAACATTTTCTCACACTGTGCTTGCGCTGACAATGGAAAATGGAAAAAGGAACATTCATATCGAACACTGAAAATATACAACTTTTGGAGGAAATGAGGCTTACAAAGTATTAAGCATTTGTCTGAGAAGGAAAACACAAAGTTTATATGTATGCACATAATGATCTGAAGTGGAAAGGTTTAAGAAACTCTAAAGATCAGAGTGGAATTATTTCCCTTAATATCAAACCAAGAAATGAATTATTGTTTTACAATATTCATGAAACCCGTTGAAGAAGGCAAGGAATGAAACCTTTAAATTTTGGAACTCATATATTTAAAGATAGTGAACTGATCAAAACTTATAAATCTAAATAAAACTATTGGCAAAGGACTTCATCCCTTACTTTACCGAGAGGATATTCAAATCCGACATATGATTTTAGGTGATCTGGTAGTTTATAAATAGGAAGAGATAAGGCGAAAAGATAAAGAGGACATGTTTTTCCAAGAAGAGATATATGTAAACAAAAACACGAGAACATAAAGTTAAAGTGTCTTTGAAGGGCAAAAGAACGAAAGGTTTAAAGAATGTGGCTATGAAATTGAAATTATTATATGCTCATTTTTGTCTCCGTTAACTTCACATTGCCAGAATCGTGCAGTATTTTACCATACTAAACACCTGCATATTGCACGCACGTAGAAAACACGTGTGCCTAAAGATAGTAATGTGTATTAGGAACCACTTTGTAAACAAACCATGTACACTCGTGTAGTAGACGCTTTGGGTTTTTGTTGATTAAATTAACGAATGAACTAAAGCAGCTGTTTCGTCCATTTGAAAGTATAGATTTTAAAGTTGACGATGTGGACGAGTTCACTAAGTCACAACCGAAGCTTTCAAAGAAGCAAACGAAAAAATGTGATATTCGTAATGTCAATAACAAACTTGATAGATGCAGTAATTGAAAATAGTGTTCCATCATTGAAACAGTTTTTTTAGGAACATATTCATATCTTTTCGCAAATAGAATGGTTAAGACTATGACGAATGTTCTCTAAGGTCTAAACAAATATAGCATAGAAAAGCATACTGAGACCAAGGGTTATAGCATGTCTATCAGAGATGAACAATGTTACAAGTCTGTCAAAATAGTGGGTTCAAGAAAAAATGCAACTGACGGTTTTGGTAGGAAACTAATTGTCTCACAGCCAATAATCCAAGACGAAGAAAAAATAGTATTTCCGCTGGGCAAAAGGAATGTCACCCACAACAGCTGCTTTTCAATTTTCCCCATGTAACTAGTTTGATACAATGTTAGGCTAGCGATAAAAGACACACTGTATGATACAGGTCACAGTAAGGGTATGAATGGTAATGATTATACCTATATTTATGCATCTTGAATTGCCTCCAACTGTACTTAGTTCTTCAAATCCAACCGACATGTGTTGCAAAACCAGTTACACACAGAAGCTGTACTGGAATTTTCGAGTACCCTACATTTCCAACTGAAATCCATTAACTTTACTGCACTGAATTGACCCAATAATCCAGTCCCTCATAATCAGAAAAGCAGAATTTGAGTTGGATCGACATAAAAACAAAATCCATGCCCATTCTTTCACAATATGACTCTATACTTCAAGTGTAAGTAGACCAAAACGACAATTCTTTTTGAAACTGATGTAGAGCGCTATACTAAGTTAAAAGGTCACTGGTCTGAGCTATGTGCACATGAATACTGTTATTGTGTTTGTTGAATCTACGGTCGTGAATTTATTTTGAAATAAAGCATAAACTTAATTACATCGTTTCTTGCGATGTCTTTTTATTGTTAAGCCTTGTGCAAATAAACAAAATGAGCATATAACAAAAATGTTACTGCATTTGCATGGGAAAATAGTATCTCGTTTTTTTCTGAAAAGAAATGTACTCCTCAAAGTCATATAGCATTTTTGAGACAAACTCGTCATATTTTCCCATATAAATGCAGTAACCCATAAGAATATTGTGAATCTCTTAACGAGTGGAAATCAGAATAAAAAATTATTGCATTGAAACAAATGTAACATCAAAAGTAAGATTCACTTTTAGAGATGTATTGTCAGAGAATCACCTCTCCAATGGAAACCACCTTGGAAGAGCGCATGAATATCCGTAAACTCTGATCTTTTGAACGATGATGAGTCTTTAGAATGTGACAGATTTTAGACAATGAATGAATCAACTATCGTAGTTAGACATTTAAAAAAGAGAAACGTAATACGGAGACAAAAATATACATTGTGCTAGCTGGGTAATAAATGGCATCACAGAAAAAAAATGAAAATAAAACATCACAAGCTGGAAGTTGATTTTCAATGCATAGCAGTTTTAATATAAAATGCAACATTAAAGACTATATGCTTGTATACGTAAAATTGAAAAAGGTAAATGGTAACGAAAACCACATAGACGTGGATGCGATATGACAACACATAACTCCATTCACAAAATGCATAACAACGATTTGCACAAATGCTCAATTCTACTAAATACAATTTTGTACGTACCATTAGAACCTTCACTAACAAAGAATTACTATAGACAATTGTTACTACTCTTGGTCTTAGATTAAGTAACAGAAAGAAGTGAAACCAACAATTTAAGTAAAATCAACAAACTATTTATCTGCGTTACATGTGAAAATTGAAGAGACACTTTCATTATTTTCATTAAAAAACAAATAATCCTATGTTTTCTATCAAATGTCCAATGATTTAATCCAGAATGTCTTGGAATGAGTTCACAATAGTCCCAAATTAGTGTACATCCAAAGTCAATGAGTGCTTAGTAATTCCCAAAATTAATTTTTAAAAAATTCCCCTCCTCTGGAATTATATAAGAAAACAAATGTAAAATCTAATAACAAATGGGTTTCAAAAAGTGATCTAAGAGAGGAATAAAGTATTATTATCACAATTTAAACAAGTACATAAACAAAATGAAATCGAGCATGACATTTGGATGATAAAAGATGTCTTAGAAATAGAATTACAAAATTTGTGCGAAATACGGATAGCCGTTCTGTTATACCTATAAAATAAATTTCATCATAGGATCGAACGAATGATTGAACTCAAATTGCCGGCATGTCAGCATAACCTGACTGCTTCCCATCCTTTCCAAATCACAATTGGTGACAAGTCAACATTGCTGTATTTCATTTCCTTTGATCTCTCTCTCTCTCTCTCTCTCTCTCTCTCTCTCTCCATCCTCTTCGGGTCATCAACTGTAAATTGATTGCGGTTTGCACTCCTTCCCGCTGTGTAGCATTAGAAGTGGAGCTTTTTGCCCCTTCAAATAAATATAATAGGCTACCTAAATATTTGTCAGGTTTTTCTTCACCTTGGATCGGCCAGTATTCCCACTTATTTTTACGTCAGATATCATCTTATTGTAATTAAACAGAACTAAACTAATGCGGTCAGTTCGCAACACGATAACACACCATGTCATTATAAGATTATTCTCTTTTCCCTAGCTGCTCTCCGCGCTCCTACCTGGAACACGACATAACCTGACCTCTTAGATAAATCATTAAATCCTACTGTGGGCTGTAAATGATTAGCTGAGCGATGTAAATTGATACGAGCCGATTGTCTCAGTTAAGAAACTGAAAAAATGTATGACATTTTTACAATACATGAATCGTATTACATTCAAGACAATGCATGCACGATTTGCTTTTGCACATGAATTTAAAAGGAACAAATTCAACAAAATGATTTCAAATTTACATCGATGAATATACTGTATGCAAATGAGTCAATATTTGTGCCTTTTCGAGATTCATTCTTTCTATACAGCCGAATCTATCTTTCTGTGTCACTAAACTTTTTCCAGTTTTTTCCAGACCTCGTCCCTTGGACAACTATAACGAGACAAGTACTTTTCACTGACAACAGTGTTAAGATGTTCCCTTCCGCAGAAATGCTTGAACTGCGTTATTTAGCAAGGGAAATCATTTAAAACATTTAATTTCGTCTGGGAAACACATCTTCTACTTTAGCATAGCCAATCAGGATTACCTTTCTCTAACCACCATAATTTTAACACTCCCTTACAAGTGAGAATAATTCTCTCTAGTCCGCCCGTATAAATAACTGTTCTGGAAAAATATTTTGTATGACTCCTATAACTCAAAAGGTCAACGATTCCAAAAAATTGTCTCTATCTTGTCTCTATTTTGTCATTTCCCCCACTTGACCCTACGATAACATATTTGTCGGATAGTTATCCTTGAGGGTCCTAAAAAAGATCCAATCATGCTTCCAAGAAAGAGAATTTAGCACTCGCAAGCTACTAGCTTATTGCGAGCCTAGCCCATACGTCAATCTTAATAGTTACGTGTCACAGACACGACAGAATGTACTGCAAAACAATATACAAAAATGTGCACCATTGCATTTTCAAAGTTAGTATATATGCATATTTTGAAAAATAATTATATTATAGAAAGATTCTTTTGCATCTAGTAATAGTTGAAATGTTAACAACCTTAGTTAAAATGGTATTAAAATGTATACATTGTTGATGCGATATAACAATGAAATACAAACCAAAAGAAAAGCAAATATTGTGTACAAGACTTGGCATTATAAAGGAGAAAAAGAAACTATTAAAGAAAAATAAAACAACGAAGAATTATGAGTGAATGTGGGACAACAGTAAATAAAGTACAGTGTTAATTACAATAAACACAATTGCACAATAGTTCTTATGTCAGGTAAAGTTTACATTTTATCACAGATGAATGGATCTCATATTTAAAATAACAACTTAGAAGTTTTACGGCTTAAATATTACACACACACACACACACACACACACACACACACACACACACACGCACACACACGACGATGGTGTCTTGCACAGAAGTCTTAAAAATGCTAGCATGTCACTGAAAGGAAGTACTGGTTACACATCACTAATGAAGCGCCCTGTGCGAGGAAATGGCGAACCTCCTGTGCAGGAAATATTTTCGGAAACAAAATGCCGGTTTCGCCTGAACTCGTGGACAAATTATACTCAAATTGTATAAAGGTTACAATTAAATGGAACTTATCGACGCTGGGCATACTAGACCTTAGCCCGATTTTTCCCATTAATACCGCTCTTACCGCAAACGATAATTAAATCTGTAATACATAGGGCACCCAAATAAATAGAAATAGGTCTATGGGGTCCATCTAGGACAAGCGTGGACAGAAATAACAGTATGAGGTCCATCTAAGGAAGTGGTTCCCAAAGTGGGAGGTGGGGTTACCTAGGGGGCGCTAATGCTGAATAATGCTTTTTACTGGGTAAGGTAGGGGACGCTGTCGATAACCAAGGGAGCGGTGACCCGAAATTGTTTGGGAACCACTGATCTGAGGCAATGGTGCACAGAAGCCACAGTACACGGAGAGACCAGGGCAACCGTATACAGATCACACAGTATGCAGTCCGTCTAGGGCAACCGCATATGTAACCTAATTGATGTTGATTTGGGCCGTGTAATATATATATATATATATATATATATATATATATATATATATATATATATATATATATTACACGGCACCTACAAAACATCTTATTATATGCCAAAGAATTTGCACCCCGAGATGATATGTTGTCTCAGTTGCTTTAACTTATTATATACATGTTTATTTTTATGTGGGTTTATTTGTTTGCTTTTATAGAGGTGGCGTGGGGTGCGGATGGGAAGCAACATCTACTTACACAGTTGCTGTATTCAGCTGTGACTTTGGGATATAAGTGTTATTCTACATAACTGCACCAATTTATGGTAAGACTTCCTATTTTGTATGTGTAAGCAGACAACTAGTGGCATCACGGGAATGTAAATAGTTCGGGGATGTGTGAACAATTTTGAAAGTCTATATATTCTACTGTATTTAATGTCTTCAACTGATACTTCTGAATACTATTAATATGTTTCAGTTTTGTACCGAGTATGCTTATTATACTAAGAGTTCCTGTCTCACTTGCGGAATCAACAAACTGGTGGCAATACTGTAAAAAGGCCGTAGGGTGAATGTTTTTGAAATACATACCTATATATATATATATATATATATATATATATATATATATATATATATATATATATATATATATATATATATATATATATATATATATATATATATATATATATCTAGCCATACATCGATCTATGTATGTATGTATGTATACATGTATGTATGTATGTATATATATATATATATATATATATATATATATATATATATATAGAGAGAGAGAGAGAGAGAGAGAGAGAGACAGACAGACAGACAGACAGACAGACAGAGACAGATAGAGAGACAGACAGAGAGACAGACAGACACACAGATATGAGGAATTAGAAAATATCACAACGTGACAAAAATTAGTGCAGTAATGCTCTAAGTCTTCCTGCATTGCCTTCGTAGTCAGAAAACCACATCACAATATCATAGTTTATAGCTGGAAACCAAAAGCATTCCTAATGAAAGGAATTTGCACAAGAAATGCATTTTACTAACAAAAGTGCAAATGGTAAACTGAATCAGACGTATCTGGTATCTTCTATTAAGCAAAACTAAGTAAAGATAAATAATTACAGAGATGTTGTTTAACAGCACAAGCTGACGAAAATGTGTGCTTAATATACATGCAATGTCAAGCGTGAACAACAATGGTTTTGATCTGTTTCATACTTCATCAACGTTACAAAGTTCTAAGTATATATGGTGCTTCTAAATCTTCCTTTCTTCTGCGTATTTGTTCACAGTGCTGATATTAGTAACGTCGCTGCATACAGTATGAAATAAAGGCCTCACCACTTCCACGTCCAGCTATAAAATGTCAGCTGTATCCCACCACAGCCACTGCCCCACCACCACCATCTCTGAAAAATACATAGTAAAATCTTTATCTGCGCTCAACATCATGCATCATTACCATAAATATATATCTTAGTTCAAAACACGCAAGCTGATTAACTACAAAACGTTAGACAAATAAAAGACTGCCGTTATAATGTGTAATCATATCTAAAGTTATAGGTAATTATACATTTTATTTAACGGTGTAAATGACGCACACTATTCGGTTTGGTATCTACTACCTGGCGATCTACATACAGGTGTATAGGTCTGCTTTACTCGTAACAAGTTACATAGATCTGAAGTTAAGACCAACATTTACGTGCAAAGTCTATTTCAACAAAAACTACGTCAATTTAAAGTTGTGTAACTCATGTAGTTCTTGTAGGCTGAACATGCACAAAGTTAAAATGTCGTCTTTATCAATTCGAATTACGCTGAGTTCCTGCCATCCTATTATTCTGACATTGGCCGCTCCCAAAGCGTAGGCATTTGTATCAAGACATGTCTAAAGAGCATTGACTTGGCAGCACATACCAGACCACCTGACTGAATTCAGGCCTTGGGGAAATGTGTATTTTGTCCGATGTTATTGCGAAGATATGGCTCACGTAAAATGTTGATTGAGATTCTCTTCTTATATGATTTTGTTTTCCATACAGTGGAGATTCCAAGTCTCATTCAGCGAGTGAAATTTGTCAACAAAATCTAATTGTATTCTACATTTTGATTTGCAATTTTTCTATTTTCTTTCATCGCGCGATAAATGTGATTATTGAATGGAATCATACTTGTCTTTATGAGGAAATTGTCTTATGCTGACGTCAACATGATTGAAAAGTAATTGGTGTTTTTGTACCTATCCATAAATTTGTTGAATTAACCAAATCATCTTTGTTCTGTGAACTGCCATGTAGGCTTCTGTATTTAAAAATAAAACAAACTCTAAATATAACGCGAAACTAAAAGTTTAATTTGTTTTTCTTAATTTGGTTATATATTCGTGAACATTATGAATATTTCGAGACTGCCAGATTTACCACAAACAGCAATCTCAGTAGTCATCCTTTATAGTCAATGGAAATGTAGGATATGTATGTAGTTACTAGTAGTTAAGATATTCGTAATTATTGTCTCCAACAGAATAATATATAAGACAAAGCTTTTTATTACGAGAGAAAATAAGATAGCCTCACTTCTTGTGTGTTTAAAGAGTGGCTTTAATTAGCCATTATACGCTGCATAATTGTTGTCGATAGGCTAAGATATATTTTATGTGCATAATGTTTACTGCATTTTAGTTCATGCAGATGGCTGAACTCCAATGGGCCTGTTCGGCATTGCTTATATCCTTATTAGCAGGATTGACTTCAGGTAGGTAAATGTACTGCCTTGTGTTCACCTGTAGATATATTCATTATATAGCTTTTTAAGTCCTTTACATGAAATATATGAAAATATAAATACATTTCACAGTTAAGTTAAACTAAGAATAAACCTCAGAGTCAAGGAAACGACAACTGAGAGTGTCGATGCAAATAAATGTCATCGTATCGATGAAATGAGAGCATTGAAAAAACTAAGCGAGAGAAGTAAATTATGGACATATTTGAGAATTTGGTATTTTACTTAATGTAAAGATGGATAAATTAGTAATAAATGACATGATTATACTGTTGATATGCTGCTTCATATATTAAGAATAAGTTAAATTGTCCAGTTTCCTTGTTTGATTGGTAAAGATGGTAAGCATAAAACAAAACATAATACCACCGATATTAAGCTCTTCCTAGGGTGTTAATATTTGATATTTCGATCGACTAAATGAGTCTAAATTCATAAAACGTCCACGCCAATAACTGCTACGATCCAGACGTAGGAATTACATAACCTGATACTGAACAGTATTCGACAAACGTTCTGTGTGTGTGTGTGTGTATATATATATATATATATATATATATATATATATACACACACATACATTCGAAGTCATTATTAGGCTTCAAACAGGCAACAAACATTTAATTCAAACTGGACAATGCTTCGTGTAATGGGTCCAGGGTAGTTCTATTTCTGATGCTGCTACTACTATTACTATGTAAATCACTTTTCTTTTACAGCATAGCATAGTGTTGTTCTTTAAAACTAAATATTATAATGGAATTTTGTTTTCAAAGTTGATAATGAACTAAATTTATCTTCTCGTCTTCTACTACAGGGTCAGATGATATTGCTAAATCTGTTTGCAGTGGTGATTCGGTCCAGCTGTTTAACAAAATACAAGTGAATAGTTCTCAAACAATTCTGTCCCTTTACAAGAATGGTGATAAGGAGAAAATAATTGCCTCATGGAATATTGACAGTGATACAATTACACAACCAAACATTGTTCTCGATGGACATAAAAATCTTTGGATTATCAACGTAGATCCGTTAGATGAAGGAAAATATATCCTTCAAAACAATACAGGCAATCACAATTCCTCATTTGAAATTCAATTATCGGTATTGGGTGAGTATGAGTGTACACACACACACACACACACACACATACACACACACATTCTTTGGTAGAAGGACGAGTAACGCATCTTTATGTGTAAATAACAGTCTTTTCGCACCGGTATGCAGAGCGCTCTCTGAGATTTCGAATTAAGGTATTACCCCCTTATAGGTGATTTGAATTAACTTTACCAATAAGATGCAGTTAAAGGTCTCCTAAAAAAGTCACTAGTATAAAGATGTGCACAAGTATAAGAAGATAACAGAATTTACCCCATTCAATCTCTTGGACTTCAAGTGTTTTGTAAAACAACCTCATGCAATACTAATGAAATATAGGAAAAATCATTCAACTATGCGGCAATAAATTATTCGGGAGAAAAACAAAAACTGCAAATAATGAAACTATCCAAAATTTATATATATATATATATATATATATATATATATATATATATATATATATATATATATATATATATATTAAATGATTTTGAAAAATATCGATCAAATTTCTTCAGTCGCACCAGCAACGACCTGCAGACCTACAATAAAGAAAGTCGATAACCTTCTGAAGGCTTCTCTGGTCACAGGTGAGAAATGTGGGAGGCCTCCAGTTTCTGTGTACTGGCTGGAATATCTCGGTGTTAAACACGAGGTACGTATATGCATCTTCTCATGAGGTCGATCTGACCTCGTTTGCATTTTTGTGAAGTCAGCAATGCATAGAGAATCGCACATACTGCTTGCAAAAATTTCTTTGTGAGTAAAAGACGCATAGTTTTTAGCGTTCTGGTCTTTAGTAATTCATCGTATGCGAGTAATGATCATACAAAGTTGGAAGTGTGTATACACTTTTGTCGAAACGCTGATGAAGGATATTAACAATATGACTTGTCACTCAGGCTCTAAACTTTCAATCGCGCTCCGCAAACGCTTGAATACAGCAAACCACTAACGATTTCTATAAATTACGACAATCGTCAATCACAGCACACACCAATCCATTAAATTTATTTCCTGTTGATATCAGCATTAATTTTTCGTTAGTGTAATTTCTTGTCTTCGATACATATATAAGCCAGATTTTAACCGTTATCAGATTTGGTCATCAACGTTTCATGCTGCAATATATAGCCATTTATGCGTCGTTAAGCTTTTTACATACATACATACATACATACATACATGTTAGAACAAATATTTAGAATATAGAAAATAACACTAATGCGTATGTCCTAACATATAAGTGACTTTGTGTCTTTAAAACATATATCAAGCCGGGATAGTTTTGGATATTTTTCACGCAGAAATAGAGTCTTATCGCCATGAATATATGAACACAATTGTTTTTTCAACACGGATATGTGAACACACAGGAGAAATCGAGGCAATTATTACATTGTTGTTAATAAACTAATATCACTCTGTAGATTCAGTTCAAAGAAATATTCAATCAAGTATCTTACTTCAGAGCCTCAGTAAAATGTTAAAGCAAATAATTTATTATGAAGGATTCTAAGTTACGTTCTTAGTCAATATTATCATATACGAAGGCACCTTTGTAGGGCCATTGTGTTCAATTTAATCTGAAACTTTTTGGGTCATAGAATACGTTTCTACCGAGTTGTCCATATTCCTTGTTAAGTCTCTTAGTCTATTATAGCTGCATATATGTTTATATCATATAGGCATCAGGGAGAAGAAAAGTATGATAAAAAGTCTGGTACGGTTGATATTTCAATATCTATCAATGCTTAAATTTAAGTCGTGTGCATTGTAGTAAACTGCTGTACTCTTCCTTGTTCCAGAGATGCAGAAATGTAATTCCTAGTTAATTTATATTTGCAAATATGAAAGGTCAATAAATTAATTTAGTGCTTACGTCAAAAATATCAATGTTTGGCCCTTATCCTCACATGCTTTTTTATACAAATTTATGAAACAATAAAATATAAATGTTTAAACATGTTCCTTGAAATGTTCTAAAGTTAGTAAATGTGGAATTGCAAATCGTCTGTACATTATGCCTAAATAGATCCAGGATTACTATTGGTTTTTTTTGTTTAGGAAGTGTTCATCGTTTGCAAGGTTTACAGGAAAGTTCAATTTTTTTTCTGATCACTGGAATCTTTATATGGTCTAGTAAACAATGTGATTGTAAATGATTAGAAACTTTCTTTATGAATTTGATATTCATGTTTCGATATATCAAAACTTTGTCGATTATCTCTTGTTTTTCTTACTTGGGAATAATATGGTTATCATCAAGTTGCAAATAAGATTCCCAACATGAAGGACATATGTTCTCTATCAATCTCAGCATCGGATTCCAGCTGGGATAAATCAGAACTTAGAAATGGCTTATCTTTCTCCCTGGAATGTCGACTCAATATGAATGATTCATTAACAGGAGCAATCAACATATCAAAATAGAAGTATTCCTCAATCATCTTGATAACATTATCATCTTGATGCTTCTAGAAAACATTTGGAAGTAATGGTACAGTAATTTAAAACAAAGGATAAGTTCCTGGCCAACGTTCATGTAACAGCACATCAAAAGTGGCCTGAACTGTTGTTTGTGGCTCACTTGCAACTAAACGGAAACTTCGAAGCAAAGCTCTAAATATTGGAAAACCAAATCATATTTTGGTTGTCTTCAGGGGTAGGCTGAACAGTTCAACTTCTGATATCATTTTGGCTGATCAAGTTGAAAAGAATTCGACGATTTCATTGTCCAT
The DNA here is from genome assembly GCA_028554795.2 of Sinohyriopsis cumingii. Lineage (NCBI taxonomy): Eukaryota > Metazoa > Mollusca > Bivalvia > Unionida > Unionidae > Sinohyriopsis > Sinohyriopsis cumingii. The sequence goes on along the minus strand of CM068831.1, from coordinate 124,663,164 downwards.
CAAATTGGCTCTTTTGTTTCAAAACTCAATACCTAATCAAATTCTTTTTTGTAAGGTTTTTCTCTTTCAAGATGTCTACGTGAATGTCAGTTCCCAATTTCATTCAACGATATACACTCAAAGAATTTTGAAATGTATCCGTCACTGTCAGAATGTAATTCAATCCATTTTCTAATGAGTGATAAGCTTGCTGTTAACAATGTTTGTTTCCCATTCTTCATCAACCGTGGTGGAGCTAGACATCAGCCTAGAGGTTGAACATACCACAACGCAGAATAAGTGTAGGTGCACCGCCAGATGATGTTTGTTCGCTCATGCCCAGCTTCACCGTTTCATAGCCACCGACAATGGGGACACAGCTAGAAACTAAGAATCACTCACCAAAGAAAAAAATCAAACTGCATGGTCTTGAAAACTGGATTGATTGATGGTCCACCCCAAAATGGCTAAAGGGGGGGACTAAATATTTCTATTTTGAATGGCGGAGACCACCACGCCAAAATGTCCCAAAACCCCTGCGGATATTTTCTTTCAGAGAGATATGTTACTCTGTATGTACCAACATGTACAGCACGTACAATGTGTGCTAGCGAGTGCTGTGGGGAAGACCAGGGCTGCCCAAGGGGATCTGTGTTATGAAATCTTGTACGGTGCACTGGCAAAAGCTGAGAAAGGGACAAGCGCTCACATTATCGGACCGTTTATATAGACTGGGGGACGTATAGCGACGCAGCTGTACCGGGCACGTGGTAACTAGAAAGCCAATGGCAAACGGAGCAGAAGAAAAAGTGTCCAGGGCTCAGTTCAAGCTGGTAATCCCCCAGCTACACATCAATGAGTGTGTACGCTAGGATGACAAAACATTATTTGTGTCCAGAAGAAAGTTTTGTACGATATTTGCAATAGTTTTTTTTGATGAGCATTGTATAAAGCATGCTGATGACAAAATGTCACATTACAACCGGCCTATGCAGTGCGCGAAGCATATGAGACGTTATCAGATTTAAGGCCCATTTATCCAAGGAGCCACAACGCACTTCAACAACCTCGGGAACAATTTGGCCTTTGCGGCTGAGGAAACGCATAGAGGGTAACAAATGCCACTTGCAGAATGGGCACATGCATCGCGACGACTACGAGGCACTAACAGGGTGAGTCCTTGTTACTCCAGGACAGGCGTAGCGCTTCATCAGAATGGGAAACGAATTGACCGCCTTGGCATACACGTTCGGACTAAACGAGCAGTAGAGGCAATGGGACAAGAATATGCCCGCCTCGGTTCCATGGAGCCCTATGAACCGAGGTCTAAATTGATTTCAACTGTAATCTGGTCTGGTACCACGTCCGCGAGGCGAACGATAATGCAGATGGAATGTTGCACGTATCTTGTAAGTTTCTTGTGACGAATGTTGACCTAATAGAGGTCCGGAACATTAATCCACATAAAATATATAAGCGTATGCTTCATTTACAGGAGAGTAGAGATTTGGTAGAGTTACAACCTGGAAGAGAAGCAGGAACCTATTATGCTTGCATTGAGGGTCCAGCCGTAAGCTGCACAAGAAGCACATATCCATCATTGAATCATTGTTCCACTTTCCAAATCGAAACAAGTAAACAACTTTCTTATCGTTTATCTTTATACAAATGTGCCAATGTCCCATGGTTAGCAAGTAAAACCAGATTACAAAATTTGAACGATTACAATAAATTAATGCTTCACATGAAGATGTAGACTTAAGATTATGGCACGACAATGCGTCCCTTAGCATTTATTTGTTTTCTTGATTTCTTGAAAACAATTGTCAAAATTACCGATTTATCCAGACTGCCTTCTGGCAGGCAATCCTTCTTTGATTGTAATCGGAACATTCCTCGCTGTCGACAATGTACTAAGTCAAATTAGAAAAAATTAACCAATTACATACAGATGGTTCGATATATTTTGACAACAGCTGGCACTATCTTTCAGAGATAGTGATAATTATTGTGTACATTCATATGATTCTAATATGAAACTTACTTGTTAACTAAACCGCGCAACCAGTTTTCTTGTCCGACAGATAATATTGTTTGCCAAATGTTAAATATTATGGACCTGTCACTGCCGATTGTTTATTAATTATGATGTTAATGGTTTACTACAGTGAATTGTATGCCAATGTACACCATTCTAACAATATTTATGGTCATTATTAACAAAGAGAATAAGTAGTTAAGATGAAACATTTTGGAAATAGTGGTTATTAAATTAATGCAATCAGCTATAAACACGGACGCAATCATATGCATAGTAAAACGTTTCCATTAAATGTTATTTTATTCAGGCACTTTTGACCAAATGTAAAGACGTATCACTGGAACTTGGTATTTTATTATGACTCCGTTTGATACAAATTATTCAAATTTGAATATGTTCATTAACTCACAAAATAACAAGCCTCGTGAATGAGTTAGGTCACATACCTACCTTCACACAATAGTGCGTTTGCAGAAGTTTCTGATTTCGACCTGTCCCTCTTACAATTATGAATATTGACTAACAAATTTGTACCGCTTGCTATGTTTATAAGTCTTCAGTATAAACTACCTTTTATACTATATTATTTTAATATATATTTTGGCTTTTATCAATGTCGCAAGTGAATCAATATCTGTCTATAATATTACAGGAAGTTCAATCTTTGGGCTCATTTTATTCTTGTTGGAAAATTCCTCCCATGAAGCAGTCAGTCAAAACATAATTAGTTCCACGTCTGACAAAAATTGTATAGCCTTTCAAATGGTGTTATTTGACAGCTTACTATTTTAATTTGTTTGCAAGTAATTCAGGTGTTTTTCATTTTCAAAATACACAAACATTAGAATCAAAAGAATGCGTATACGTTTTATGGAGTATGAAATTTGGCGGAATTGAAAACATCACAAAATTAATGATCGAATGTTGTTGCTTGATTTTGGTATTGGGTGATACATACGAAATCATTATATTCACTAAAATACCTTTCTATAGGATAGTTGATTTTATTAAACGAATGTGCATAGTTCCATGCAAATTATACTATTCCAATATCATAACAAAATTCGCATACCTTGTACATTACAATAGCCATAAGTTTCGTTGGTGTCAATTATATATATATATAGATTATATACGTGCTATAGTGTGGATGTCACACTTTGCACAACTTTGCTATCCGTAGGTATGCATGCATAAATGTTGAGAAGCTTACTTTTAATGTATGTGCTCATGTTAATTTCATTTCCTGTTTATATTGTCATTTTCAAACGAGAATACATTAGATCCCAACATATCACGCGCGTCTTCCTTGTCAGATCACACTTGGCTGGTGGTTGTTTGAACGCGATAAATCCTAAACTGTTTCTATGAAACGAAGCAAAACGTATCTTGGCATAAAGACTACTTTATTTTTTTCCCATTTATTTAATTTATCACGAGTAGTTATCAAACATGGTCGCTGTTAATTAAATTAAGGAAAACCTTCCACTACTTAACAATGATGTGCAGAAATAAGACCAATGATAAATCCCCATCAAAGAGTTTAACATTTGTGCAAACTTTTGCTGATCTTAAAATCATCACTGGCCCGCAAATACCAGTCACAGTAAGTCAATGAAATTAGTTCTTATCAAGAGTTACTTGACAGTGACCAAGTTTAGTAAAGACTTGTTGGCATTGTTACATTTCAAATTATTTATAAGTTGTCAATCAGCCATGAAACATAACAACAGTTACAACATATAAAGCCTTGTAGTTGAGATATGCAAACAAATTGTTCAACGACATTTTATCAGATTTTACTGGAAGCATTCAGTCATCAAGGCATTCAATTTTGTGTCATGGATGCAGATAAACCTTCAAATTTAGCCGTAGTGTTTTAAAGAGATAACTATATTTAATCACTTCTTGTCAAAAGAATTGATTTTAAGATGAAGGATGCTATTGCCGCTTGCTTAGATCATACTTACGTGCAATCAAACGTAAACAACGTTACTGAAAAAGAATGCCCTGAAATAACATTACCTATACTACAAAATTGAAATCAAAGAAGATAAATCATGATTGTATTAGAGGTTTCAAATGTCGACATTGTCGCAGAATTGCAACTGAGTGGGTTTTTGGACCAAATGAACAAGACAAACACAATGTGGGAAAGATGGAAATTTATGAATGAATTAATAATGATAAATATGTGATGTAAAAAAATACAATGATTCTCTCACGCTCTCAACATACGATTTACTCAAATCACTCTACACAACATTCACACATCGAAAATAAATAAAACAAATATTAAATCAAAATGAAGTACAGATCCAAGAACCCTCATGGACTGCACATACACCTCAAACAGTATTTTACACAATAAGAAATTCACATAATCTCGAACATAAATTCTATTAAGATTCATAATAATCTTGACACAACTGAGATTCAAAATAATCTTGACACAACTAAGATTCACAATAATCTTGACACAACTAAGATTCACAATAATCTTATCACAGCTAAGATTCACAATAATCTTACCATAACTAAGATTCACAATAATCTTACCACAACTAAGATTCACAATAATCTTATGAATATAAACAACAACAAAAAAATGGAATGGAACAACAATTGATCCAATCGTATGCTGCTAGACCCCTTGTACAGTCGCACGATTCCTTGGGTTGGTCCACACTCTTATCGACCACTCGCACCCTTTAATAATCCACTACGAGTACAGTCATACGTTACACGTACAGACAGCATACAGCACTTTCTCAATTTTGCTACATCTAAGTCCGTGGCACTGACATACGTACATACGTATCGACAGCATGTAGCATTAATTGTTCTGGAAACTCCAGATAGCCCTAAGCGACTTTAGACGGCTTCGGACAGTTTCAGACCGCTCTAGTCATATTCACAATCACATTTCATAGATAATCACAGCTACAAACACGGTCAGCTACCATAACAGTCAGCCATCATAACAGTCAGTTACAAACACAGTCAGCTACGAACACAAGTCAGAATCAGCTACAATAAAAATAGACATAATAGTTTCTGTATAATCTCTAGATATAAGATAATACTTTAAATCTGCGTTGTAATAAACACATTATTACGCGATAAGACATTACAAACCGAATAAGCTTCCCATATCAAATAAAAATGTAAATTTAACACTTACCCCTATGGCTGGAGAACAATGGAGAGTGTATACTCCTTGACGTGATCCAAAAACGACCAGTGTGGTTTTTAGAAATTGGTCTTACTTAAATCCATAGGAGAGTGGGTACAAGTCAGGGTAGAATACCCGTGCATATCATGTTAGTCATGATACCTGTCACAAGTAATCTGTGGCTAGGTACATGTTAATACAGTCGCTTACCTGGAAAAACAGATTCACCCTAGATAACGTTGTACGCATGTACAACGAGAAATAATCGAATTGTTTTAAGACAAAACCAAGTTGTTTCTTTGCCTAATTCTGTGACAGACATACTTTTCAGATTTGCCAACAAATTTCGCCAGTTTTACTAAAAAATAAAAGTTTGACGATCTGCTCATAGACTGTTAAAACATTAAACTAACTAAAACTGTCTCGGTTTGCTTCAAGAGCTGATATTCTTTTATATAAATAAGGCAAAATCAGCCTTTTGAATGGTTTCATGCCCACCTGGAACTCATATTTACAGGTAGTACCCGACCAAGCACTGGTGACAGGAACGATGTCTTCTTGGGGATTACGGTGACCATCCTAGTTCTTCAAACAGTCGTTATAGTCAACTTACTTTATAAAAAGCTAAGGACAAGAATGAGATGTAAGTTTTAGTGTCCTTGAATTTATTCGCTCATTTCGGAAATAGATTTGATAACCAGATACGAAAGACTTTACTTGCATCCTGCATTTTCTGGATTATGCATGACAATTATTTATAGTGACCACTTTTATAACCGCATTTCCGAATATGTTTTGATCAATGTATGATAATAATACAGAAATATATGCACATTTTATTTATTAATATTATCTTCATGATTACGGAGATGATCTATTGTCCTAGAGAGAGCGCATATCTCAACATACGTTATAGCAAACTAGTTAATTGTAGATACATTTTTTCGCTAACGTTTAGAACAGTGTTGTATGCAATGGTCGTTGTTATTCGTCCATCGAGTCGACAAGGACCACTCTAGTCATCCGAGTGTTGGAGGGGCTGGTTCTGTTCTGCGCGTGCGCAGGTGCCTGGCGAGGCCAATCCTTGCACGAATGTTCGTTTGCATAAGGGACAAGGGATGAGTGGGACTTCTACAAGAGGGTTGATGACACGCGGTTTTCTGGCTTGCCTCTTCAGTTCTGCACCTGCTGTCATGCTAGATTCGTACAACTTGGAGCCTTTGTGCACGGAGGGACGCCAAGTGACTCGATCGGTTGCTGTTTGCTCCCATGAATCAGGGTTTATGACGAACGCTTTCAATGCAGGGTGCAGGTTCCGGGGATGGGTAGCACCTTTGGTTGGGGGAAGCAGTGGTACTCCTTCGGGGCTAGCTCGCCCACCTTTGGTCCCCCATGCAATGGTCAAAGAGCAAATAAATGAGGTGATGTTGCGTGCAGTTGGCTAGGTAATGCTTCTAATACATGGACTATGCTGATAAGTACATAGTGATCTTTTGTGTACATAACAATGATGCTTCCAAGATTAAGCAAACGGTGTACAGCTGAGAGACATCTGGGTTCAACAGTAGTAATTGGCAACATGCACCTTATGGCAGAGATATTAACAATATATACTATATTGTACTGTATAGATTTTCATTCAACCTTGTAACAAAATTTTTTTGTGCAGAATTACTGCAAGGTGGATTCTAAGGGAGATATGTACATACTGATAATAATAATGATAATAATAATAATAATGAGGACTTTGTATAGCGCCTAATCTTTAGAAGCTCTAAGCACTTTACAACATTAGACAATAGAAAACATTAAAAAACATTAAAACACATGCTGAGAATATTTCAGGTAGGAAACATTATTAGATCTTTAAGTTTGTTCTTGCAGTCGAAATAAGTGAGTTTTGAGAGTACACTTGAATGTGATCACTGTGTCTTTGTGTCTAAGTTCAGTGGGCAATTCATTCCACGTTGCTGGGCCCTGGTATGCAAAAGAACGCTGTCCATATGACTTTGTTTTCATAGTGGAAATAATGAGTATACGATTGTCAGAAGAGGAGCGTAAGTATCTTGCTGGTGTTTACACATGGGTGAGGTCGGATAGGTATGTTGGACTAGAGTCCGACAGTGAAACGTAGCACAGAGAACAAATTTTGTGTTTGATTCTGGATCGAATGGATAGCCAGTGTAGGGTATAGAGCATCGGGGAGGTGTGCTCTGATCGTGGTACTCTAAGGATGATCCGAGCAGCTGTGTTTTGAACTTTCTGAAGTTTCTGGAGCAGATATTGAGATGAACCAGACAGAATTGAGTTACAATAGTCCAGTCTTGAAAGTACTAATGAACACACAAGTGTTTTGGTGGCATCAACTGAAAGATATTTGCGAATGGAACTGATGCGTCTCAGCTCAAGATATGCAGCCTTGCATATGTTCATGACATGTTGGTGCAATATGAGAGTACTGTCCAGAGTAACACCTTGGTTTCGTACTGATTGTGTGAATTTAATGTTGGTGTTACTGATATTTATTGTTTAAGGTAAAGGATGTGAATAAAAAAGTCTTTGTGTTGTGATCACAATGGCCTCAGTTTTATCATCATTCATCTGCAGCTTGTTACACGTCATCTATGATTTCACACCAGAAATGCACCTCTCTACACCTTGGATGGTAGCATCAACTTCAGTTGGGTGGCTATATTTGTATATTTGGGTGTCATCAGTGTACAATTGGTGAGACACTGGATGATGATATATGACACGCGAGAGCGACCGAGTGTACAGAATGAAGAGAAAAGGTCCAAGAACAGACCCCTGTGCAATACCACAACATAGATCAACTGGGCTGAGTGTATTCCATTTGCAGATACAATTTGTGTCCTGTTGACCAAGTAGGACTTGAACCACAGTAAGGCTGTATCATGAATGCCAAATACATGCTGGAGACGGTGAAGTAATATATCATGGTCTATTGTGTCAAATGCTGCAGACAAATCAAGGAGAGTGAGGATTGTAATCTTTCCGCTATCCAACGCAGAGAGAATGTCATTAACTACTTTAAGAAGAGTAGTTTCAGTACTGTGGCAAGGGTGATATGCAGATTGTACATTGCTAAAAAGACTGTTTTAATTCAGATGAGATACAAGCTGGGATAGAACAATCTTTTCTAAGCTTTTTATATGAATGGGAGATTAGAAACTGGGCGGTAGTTCTTTAAATCTTTATGGTCTAGTGTTGGTTTCTTCAGCAGAGGCTTTACAATGGCAGTTTCGAATAATGATGGGACTTCCCCGGATGAGAGAGAGGTATTAATAACATCAGTTAGTGAAGGCAATACTAGATCTAAGCACTCAAGCAGCAGTGATGTTGGAATTGGATCAAGTTCACATGACTACGGTGCACTCTTCATCAGAATTGTACGTACGAAATCCATAGAGACAGGTTCAAATGCTGCTAATGGTTGCCTCTCAAAATCTGCATCTCAACTGTATGGTGACGACGAATCAATTGAAATTGTGGTGTCAAGCTTATCTCTAATGGTTTGTACTTTGTCACGGAATAAATTTGCATATATGTCCGGAAGGTCGACTGGAGAGAAGGTAGTTGGAAGTGGTGTAGATTTATTCCTTGACATTAGCTTGTTAGTAATCTCGAAGAGCTCTTTGCAGATGGAACTTTCCATGATCTTAGTAGTGTAGTGGGCTGATTTCGCTGCATGGACTATACTTGTGACATTCTTCTTAGCGGCTTCATAGATTTGCTTATGAATAGTAAGTCTGGTGGAAAGCCAAAGCCTCTCAGCTTTACGGCGGTCTCTTTTAGCAGTGCGAAGCTGGTCCCTAACACTGCTATACCATGGAGAACACTTCTGAATTGATACTCTGCACTTGGTAGCTGGGGCATGTTTGTCAAGCAATGAACGCAGGCAGCTATCGAGTTGTTCTGCTGTAGGAGGTAAGCAAATTGTTAGGTTAGCTTGGATGTCGTGCATTAGTTTGGTTCTACTTATCATTAGGAGGTTTCTCTTAGTAGCCGATAAAAGTGGATGGTTAGGGACTGATACTTCAAGATGGCATATAATGCAGAGGTGATCTGATGCAAGGTCATGGGATACCAGGGAGGACCGTAGAATGTTATCATCAGGTCTATGAAGAATCTAGTCTAAAATGTGACCATGTTTATGGGTGGGTTGGTTAACTGACTGTTTGAGGTTGAAAACATTAATGGAATCTATGAGTTTTGATGTAGTTGGGTTTTCGGGACAGTCAAAGTGAAAGTTGAAATCTCCAAGAACAATCAGGTTGCCACCTATCGAATTTACATAGTCCAGGAGATTTGGAAACTGCTCCAAAAAGAGAGAGTGAGCAGGCTTGTTTTTTCTACTAGGAGGAGGGCGGTATAGGCAGACAAAATTGACTGACCTTTGCTCCAGTGTGAGTGTGGTTTAGACTAGTTCAAACGATGTGTGTACGAAATTGAATGTTGTGGTGTGGTTAAGACGTTTGATCATGGAGTTCTTTGTGATGACAGCAATTCCACCTCGGCGAGAATTACGTGTGAACGACTTGATGGAGTAACCAGTGGGTGTTAGATCCGCACATTTGGGCTCATCGCCTGATGTTTTTAGCCATGTTTCTGTCTGGTCGTTGATAAAATTAACTATTTCTGTACGCTTTTCCAGTGGTCCTTCTGACTGGGCATTGAATAATGCAATACGCAGAGGTATCTCTTGGATAGTTGACACAAAGGTTGACGAATTAATAGGGATTTAAATTAGTTTATCTAAATGAACGATCGAATTTTTTTTTAATTGTTGAGCTGAAATAAGGGAGATAACTGGAATTCTTCTTCCTGTTCTACGCCGGCCAGCTTTGAAACAACGTTTCTTTTTTCGCTTCTGTTTACATTTAGGTAATGATGCATGTAGTTCCAGTTCGTTTAGTCTGGAGCACAATGTAGTGTGGAGAGCCAAGGAGTGATCATTTAAAGCAATTAATGGGGGTCCATCATAGCATAAACGGGTTGACTGGCGAATATCACGTGATGGCGGTTTGTTCAAAAACAATGGAGCAAGACAGCTGAGAAAAAGTCTAATTGTTCTCATTTCCAAAACAAGGAGATGAAGAAACACATACGAATTGAACAGCCAATACATAATGAACACAATAACGTAGATGAAGACAGGCAACAAGCATAAATATCATGAATCTGAAGTATCAAACTTCTAAAGTGACCGCCTAAATAACATAATTTTTGAAACGCTGAAACAAAGCAAAAGCAAAATACCCGGTTATAAGCCTAAGATATGTGTGACTAACGGCTCCATAGGCGCATTAATAAAGTGGCAATGTCAGAAAGTTCTAAGAACAATTTATTAAGTATTTTCAAGTCAAAGTGGTTTGCAGGACTATTGTTTCTCAGATGTAACAAAGTGTTTCTGGATGTATAGTAACGGCAGAAAATAAATGTCAGTGTAGGATAACAAAAACACTTTGGTCTCTTACTGTGTTAATCAGTAACAGAAGCACCGTCTTCATCAGAATTAAATTTATTCTTTTAGACGCACATTTGATATAATCTCAGATACAGTTTAAATACAAGATTTAATAAACTATTTGAGTTAGAAATATAAAAAATAATCATTCTTCCCTCGAACCCACCACCTCGGTTTATATCATAATTTTAAAGACAGTGATACACGTGGAATTCCGATGATAATATTTCAACGTTTTAAGTCTGTATCTTCCACGAGGAAGCAGCATATATTCTACATTAATTACACAAAGACGGGACAGAGCGAGGTACAGACGAACAGGCCAACATCAGTTCGGGTGCAACACAAATACTGGAAAAATAGTGAGCATAAATCATACGTTAGCAAGGATAGTATAGGCGAAAAAACGAGACTGCTGAACGTGACAAACACAATATAAAAACGCCAGTAAGATCGAAAACATACCCATTGTGTTTATTACGATGATTCTGAAATAATATCCTTGTCCATGACAGATTCTAGAAACAGACACAAATAGAACAATAACAGAAATGTGCTACGGTTTTTACCCCCACAAAAACTACTCACTTTTGTATGCAAATAGGAGACGATTTTAAATGTAATTTTCATTGTATTTTGTTAGAAGGGCAAACTTTTAATTAAATATCATACACGTGTATTAACTTGAGATAAAGCAGATCATTGTTCTTGGTATCCTACTCAAAATTAATTACAATTCTTAACATTTATTTTTTGAACAGGTGATAGGCAGGATCAACGAAACCAAGGTCAGCTTTCAAGCCTTATATATGCTTTCATAGCAAGTTTAAGAAGTAGCTTGTAGATATTTTAGGTAACAAATTTAGCGACATTGTTTGAAAAGCACACAAGATATTAAACTAACAGAGATGAATGTATCGTTTCCGCTGAATATGTTGTTACGGATGAACATCAAATCTAAAGAGGTTGTAAAGACTGAAAACATAATAATGTTGTTCTTATACTGACTGTAAATAAATGTGATTTTCCTTAACTTCTCTGAAACACGTTCATTTAGAACAATTATAGAAATGCCTAAATACACGACATCACAATTTTATTTGAAATACAGAGAAATGTATAAAAGTCTTTTTTATCATGTTTTGGTGTAATGGTAAAGATTTTAGACCAGATGTTTTTGCAAACTTTTAACATTAAAAAGAAAGTTTTATTACACGTTAAGTCCTTATTAAAACTGATCACATGTTTTATATTTTGGCACAGTAAATAAGCAGAATCAAGGAAATCAAGGTAACCTTTCAAATCTCACATATTCTTTACTGAAAAATCAAAACAAAATTGAATGCTAATTAGATTGCGGTTGTTTTACAGTGTTTACGTTAGTATTGATACTTGACCATATCCAAGATAATTCTAATATATCTTATGTGTAATATATCTGATGCTTAATACACACATATGTTTATTTGTTGTATGTTGGAAACAAATAAGTGTTAAATTTAAGAGTCGCATGTGCTTCCAGTATTTTTGAAATTGCCGTTACTCGTGACCAAGACTCAGTTCTTGATACGAGCGAATAAAAACTCTCTAACCTCTTCGGTTATATTGGTGTCAGTACACACACACACACACACACACACACACACACACATATATATATATATATATATATATATATAGAGAGAGAGAGAGAGAGAGAGAGAGAGAGAGAGAGAGAGAGTGTGTCGTTCTGTCGTATTGGGGTGGGTTTCTCCCAATATAATTTAATTAAATTATATTGAAAGTTCCACACTGGCTCGTTAGGTTAGAAAGTTAAATTAGTGATGATGTAGATTTACAGCTCTGAGCCCCCAGTCAGCAATGCCGACGGTTAAATTATAGAGAACACGAAGATGAAATTCAATCAATAACAATTTAATAAATGTGATAATTTAAAACGATAACTTCCAATCACTCGTCTTTCCCTCGACCAAGTGACAGCCTAATTCATCCCGTGATTTACAGTTTGAGTTCGATTCTCCCCCTGTCCTTGCATCTACTCATCTATTTCTTCGCGCTGATTCTTCCTTCTTTCCGTTCCTCTAACTCCTCTTTTGTCTCTGTTTCCCTCTCTCTACTATCTCCTCCTCCAACTTCGCTCCAGACTTTACTTCACCTTTCTTCTCCTTTCCTCCGTCTCTCTATCCGAGACTACGGGACCAAACTTTAAATGGTCTGTCCCTCAAAGCTTCCTGTGAAAAACCACAAGGCGTTAACAAATGTTTTATCGAACCTCACCTCACACTATAACGACAATTAACCATCAGATAGCTGTCACTGTTTCGGCCACGCATGCATACACATCGAAATTCCCACACACTTCTTGCAGGGTAAACAATGGCGTAATAACACAGTATCAGCGAATTGTTATACAGACATCAATACATTGCGTCACGTCAGTATATACACATATATATTTAATCTCATCGTACTACAATCTGACAAAATCAGACGCATGTCTGTACATTACAAATATTCAACAATGGCAAAATCTATAATCATATGAACATATGTGTTAGTCTACTATAAAATACCCACATAGTAAATTACAATATTAACTCTTACGACGGCTGGCAAGCTATATAATTCTTTACAAATATCAACTCATTTTTTCAAATATGCAAACATATTAACAAAACAAAGTAATTCTTCGTACTACGATTCTAGTACTAATAAAGTATACATACGACCTACAATTAAAATGCAGTCGCATTCCACAAAGACCGAACAAATATCTACTGACCTTTTGAAGCTTTCTGTACTTAGACCTTCCCGCTCTAAGATTTTCCCGCCAATAACGAATGGCTATTCGGAGTTACGCTAACCTCTTCTATGGGTAATTTCTCTCAGCGAACTAACTTTTGCCGGAAAACGCAGGGATATCATTCTACCCAAATCAAGGTCTCCCCATATCTCGATTCTGATTGGGTGGCGCTGTGCCCCTGTCCAATCGTCTTAGCGGCCAGTTCAACCTGTCTGTCTGTTTGCAGGGGAAAGAAGTTAGGACACTCCCACTTCTTCAGGCAATTTCTTTTGATCTTGGAAACATTTCGACACCTAGGTGATAACTGGCTATCGGGCGCCTCGCAACTCCGATGTCCGGTTTTTCGATTCTAGCCACAACAATCTTACGTAACTGATTAGTGCTAGCCTTCGGCAATGTTCGACATCAAACAATGACCCGTCAGAATTACCTTGATTATACATGTTTCAAACTGGGCTACTCTGGGTCGGGGTAAACATGACATCCCCCCACGCTTGAGAATAAAATCGGGATTTTATTCCCTCAAAATTACTTCAAATGCAATGGCATTAATGAATAAATTTGATCGAGACCGATTCGATATCTACTACGCGGATCATGAAGATTAATCGTGATGAAGCCATGCGGTGTTGCCTGGGCGCGGCTGAAGAAATTTTTGAATTTGTTTATGTCCATGTCGCCGTTGCACCAAGTCTGATGAATATTTCTTAATGTGTGAGTATCGACGCCATTGAAAACGGATAAGATATTGCAATTGTCCCTAATTACCTTTGGAATTTGCGTATATCGCTGCGTCACGTAAATCACATCGGTGTTCTTGTGTCGGCCACGCGAAAATATCCTAGCCGGATTAGTTTGCTTATCCAGCATAACATCATCGAAAACAACAAGATCATTAACATCGCCATCTAAATTTTCCACTGATGGAGCCTCATTGATGTCTGTGATGAATTCGATTGTGCCTTCGTCAGTATTGTCGCTAAATTCCTTTAGCACTTGATAACAACGCTGATCATCAACGGATGGCGCAACCAAATACAACTTATCCCATTTTAGCCATCGCATTATCAAATTTAGCAACAATTGCGTCTTTCCAGAACCAGACGGGCCAATAATTATCATCCTTATCGAATTCGGTAACACCGCGTTGTGTTTCACCTGCTCGCGTCGCTTCGTGGCTGAAAAATCAATTACATTCATGTTACTAGAATATTATGGATCTATATTGTGTTAAGTGTCGCACGCGCACAGCTACGATAAATCCAACCGAAATCGTCACACGCAATAACAGGAACGCAATTGCAGGAGAATGCGAAGTTTGTAAGACACGCAAGTTCAGATTTGTAAAAAAAAAAATAGAAGAACCGGAGGAGACATTGCCGCCTCCATGAAAAATCTACCTGGGTTGCCCTGGGCGAAATATCCCGGAGAAAAGCATCTGCCAGGATACAATTACTGCGGACCCGGAACAAGACTCGATATCAGACTCAACGATAAAAATCAACCAAATCCCGGCGAGGATCCAGTAAACGCCATCGATAACGCGTGTTACTATCACGATCTTGCGTATCGTAGCGGGGATTTACAACAAAGACATCTCGCAGATATTAGGCTAATTCATGCAATAGACGCGATTCCTGACAAAAAATTTAAAGAAAAATTAGCAACCTGGTTGATAAAAGGCGCAATGAAAGGTAAATTAGTATTCGGTGCTGGTAAATAATAATGGAGCAAATATATTATTCTCCGCGAGGATTCTGGCGAGGAAAATCAGCAATTGCCAAACTTGCCAAGGCCGCTAAAGTAAAGCAGTCCGTTGCTGAATCGTGGCTATCGAAACAGGCAGTCTGGCAAATATATCTTCCTCCGCCTAAGAAAATATCGTATGCGAGTTTCTCCGTCAGTATCCCTAATGAAGTCCATCAGGCTGATTTAATGTTTCTTCCTTACGATACCGTCGACGGAGTACATACAAATACGTGTTGACGGTTGTTGATATCGCAAGCAGATACAAGGAGGCGGAACCGTTATCGAATAAAACAGCAACGGAAATTTCAAAGGCGTTTGAGAAAATTTACTCGCGATCTCCGCTGACCTGGCCGAAGCTTCTTCAGACTGATCCAGGACGAGAATTCCTCGGCGCGGTTACTTCATTGATGAAGAAGAACAACGTGAAAATCCGTCGCGGTATTGTAGGTGTTCATCGTAATCAAGCCATCGTCGAA
The DNA here is from genome assembly GCA_028554795.2 of Sinohyriopsis cumingii. NCBI lineage: Eukaryota > Metazoa > Mollusca > Bivalvia > Unionida > Unionidae > Sinohyriopsis > Sinohyriopsis cumingii. Next base: position 124,647,453 of record CM068831.1, on the reverse strand, counting down.
AGATTCAACAAAACACTAGCGGAAAGATTATTCGGATATCAGTACGCGCGCGAATTCATCCAAGATAATCGATCTCATGATTGGGTATCGAGATTGCCTCATGTGATTAACGCGCTAAATAACGAGACAACTCGAACAATAGCAATGAAACCCGCAATTGCAATTACAAAACCGAATATACCCCTAAAGCGAGATTCCACAATTCCGCCTGTGCTAGGTAGCGTCACGGTCAGGTATTTATATAAAGAAGGCGAGGCCGAAGGAGGAAGAAAAAGAGCAACTGATCCAAATTGGAGCGTAACAACACACAAAATATCCGCCGTAACAAGATCATCAGGAAGACCGGCAATTTATTTCCTAGATTTGCTAGCGCCACAACGCGGATTTACCAAGGAAGAATTACAAATAATACCGAAAGATACTCAATTACCGCCAGCGTCATTAATGTGAAACCGAATTCTACCTAACTGAGATAATTTTCTTACTCTTGACACGGCTAAATACACTAAATTTGACCAGGAAATTCTATCATCGACGATCCAAACTTGGCCATCCACGGTTAATCCCTGCGATGAATGTATCGTTGTTGCATATCCTAGTTTTCATGGCGATCTTTCTGCGTTTATCGCGTCATTAACAAGATTAATATCAACGAGAATAATATCGTTCAAGACCAGGATCTTTTCCTCTCCGCAGGGTAAAGTAACACTGATATTTTGTTTTCTGGTATCAGCGGGCCTGTAACACAACGGCACCTGTAATGTTGGAAATTTCTCGCAATGAAGCTTGAATAACATATCCTGAATAACATCACGAACAATTTTCCTACTAGCAACAATCAAATGATCGGGACGCCACAAATTTAGAAAAATATCCATCGGAGTCTCGTCGATTATTCTTCTCATCACATCGCATTGAATTTTATTCGGTTGTAATCGAATTATTTTCTTAAATTCAGTCAGTAAAATATCATCGGATCTATAATCGGCGTCGATTTCCTCATAATAGTCAACAAAGTTCCTGAGCCATTCGTGAGGAGATTCACCATCAATAGGATCAGGCTGGCCATGATCTCCGCACATTATCACAGCGGTATTTTTCTCCTCCAGCCAAATCAGGAACGATTTTAATACAACTAAATTTACTGTGCAAATTTCATCAAATATTATAATTTTGTTAATATATTTATTTCCCATACGAGCCGAATCCCATAATCCACCGCTGTATTTGAAATAACTGTGATACGTACAAGAATCAACGTCGCGTTGCCTTATTTCTCGCGCTAATCTGTGAGTTGGAGTCAACACTATCATATCAGATTTCGCAAATAAATTTATCGCTCGCGTTGTTTTCCCGCTACCACCAGGACCATTTAGGTAAACGAATTTACTACGTGAAATCGGGTCAAATGCAGATGCAGCCGTCGATATTTCCTCAAATTAATCTCGATGAAATTTATCGCAATCTTCGACATCGGCGTCCTCACAGTAATCTAGGATATCTTCGTTTTTTATCCTCCAAGTGCCCCAAGAACCATCGGCGATTAAATTATCCAGCCTATACTGGTATTTCTTATCGATATAAAACGAGTCCGTTGCGACCCTTACCGCGATATCAGAAAATTTATTTATCATCGACAGTAAATTTATACTCACATAAGCGAGCATCGAAGACCTCAAATGCGTATACTGCGCTGATTCTCCGTCGAGATAGCTAATTACGGTACCCAACTTTACTCCGTCAATGATAATATTCTCTCTGTTGCAGAATATTCCACGCGACACTGTATCGGCAATAATAAAATCCATTTCGGCATCGTTGATAAACAATCTAGCGTGTCGATGTTTATGATCAACGGATCCTCCTTGAGTAAATTTGCCAATTATTTTTCTTCCGATATCCTTCGCGTTTTCACAATCCGTCGGCAACCACACTTCAGTTTGTTTTCTATACGATATAATCGCCTCGCTAACCGTCAACGATACTAACATTGACGAATCCAGCATATATCTCAACAACACTATAGGGACCCAACGACGCTGCGATAAATGCCGACCAAACCAAATATAACAAATTTTATGTAAATTTTCAGCAAACTCGAATGAAGTGACACAAGCGAATCCGGTCATAACAAAATCAGGCAACGGCCCGTTAATTGCTACCCTTGTCATCTCGCTGGTGGGATGGCCAAATTTAGCAAAATAATCCGCACAATCGCCGTATCCGAGGAAACTTCCAGGATAGCACGCGCTCATATCAACGGAGATCATATCTTCGAAATAATATTTGGTATTCCACAATCCGCCATGGCCGTATTCGATACAGCTAAGTTGAATATCAGTAAGGTATTCGTTCCTTGTAGGTTTCCACGAATTTCTCTCTCTGGCAGCGTGAGCAGCAACAGACGGAACAGTAAAGCAGTTCGTTAATAACTGATCAGGATTTGACGAATATTTCACCGCGATATTTTTCAAAGATTCATGTGATTTTTCATCACGGTAAATATCTCCTCGAGGCAAGATAAACTGATCATATTTTTCTTCACTCGAGAATAACCAAACCGATATCGGATCAGATGCGGCTAATATTTTGATATATCGGAACATGGCATCGGAATTATCTTTTGCGCCTTCCACGGGATAAAATTTAACAGCGCGATCTCGCGGGAATATCATTACCGATTGCGACCACGCATGTGAATTATGATCAACAATTTCGATTGGAACTCCTCGAGATCTATATGGCGACGAATATAATATTTCTCCCGATAGCGTTTTCACCGTGATAGGAAATTTAAGTTTCTTGCTCAACACAGCTACATCGTCAATCGATGCGCCATCAACAACTGTCTTTGCCCATGAGTTAATTTTTTCCAACCTCAACTGAGTCAGGCCAGATCCACGACGGGCGTTTTTCATGTGCTCGATAACGCGCTCAGCCACGCAGTTTATCATCGGTGATTCCTTCATCGCAGGTAGATTTTTCATGTCAGGATTATTATTTAGCCGATAAATTCCATAGACAACAGCGCTAGATGGATACGCCCTGGCATAATAAGGACCGTCAATTCCCAATAATAATCCTGGCTTCGAATTTTTATCAAGAACAACATTTTTCTTACTACCACGTATTGGATCTCGTTTATCGCGAATAATCCAAGTATCGTCAGGCATTTGTACAATAAATTTTATTCCAAAGATAAATCGTTCTTCCTTGTGTTCGAATTTTATGTGCTCGATTATATTTTTCGCTCGTTCTAGATTCATCGTTGCATCAACAGAGTTAGTTTTCCATGTCGACCAAGTGTGAACCGCTCCATCATCGAGGAATTCTCTCTTGGCACGATCAACCTCAGGAATGATATATTCTGCCTCATCAAGATCAAATGCATCCATTATTATATTTTAGACAAATATTTAAATTATAATATGCAGTGCAAATGGATACCAATCGGATCAACAAAATCATGCGACAAATCCTGCAGAGGCGATTATTGTGGCGCTCACATATATGCGATTCGACGAGGCAGTAAAGGACCACAGCGGTGCTTAGTTTGTCAAGTTGGCACTCGAGGAAAGACTCGATTGTGTTTGTCCTGTGGAGGGAAAAATTATCGGGAATTGCGGAGATATTATGAAAAAAGATCCTCGTCGGTGATAACATGCGAAGAGGATTACATTAATCGATTCAAGGCAAATTATGATTTAGACAAACAGAATATTGTATATGGAAATGAAATCGACGATTCCTGCAATGAAAATCACGCACGAGTATAGATCTCATCCAACCATCGAGGGTTACGAGGCATCATCGGATGGTGTTGTCAGAAATATCAAAACGAAGAAAAATGTTGGTAGGGTTAGCAATTCGGGTTATCTCAGATTTACCGTCAGCGAGAATAAAAAAAGAAGACATATGAATTATTTCTGTCACAGGTTCGTTTACGAGTGCTATCACGGACCAATAGAAATCGGACTTGTTATCGATCACATCGACGGAAATAAATTGAATAATAAATTATCTAACATTCGAGCGGTAACGCAGAGTGAAAATTCAAGATCCGGCAATGCTGGTAGGCACCCTAAATACGCCAAGGTCATCAAATCGATAAATCAGGAAACGGGTGAGGAGATGATATTCACGTCGATGAGCGCCGCTGCAAGATATTTTAGTATTAATAAAGCATCGGTGCGACGAGTGGCAGAAAAAAAATATAAAGCAACATTTTCCTACAAATTTGACGAGTGGATCAAATTCTCCTATATTCCGATAATATTCGATTCGGAAAGCGACGAAGAATAATTGAATATTACAGGATTGTATAACATGGATGAGCAAACCATAAACAATATTATCGAAGCTATTGATGACCTGAGAAAAAAAAATATAAATCTTCCCTCGGAGTTGGACGCGAATAAAATCCGATCCGAATTTGAGACGATTGTTCAAGGGAAAATCGAATACAAATACACGCTACCATCCGAATACAAATTAATAAAGAAAATCCAAATCGCGATGTATCAATCACTTTCGACAGTCAGCGATGATCGCGTCGAGGATTTTGTTAAATTATCTACGCTGGTAGAAAAAGCTAGATTGATTTTATCAGAAGCATACGAGTCAAAAAAAATTACAAGTTCACGCATCAGACAGCTGAAAAAACTTGTCGATGAGGGTAAGGCCAAGGAAATCGCAGACTCTTGAATTTTCCTGAATATTTTCCGCAAACAACAAAAAAAAAACAAAAATTAAAAAAATATATTAATTTTGAAAATTTCCCTGGATTTTATTTATTTTTTTAGCCTGTTTTCCCTGGCGGACGGATTTACGATTTCACCAGCAAATTGATACTAACAGTTTCCCCGCGGATATCAAGCAAATTTCCTTTCTGATCCGTCAGTTTGAAATTTATCTTCGATAATAATCGATTATGACAACGCAGATAAAACGGATTCACCGGCTCCTTTATTATCAAATAACCCGGAGATGCGCTAGGTGAAAACGAATACAAGATAAAACCCTGCTGCGCTTGATTTGACTCTGACGAATCAACATTGTAGCTACCCTCGACAACATCCGCGTGAAGATAAATCGCGATAACTTCCGTTATATTAACGATACCCGGCGATATATGCCGCCCCTGCCCGGCGGGATCGTTATTGTGTTTGAGAAACAACGATAATTGTGTCTTCTCTGCCCATGCGGCATGTAACTTCGGAAATAACTCATCGATAGTATCAGTGACGGATTTTCTCATCTCAGCAACTTTATAACCGGGAAATTTGAAATTTGGTAGCGTTTCCTCGGTTATATTTAGTAATGTCATAAATTTTTTCTTATTACCCGAATTTTCGAAAAATTCGTATCTGTAGGAATTCCACCCAGCAGATATATCGTCGATGATAGCCTTAATGAATATTCCGTGATAATATTCAAGGTCGTTCGCAAGCCTATTCAAATATTTCACGTATTTTAAAATAAATTTACACGAAATTGATTTATCCGAGATACATTCGTTAAATAATGTTCTCACATGAGATAAATATAAATTATGTTCCGTGTTAAATTCATCGATAGTTTTTTTTATATAATCGCCGGTTATTATGGTCGGGGGTGGTGTGGAGGAGGCGGAAATAAATGCTATTGATTCCTCATCAACGGAAGCAAAGACAATTTTTATTTTGCCGGATTTATGTTGATTAATGAAATTAATAGCTAAACTAACTCGATCTAAGTGATATGAGAGAACTTCATACGATACCTCGTCGGTGATAAAGTCGGATTTTTTTGGTTCGGGCTGCCTTGATGAATCCTTCGAGATAAAACCGGGGGTTGTATCATCTGATGTTTCCACAGGCGGAATTTCAGGCCAACCTAATATAGATCTAATCGATGATTGGTAAATATCTACCATGTAAGGTGATTTCACTTCTATCATCGATGACAGCGTTGGATCATGCGCAGATATTTTTATTCCCGGAGTAGCATCGCCGGTTATATTTGATATTCTGGTGGTAAATTCCTTATCTAGTTGATCAATTTCGTAACTGCCTGTTGGTATACCAACATATATCCAATCAGGAGTTCCATCGGGTTTGGTTTTATTAGCAAAAACAAGCGAATTGTTTGATAATAATTTACCAAATGATTTCGATCTAACATTGGGCCAACTATTGTAGACACGCAACTGTATTAACGCAATTTCTTTGACGCTGATTGGCGTTGGAAAATTAATGCTAAATTCAGGTTTGGTGGAGCTTAACGATATTAGTGTTGTTGTCGGCGGTGTCGTGTTTGTCACTATCTGGGCTAGCTCGGACATTATTAATATTCATTTGTTCAATCTCCGAGTAAATACCGATCATTGCCGAAAATTCTAGATCGGAGATAACGCCGTCGTTAAGACTCTCGGAAAGCAGCGATGATAATTTCGAATACGCGTCATTGATCTTGGTTAGTTTGTTTTTGTACAATGATAACTTCTCACTCGCGCATGATGAGATTTTTTTCGCTACGATATTGAGAACACCAGCGATTGTCGTTGTTGACGAGATTATTATCGTTGCTACGATCGGCGCGATTGTTGTTACCGCGGATAAAATTATTCCAGCACCAGCGACTATCGCGGATACCGTGTACACGGCAACGTCAATGATAACTAATCTACGCTGGTATTTCTTTATTTTTATCTGATACTCGTCGAGGAGTTTTTTTAGTGAATCCTGCCATGATCGCGCCTGATTGTAACGGTAATCCGATGCGGTCATTTATTAATCTACGATAACAATTACGGATTACCAATTGTGTTTTTTTATCCCGGAATACCAACTGTTTTCCATCCTGATAAATATTCGAAAATTACAAAATAGGGAATCGGTCCTGTAGTGGTTCTGTCTGACGGTTCTAGTTCGCATACAATATTGCTATCTTCACTTAGCGAAACAATAAAAAATCCGGGATAAAATTCGTGGATTTTACGGTTTTGTTCTTGTATCTTAAATTTTATCTCAGAGATAATATATACTCGATATACGCCAGTAATTGGCACGGTGAAAATAAACCCGATACTGTTTTCAAGGTCCCAAGTATAATTATATGTATTCAACACAAATGGCACATTGCAGTTAAGATTTTTTGTTACCACCTGATCCGGCACGTGAAAACGCGCCAATTTTGGAAGATTCAGTGGTGATATTTTTGTGTTAATATCGCTAATTTTTGAAGTTGCGTTGAGAAGTTTCGTGTTATAATCTCGAATTTCTCCGTCATACACTAATGTATCGACTTTTTTATTCGCTAATTCTCGTACCGCGGAGGTTTCCTCGGATATTTTAGTAACATCTTCGCTGATTTTTTTTGTTTTCTCGTGGAGGTCGTTATGTGATGTTCTATCGGCTTTTTGAAATATTAATGCACGTGACGCTTCAATATCTTTGTTGATTTGGGCGATATCCTCATTGATGGATTTTATTTTCTCGCTGAGATCGCTGTGTGATGTTCTATCGGCTTTTTGAAATATTAATGCACGTGCCGCTTCAATATCTTTGTTTATTTGGGCGATATCTTCGTTTATTTTCTTTGTTTTCTCGCTGAGATCGCTGTGTGATGTTCTATCGGCTTTTTGACCCATCGCGGTATTTATTTTGGTAATTTCCTCGTTGATGGATTTTACTCTCTCGATGAGATCGCTGTGTGTAGTTGAGGAGGTTTCGATGAATTTTTTTATATCCTCGTCGAGTTTTTTATTGAGATTTTTTGATACCTCCTCGAGTTTTTTAAGATCGTTAGTTAGTTTGTTAAATCTTTTTGTCACTCTGTCCTGAAGATCGTCGTGTAATGCTTTATCGGCCTTTAGAAGCAACGTTGCTGATAGTTCTCTGTCGGATTTTTCCACATCCGCGATATTGGCCTTTAGAAGCATCGCCGCTGATAACTCTCTGTCGGATTTTTCTACATCCGCGATATTGGCCTTTAGAAGCATCGCCGCTGATAGCTCTTTGTCGGATTTTTCCACATCCGCGATATTAGCCTTTAGTGGTAATACCGCGATAATATCAGTAATATCAGCAATAGATTTTAATACCATCTCCGATTGGCGAGTAAATTGACTGATATGATCATTATATTCTTCTCGCTTGATTATATCAGTTATTTTGACATTACTGGTTTGTAATCGCCCTTCGGTATTTTGAAAAACAGCAACTTCGCCAGGATCTACCTCTGACAGTGATAGAAGATTGTTAATATCGCTCTTGGTTGCGAACTTTGATAGATCGACGTCAGTCACTTCTGCTTTTTCCTTCCTGTAGATAAATCTACCGTAAATATCAACCATGATATTTATCTACGGCGTATTCAAATACAATTTTGTGATACGGACCGGATGATTTTGAAATTGCGTCAAGAACATTAATTGACTCTGGACCACATATTGGTGGATCAGCTAATGTTTGTGTTGGAAGAGTCGAATACCAAATCGGAAGTTTCAACGAAGTTACGTATTTGATAAATTCATTTGGTGGCGCTAATCCATACGAGTCAAAGTAAACGACTTCGCGAGGATTAATCGCGTAGGCAATCCAATGGGTGCCAGGGCCGGTATTTTTATCGAGATTTATTATTCCTGTCTCGGTAGGGTTTGGTTTGTCTGGCAGTTGATCCCGCATAAATACGCCTCTGAAAAATTTTATTTTTTTTTTCTTTGCTTCGTTGATTAGATCTAAATTTGAATAGGCCGTGCTAATCTTAGGCCGGATCCGTATGGGGGACGTCTTAGATAAAGGCCGGATCCTTTTTGTTGTTTTTGCAAAAGTCTCGTGATTATAGAGAGAGGGGGGAAGGGAATTCGTCCTCCCTTTTTTTTACCGTATCCCCTTCCGGTAATTTTACCTGTTACTGCGGAACCTACTTGGGAACCTATACCTGTGAGCGCGCCTAATCCTAGTGCCTTTCCAATCGCCGGAAGAGCCAATTTCGCTAGCCCCAATAGAGGAAGAAACCCGCCTGTTTTGACCATATCTCTGATGGCGCCTATGGAGAGACTCACATGAACACCGGAATTTGCTGATTTGGCCTTGGTAAATCGTTCACGTTGAATTCTAGTTAGCGATAGTTTGTTAGGTCCACCATGAATTTGATCGTTTTTCAAGGTTAATTTCAAACCGATTCGTTTTTCTGTTGCTCTTTGGAGTTTTTTTATCTGACCCGGGGTCAGAGTTACACTGACGTGTTCGTATGGCATATTAATAATCGCTTAATCTAAATTTGGAATTTGTCACATATTCTCGACAGGAGCATCGATAACTCTCATTTTACCGCTGATGCCTTCCAGGATCATTGTTCTATCACTGAGGATTACCGCGATGGCCCTTGCTGGTCCGCCTGTGTTAATTCTGGCTTTGAAAAGAATATCGACAACGGATTGTTTTACCAAATCGAGATGCTCCAGGGAAAAGTAATAGATAGGATAGCGAGTATTAAAATCCAACTGTGATATTTGTAATCCTGTATCGATATTTTGATCGCGACCCATGAAACTTAGCAATCGATGATATGCGCGGGCAGTCGAATAGTTGGCAAAATCGATGGCTATTTCCTCTGATGGTTCTTGCTGGCCGTTTATTCTCAATGAAACGTTTGTTGCCGCGAATTGATCGAATATCATATGGCTGTGTTCTTGATCGTATCTATTTGCATTTTGAAGAGCAACAAAGATGTGTCTAGGTGCCGAAGCGCCCTGTTGTGACGCAATTCCCCAGGTAAATATTCCGTTGATATTAACATCGCAGGAGTCGGTCATCGTTGTCAACCAGGACATGACGGATTTTCCGCCTTGATTCATGAATGATAATAATTTTTCTTCCTCGAGCATCGATGGAACTATCGCTGGCATCCACAAGGTAAATTTTTCAAGGACAACTTTACCGACATTAGCGGCATCCGCACTAGCTTCTCGCCAGATGGCTTTGTTACTGCCAGCAGCGTCTCGAACGAAAGTTATCGTGTGTTTTGCTCCGTAAATAACTTTTCGGAAATGCCTGCAAAATCCAAAAATGTGAGATAGCGGAATTGCACAGGAAAATCTTCGTTCATCGCCAGTCAACATGACTTTCCGCGTGGCAAATCCAAGGTTATAATTGGGATTGGTGTTAATTATCATGCTTTCGACGTCAGCGTCAGCATTATTAGCGTTATTTCTCGGTCTCCTGACGATATACTGGACATGATCAGCGTGATCAGAATTATCCTTGGCGAACATCATGCTAGGACCGGCTGATCTGGTAAAATCATCCGAGTATCTCGCTAGGCCTATAATCGTCGTTGCTATATCAACGTTATCTGTAATTGATTCGATCTCTCTTCCATCGATCATGTAAGTGGCGCTCTTGAATAATGCCATAATACCGTTATTGACAAATCCGACTTTGAAATTATCGCCAAAGTTGGTATCGTTTGTCCTAATAATTCTCCCAACAACCTCGATATATGCCTCAGATGGAAGAAAATACCTTGTTGTATCGTGGACTTGAATTTCCAAGCGATTAGGTGTATTTGGGTCAACTGCTTCGTACGAGAAATACTGGAAATCCCGCACGGATGTGTCCCTGCCTACAGGCTCGTCCATGTCAAACACTTCATTTGACACTTGTGCGAACATTTATTATTAAGAATATCATCTAAAACGAAGACCGCTACCTGAAATAAAACTTGTATTTGCAACTTTATTTGCTAGATTTGTCTTAGCAATTTTATTTGCTAGATTTTTCTTAGCAACTTCCTGCGCTATATTTGTCTTAGCAACTTCCTTTGCTAGATTTGTGTTAGCAATTTCATTTGCGAGATTTGTCTTAGCAACTTCCTGCGCTAGATCGTCTATTTTTTTATTTGCTGCGTCGTTTATGATTTTACTAATTTCGGGTGGCATTTCTCTGGTGCTAGGTAATTTGACGGGTTGTTTTTTGCGAATTAAATTTGATATTTTACTTTTGACAAAATCGTAACCTTTACTGGCCAAATTACCGATACCAGAGATAGCAGTCTCGCCGATTTTTCCTATTGCTTTTAACCCGAGTTGTTTGACCGCGGGTCCGATTTTAGGTATTATTCGCGTAAAGAGACTTCCAACAATATCGCCGAATCCATTACCGTGTATATATTTGTATACGGGCAATCGAGAGTTTACTACGCGGACCTGCTTGGGTCTACGCTGATGCTTGTGAACAATCATGTTATTTCAATTATGTTATTTTAATCGATGAGCTCATCGACAAGTTCCTTGTAAATATAAGAGTTAATGATGCCACCACGGAATAATCGCTGACAAATATCTGAGGCTTCGTTGATTACTTCGCGAGAGTTATTTCCGGCTCGTTTTCCTCCGATTAATACCTCAAGGCGAGATACATCGTTGACAACACTGTCAGGGCAAACGGTATATCCGCTTCCTGTCTTTGGTTTTGGAAATAACGATGGCGATAACGCTTCCTCGAATTTCTCCTCTTCTTCTTTTTTTTCACCTAATTCTCTCACAGCCCTTTGAAATTTTTTGAAGGTGGGATTATTAGTATCGATTTTCTCTCTCCTTGAGGCAAAATACACAACGGGAACCCATTCCTCGGGGATATATTTTTCAAGAGCTGCGGGACGTAAATATTTTCCTTTTTCATCGTAACCGTATTTTGCTATTTTAAACAGGTCGCCTTCATTTAATTTTTGAATTCCAATGTTCGTAAAATCTTCCTCGGGTCTTCTTTCATTGAGATTAGAAAATTCAAACGGTCCAGTAATTGGAGTAGTTGCATATCTCTCAAAATGAACAAAATTCACATCATCATCCCTGGCCTGAGATTTATCAAATTTTAATCGGTATATTGCCTTATACCAGAGAGTTCGTGAAGTATAATAATCTGATCCCTTATCTGTTAAATATTGATGTCGATTATCAAAACTACGCCTCGCAAAATATCCAAGCTCCTCAAGATTATTATGATCAATTTTGTACAATTCCAAATTCATATTGATAATACCATCTTCTCTAAATTTATTCTTTATATTTGCAACAGGATCGGGTCCTTTTTCCTTCTTTTCTTTTTTTTCTTCCTTTGATATTTCTTCTGGTCCTTCTTCTTCTTGCGCTTATTCTTCTTCTTCTTGCGCTTGTTCTTCTTCTTCCTCTTTTATTCGTTCTCGTTGTACTTTTTTCGTTTGTAGATTTTCCCTTAATTCCTCTATATACCGCTCAATCTTATCTTCTCGTTGTGCTTGTTCTAGTTGTTCTTGTTCTCGTTGCGCTCGTGCTTGTGCTTGTGCTTGTGCTCATGCTTGTGCTTGTGCTTGTTCTAGTTGTTCTTGTTGCGCTCGTGCTTGTGCTTGTGCTTGTGCTTTTTGTGCTTGTTCTTGTTGTGCTTGTGCTTGTGCTTGTGCTCGTGCTTGTGCTTGTGCCTGTGCTCGTGTTTGTGTTTGTACTATTCGTTCCGGCAATAATCGAGTGTGTTGCTCAATGTCTCTCGTCATAGGAATAAGACCGCGCTTCCTAAGTTCGTTATCTTCCTTTTTGTCACCGTATGCAACTTGCTCGATTGCTCCAGTGACTGGACTCAACAACTTTGACGATACCTCACCGAGATGATACTGCGAGTCTTCGTAACCACGAACATTTCTCTTAAATAATTGTTTTGTCGGGATAAACTTTTTTAATGCCGCTAATTGCTCTCGCGCTAATCTGGCAGAATGAGGCTCTCCAACTCTACTAGCTTTCCGACTCATATTATTTTCAACTATATTGTTTTAATGCGAGGTAAAATTAGGATCAGCAGCCAAATCCTTTGTGCAAAAATGACAGCAGAATAATTTTCCACCCCCCCCCCCCCCTAAAATCTTCCGTTTTTTCTATGCCCGAATACACATAAAAATTGAAATCGGTAACGAATTTACGCAAATTAATTTTCGTAGGAAGGCTTATTTTTGAAATCTGAGGCTTCTACGGAGAAAGTTCTCGTAGGAAGGCTTATTTGGTCTGAAACGTCTGGTCTGTACAACTTCCCTGCTGCTAACACAATATAAAAACGCCAGTAAGATCGAAAACATACCCATTGTGTTTATTACGATGATTCTGAAATAATATCCTTGTCCATGACAGATTCTAGAAACAGACACAAATAGAACAATAACAGAAATGTGCTACGGTTTTTACCCCCACAAAAACTACTCACTTTTGTATGCAAATAGGAGACGATTTTAAATGTAATTTTCATTGTATTTTGTTAGAAGGGCAAACTTTTAATTAAATATCATACACGTGTATTAACTTGAGATAAAGCAGATCATTGTTCTTGGTATCCTACTCAAAATTAATTACAATTCTTAACATTTATTTTTTGAACAGGTGATAGGCAGGATCAACGAAACCAAGGTCAGCTTTCAAGCCTTATATATGCTTTCATAGCAAGTTTAAGAAGTAGCTTGTAGATATTTTAGGTAACAAATTTAGCGACATTGTTTGAAAAGCACACAAGATATTAAACTAACAGAGATGAATGTATCGTTTCCGCTGAATATGTTGTTACGGATGAACATCAAATCTAAAGAGGTTGTAAAGACTGAAAACATAATAATGTTGTTCTTATACTGACTGTAAATAAATGTGATTTTCCTTAACTTCTCTGAAACACATTCATTTAGAACAATTATAGAAATGCCTAAATACACGACATCACAATTTTATTTGAAATACAGAGAAATGTATAAAAGTCTTTTTTATCATGTTTTGGTGTAATGGTAAAGATTTTAGACCAGATGTTTTTGCAAACTTTTAACATTAAAAAGAAAGTTTTATTACACGTTAAGTCCTTATTAAAACTGATCACATGTTTTATATTTTGGCACAGTAAATAAGCAGAATCAAGGAAATCAAGGTAACCTTTCAAATCTCACATATTCTTTACTGAAAAATCAAAACAAAATTGAATGCTAATTAGATTGCGGTTGTTTTACAGTGTTTACGTTAGTATTGATACTTGACCATATCCAAGATAATTCTAATATATCTTATGTGTAATATATCTGATGCTTAATACACACATATGTTTATTTGTTGTATGTTGGAAACAAATAAGTGTTAAATTTAAGAGTCGCATGTGCTTCCAGTATTTTTGAAATTGCCGTTACTCGTGACCAAGACTCAGTTCTTGATACGAGCGAATAAAAACTCTCTAACCTCTTCGGTTATATTGGTGTCAGTACACACACACACACACACACACACACACACACACACACAGATATATATATATATATATATATATATATATATATATATATATATATATATATATATATATATATATATATATATATATATATATATAGAGAGAGAGAGAGAGAGAGAGAGAGAGAGAGAGAGAGAGAGAGTGTCGTTCTGTCGTATTGGGGTGGGTTTCTCCCAATATAATTTAATTAAATTATATTGAAAGTTCCACACTGGCTCGTTAGGTTAGAAAGTTAAATTAGTGATGATGTAGATTTACAGCTCTGAGCCCCCAGTCAGCAATGCCGACGGTTAAATTATAGAGAACACGAAGATGAAATTCAATCAATAACAATTTAATAAATGTGATAATTTAAAACGATAACTTCCAATCACTCGTCTTTCCCTCGACCAAGTGACAGCCTAATTCATCCCGTGATTTACAGTTTGAGTTCGATTTTCCCCCTGTCCTTGCATCTACTCATCTATTTCTTCGCGCTGATTCTTCCTTCTTTCCGTTCCTCTAACTCCTCTTTTGTCTCTGTTTCCCTCTCTCTACTATCTCCTCCTCCAACTTCGCTCCAGACTTTACTTCACCTTTCTTCTCCTTTCCTCCGTCTCTCTATCCGAGACTACGGGACCAAACTTTAAATGGTCTGTCCCTCAAAGCTTCCTGTGAAAAACCACAAGGCGTTAACAAATGTTTTATCGAACCTCACCTCACACTATAACGACAATTAACCATCAGATAGCTGTCACTGTTTCGGCCACGCATGCATACACATCGAAATTCCCACACACTTCTTGCAGGGTAAACAATGGCGTAATAACACAGTATCAGCGAATTGTTATACAGACATCAATACATTGCGTCACGTCAGTATATACACATATATATTTAATCTCATCGTACTACAATCTGACAAAATCAGACGCATGTCTGTACATTACAAATATTCAACAATGGCAAAATCTATAATCATATGAACATATGTGTTAGTCTACTATAAAATACCCACATAGTAAATTACAATATTAACTCTTACGACGGCTGGCACGCTATATAATTCTTTACAAATATCAACTCATTTTTTCAAATATGCAAACATATTAACAAAACAAAGTAATTCTTCGTACTACGATTCTAGTACTAATAAAGTATACATACGACCTACAATTAAAATGCAGTCGCATTCCACAAAGACCGAACAAATATCTACTGACCTTTTGAAGCTTTCTGTACTTAGACCTTCCCGCTCTAAGATTTTCCCGCCAATAACGAATGGCTATTCGGAGTTACGCTAACCTCTTCTATGGGTAATTTCTCTCAGCGAACTAACTTTTGCCGGAAAACGCAGGGATATCATTCTACCCAAATCAAGGTCTCCCCATATCTCGATTCTGATTGGGTGGCGCTGTGCCCCTGTCCAATCGTCTTAGCGGCCAGTTCAACCTGTCTGTCTGTTTGCAGGGGAAAGAAGTTAGGACACTCCCACTTCTTCAGGCAATTTCTTTTGATCTTGGAAACATTTCGACACCTAGGTGATAACTGGCTATCGGGCGCCTCGCAACTCCGATGTCCGGTTTTTCGATTCTAGCCACAACAATCTTACGTAACTGATTAGTGCTAGCCTTCGGCAATGTTCGACATCAAACAATGACCCGTCAGAATTACCTTGATTATACATGTTTCAAACTGGGCTACTCTGGGTCGGGGTAAACATGACATCCCCCCCCGCTTGAGAATAAAATCGGGATTTTATTCCCTCAAAATTACTTCAAATGCAATGGCATTAATACACGAAATAAAGAACATCATAGCGACAGTACACACTGAGTATGAACATGACTAAATATATATATATACAACGATCTATACCATTTCAGCGCTCCTGCTCATGAAATCGGCGCCTACGTTCTCAGTTCCTTTCACGTATCTGATCTGCATCTGGTATTGTTGTAAGAACAGCGACCATCGCATCAATCGTCCATTCGACAATTTCGCCTGCGCGAGGTACGCGAGTGGTTGGTGGTCCGTCTCCAAGATGAACTTCCGCCCGTATAAGTACCGCTCGAACCGTGATATACCGAACACGATTCCGAGGCATTCTCTCTCCGATACGGAGTAGTTCTTCTCGGCAGCTGACAACTTCCGACTGCCGTACGCGACAGGAAAAAGCGTCTCATCGTATTCCTGTAGTAGTACTGCTCCTAGTCCCGTGTCACATGCGTCGGTGCGAAGAACGAAGTCTTTTGCCAGATCCGGTAGACGGACAACTGCGTCGGATGTAAGTCTATCCTTCAGCGTTTGGAAAGCGTGCTCACACGCATCTGTCCAAATAACCTTAGTCGGGGCACGTTTCTTGGTTAGGTCGGACAACGGTCCTGCAATCGCGCTGAAATTGGCCACATACCTCCGGTAATACCCGGCCAATCCCAGAAATGACCTCACCTCAGTTTTCGTGGTGGGCCGTGCGGTGTTTCTCAGCTGCTCCACCTTCGACTTCTCTGGGGACAGCGTACCTCGGCTCAGGGTATGTCCCAAATAGTCCAATGTCCGGAACCCTAGGTGACATTTGGAAGGGCGAGCTGTCAATCCCGCCGACGCAGCCGCTCCAAAACGTCAGCTAACAGAGTGAGGTGTTCACCCCACGTCGCTGTGGCTAACAAGAGGTCATCCATGAAGTTGTGGACACCCCTATCGCGTAAGGGTTCCAACAACTTCCGCATCATCCTAGTAAAGACGCTGGGCGCGTTTTGTACCCCGAACGGCATGACCAACCATTGGTAGGTCCCGTCGGGAATAGCAAAAGCTAGTTTTGCCCTATCCTCCTCCCTTACCGGAATTTGCCAATAGCCCTTGGACAAATCCAGCTTGGAGAAATATTTCGCTTTTGAGACAGAAGCGAAAATATGTTCCGGGTCAGGTAGCATTTCGACTTGAAATTCTGTCACCTGATTTAGCTTCCGGTAGTCGACACAAACCCGATGGGTGCCGTGCTTCTTCTGCACTAGGACTACCGGAAAGCTGTACGGAGAGTCGGCGGGTTCGATCACTCCCAGAGCAATCATCTGCTCGATCTCCTCCCTTACGACTTGTCGTTTTGCGTGTGGCAAGGGGTAGTGTTTCCGCTGGACTGGCCGGTTATCCACCAGCTTTAACCCGAACTCGACAAGCGACGTTCTCCCGGGTATTTCCGTAAGCACATCGGAATACCCGGCCAGCAACGTATCAATCTCTTCCCGCTGTACCGCAGTCAACATGGGGTCGCACTCCACGTCCGAGGGTGTCTCAGCCCTCATTAACGGACAGCTCGGAACAGTGTTGGCACCTTCCGCATCGCCTTCGGCGTCCTCGGTGACTATCGTGGCGATAACAAAATCGCTGACGGTCTCTCTTTCCCGGTATCTCTTAAGGAGATTGGCATGGTGCAATTTCTCCTTCGTTGGTAGCCGTATCCGATATGTTTGACCTCCGACCTTCTCGGTGACAACGTATGGACCCCTCCAGGAAACTTGCAACTTGTTGTGTTCTTTGGGCAGCAGTAACAACACCTTGTCCCCTACTTCAAACTGGCGTGGTTTTGCGCGCTTGTTGTAATTCTTCGCCTGACGCGCCTTCGCTCGCTTGAGGTTCTCCTGTGCGAGGGAACAAACTTCCTCCAGTTTGTTGCGCAAGTCCGCAACGTATTGGTAGGTGGTGCGTACCTCCTCCACAGCGTGATCGTCCGTCCACAGTTGTCTCAGTACGGCGATTGGGCCGCGTACGGTCCTCCCGTACAGGAGTTCAAAGGGAGAGAACCCTAAACTCGCTTGAGGTACTTCCCGGTAGGCGAAAAGCATGGCAGGAATATACCGATCCCAATCCTTGGGGCGGCCTTCGAACAGCTTCTTGAGCGTGTTCTTTAGGGTCCCGTTAAACCGTTCGACCAGTCCGTTACATTGAGGGTGATACGGTGTAGTCGTGAGGTGCTTAATTGACATCAGTCGGTTTACCTCTGCCATGACGCGACTCATGAATTGTGTCCCTTGGTCGGTCAGGATCTCGTCGGGCACTCCAACTCTTGACCAAATCCCAAACAGCGCTTCCGCGACGGTTTCCGAATCAATATTACGCAGCGCAACGGCCTCCGGATAGCGTGTAGCGTAATCTACGACCGTTAAGATGTACCGATTTCCGTGCGACGACGCGGGTTTTATCGGTCCGATCAAGTCCATCGCGACGCGTCTAAACGGTTCATCGATAAGGGGTGTACTCCCCAAGGGGACGGGTCGATGATCCGTTTTCGGTGTCATTCTCTGACACTTGTCACAGGAGAGACAGAACCGTTTGACGTCTCCCTGGACCCCTGGCCAGTAGAATCCTTTGACAAGACGGTCCCGCGTCTTGGCAATTCCCATGTTTCAACACTTCCCCTCGCTTCTCTTTTGGTAGGACGACTTGCTTAAAGAGTTCGTTACCATTCCTGGCGTAGCGATACAAGATCCCCTTCTTGTATGCGAACTTCACCCCGCCATTCGGAGTCTCTTTCTCCGTTCCTGCTGCAGCGTATTTGTGCAACTGCGCCAGAGTTGCGTCTTCCTGTTGAAGCTTCCTCAGCTCGGCCGGAAGAACGTTACTCACCGGTGTCTATGTAACTTCTATCGGCTTCGCTTTCGTCTGTCGACTCTTGGACCTGGTTTCCACAGCACTCACCGGCATCGGTGTGCAGGTTTCGGGGTTCGGTTGTGGCAACACATAACGACATCCCAGTATGACGTCATGCGACAAACCATCCAAGCATGCAGCTTCAATTTTCCCCTTCACGTACGGTGAATCGAGGTCAATGACAGCCATTGGCAATGAGTCACACGCGCTGTTCGCGTACTGAACTTCGATTAGCTCCCCTGTGTAATCCTCGGGCTTAACGTACTTCTTGTCGACAAAGGCTGGGACGCTACACCCAGTGTCATACAAGATTGTGGCACCTTCTCCGTTGACAGTAGCAGACGCGAGGTTGGCTGGGTTACAGCTTGCCTCCGGCTCGCGCTCCTTCCTAGCGACGGCATTCACCTGGGTCTGCCTACCCTTGGGACAGTCCCAGGCAATATGCCCCGGGCGCTTGCAGTTGTAGCACGTCGGCGGCCCTCGCCGACCTGCAAGTCCCGCTTTCGTGGGTGAGGCCTGTCCAGGTCTATGGTTGGCATCCTTACCTGTAGATTCCCCTCCGACCCTCCCGTCGCCCTGACGGTTACGGACAGCCGGCTCTACCTCAACCACACGGCGCGACTCAGTGGGTCGGGGTCGGTCCGCACCCCCGGAACCTCCACTTTTCGAGTGTGCCTGCTCGTATCGCTCCGCCATGCTAGCGATCTCTTCGAGCGTCCGGTGTTCTCTCTCTGCTAGAAAGACTGTCAACTCGCGACGGTAAGTACTCAGGACATGTTCCTTGAATATAACCTCGCGTAGCCCGTCGTACGATCGTTCGACTTCGGCCATCTTCATCCACTTCTCAAATAACCCTCGAACACGGGTGTGGAATTGAGAGTGGGTCTCCGTTGCCTTTTCGTCGAGTCCCGAAAAAGTTTACGATATGTTTCGGCGGTCAGCCGATAATGGCAGAGAAGGGCCTTTTTGAGCGCATTGTAGTCGTCAGCATCGTCTGCAGCTAAGCCGTGGTAGACTTCACGAACTGCACCTTGCAAAAAAGCTGAGACATTAATCGCCCAATGTTGTTCAGGAATTTTATGAGCGTGAGCGAGTTTCTCAAACTGAACAAGAAAATCGTCGATAGATTCCTCCTTATCGCTGAACCGCGGCATACTTATCTGGACCATTCGTTGGTCGATGAAAGGTCGTCCAGTCCCTCCAGAACTTGTGCTAGCGTCGTCCCGATCTATGTCCCTAGCGGCTAACCTGACCTTCTCCATTTCGAGAGTGTGAGAAAGCTCTCGTTCTTTTGTGGCCGCTGATATCCGGGCCAGCTCCAGCTCTCTGTCCGCGGCTATCTTGGCCAGTTCTCGCTCTTGGTCCGCTGCCATCTTAGCCAGCGCCTTCTCCGCTGCTTTTTCTGCCTTCCATTCCTTGATTCTTTCTTCAATAAATGCTGCCAGGCGATCTACCTCGTATCCGAGATCTTCCGAGCCCATGGCACGGTACTCCTTTATCATTTGCCTTTCTGTAGCTATATTGTTAAACTAATAGGATGTAATACCTTGTCTCGACCTTACTAACAATGGACAGATATTACAAGTTCCCAGCCAAATACTTACCTGTCGACAACAACTAATTTCGTTCAGGTAAGATATTTGCTCGATATTTGCTTCACAATTACTGCAAGTAATTAAAGATCTACCAAACATGCAAATATCAAAGATAACAAACACAAGATGAGAAAATCATAAAAATTCAAAATACATAGGACGGAAAACATCTCACACTGTTCACTAATACTTCCTAACAAATAAACTTTTAGGTCGCAAAATAATATTTATGTCTAATTCAAATCCCGGACGAGCCCCCACTGTGTCGTTCTGTCGTATTGGGGTGGGTTTCTCCCAATATAATTTAATTAAATTATATTGAAAGTTCCACACTGGCTCGTTAGGTTAGAAAGTTAAATTAGTGATGATGTAGATTTACAGCTCTGAGCCCCCAGTCAGCAATGCCGACGGTTAAATTATAGAGAACACGAAGATGAAATTCAATCAATAACAATTTAATAAATGTGATAATTTAAAACGATAACTTCCAATCACTCGTCTTTCCCTCGACCAAGTGACAGCCTAATTCATCCCGTGATTTACAGTTTGAGTTCGATTTTCCCCCTGTCCTTGCATCTACTCATCTATTTCTTCGCGCTGATTCTTCCTTCTTTCCGTTCCTCTAACTCCTCTTTTGTCTCTGTTTCCTCCCCCTGCGGGTCCGGGGTTGTAGAATTGGCCCGACGTGCCTCGCTACGTGTCGTAAAAGGCGACTAAGTAGAGGCAACCTGTTTGCCGTGGGTTGCGTCCCGTGTCGGGGGAGGAAAGGATCCTGGTAGTTGAGCAGTTCCCTGCAATACACTACTTTGGCCTCTACTTCTCTTAGACGGGTGGTCGGGATGGGCCCGGTTCCGACAAATCGGCTGGTCACGCCGAGCCCTAGGAGGTCTTTATTAACTTTCTCACCTTCTTTCTCTCTCTCCTTGTATCTCTCTTGATACCACCGTTGCCCCTATATTCTTTTCCTTTATATTTCCCTTTTCCAAGTCTTAGAAGGCTTCCTAGAAGGCGGTGGCTTAACGGGTCAATCGGGGGGTAATTTTACCGACCTTAGAAATTGGCGACTTCAGGGTCATTCAAAGGTAATTTTATCAACTGAGTATGGCATCTGTGTATCCCTGACACTTGAAAAGTGTCCCCTTGTTGGGCTCCTTGGTGGGTGGGGAGCACGGGTGCTGAATTTTTAATCTAGCCATCATGGATAATTCCAAAAAAAATCAAAATAAAAGATCGAAACCCTTATCAGAGTCTGACGATGAACCATGTAGTGTGGAGTCATTTCCACGCTTCATGGTCATACAGTCAAAAGATGCCACGAAACCGCTTGCCGCACTATCTCCATTTGTCATCGAAAAGACTATCACAGGATCGATTGGCACACCTAAAAGTGTTAAAAAGTTGAAATCGGGTTGTCTTCTTATTGAGTGTGAGCGACGAGGTCAATCAGACAATATCAGGAAAATGAAAACGTTCTTTGATATCCCAGTAACCTCATTCGCTCACACCACACTGAATACGTCCAAAGGCGTGATTCGCTGCCGTGACTTGGCTGGAGTCACCGACGCTGACATCATCGAAGGAATGAAAGATGAAGGTGTCACTGCAGTCCGACGAATACGTATTAAACGTAATAACAATCTGCAGGACACCAACACCATTGTACTCACCTTCAACAGGCCAACTGTACCCAAAGTGGTGAAAGTTGGCTTTTTGCAAGTAAAGGTAGAGATTTACATTCCCAACCCCCTTCGGTGTTATAAGTGTCAAAAATACGGCCATCACGAAGACCGCTGCTCCAAGAGCCAAATATGTGGCCGATGCGGAGACAATGCTCATCAGGAATCTGATTGTAGAGCAACTCCGCATTGTGTCAACTGCGGAAAAGAGCACCACGCAAATTCCAAGGATTGCGATACCTGGAAACAGGAGAAGGAAATTCAGAGGGTAAAATACACAAATAATATTCCCTATCCAGAAGCCAGAAAAATTGTACAGGCAAAAACAGCCCATCCTGGCCCATCCTTCTCCACTGTAGTGAAGAGCAATCCTAAAACAACGAAGGACGCTCAAACACAAACAGAAGCACCCGATTCAACACCAAATTCAAACACCCCCCATTACCAAGCACAGAAAAACACGGCATCTACTCAGACTACATTTAATAATACCCAACAACCTAAATCACCAAAGAATAAAAAATCTCACGGAAACAGGCAACAAAAGGGGTCAGATGACCCCATCAAACTTTATAACAGGTTTGGAGACATCGAGAGCATGGATGCAGAAGAATCTGCTCCATGCGCCCAAGGGAACTCCAGACCTACAAACAAAAAATTCACCCCCGTACTTCCTCCAGAGAAATAACAAAACAAATTCCGTCTGCGAAAGGTCTAACCTAGCTCCACAATCTTTAATTTAAATTTATAATGAAAAACACTATCATACAATGGAATTGTCGAGGACTTAAAGCAAATTACAATGATATTCTCCTGCTTTTAAACGAACATGATCCTGCGGTACTATGCCTTCAAGAAACCTTCTTGAAAGATACAGACAATATCACATTTAAAAACTACTCCCTGTTTAAAACCTGCTCTCCAAATGCTGACAGGGCATCAGGAGGAGTTTCTGTTATTGTGAACAACAGAGCTCCTCATAGTTTCATTACTTTAAACACCAATTTACAAGCCATTGCTGTAAGCGTCACTCTACATCGAGTGATTACATTTTGCTCTATTTATTTACCACCAAACACTAACCTAGTACCAAACGAACTCGATAATCTTGTTCAACAGCTTCCCGCACCCTTTGTTTTACTCGGGGATTTTAATGCCCATAACATTTTATGGGGATCGAATCATGTAAGTGACAGAGGTCACAAAGTTGAAGACTTTATTTCTAGACACGATCTGTGTCTATATAATACCAAAACACCTACATATTTACACCCAGGCACGGGTACATACACATGCATCGATTTGACAATTTGTTCTCCTTCGCTGCTTTTGGACTATGAATGGAAGGTCGCTGATGACCTTCACAGCAGCGATCACTTCCCAATCTCCCTTGTAAATCATAACTCTACAATTGATGAAGTAATTCCACAATGGAATTTAAAGAAGGCCGACTGGGCCAAATTCGAAACACTCTGTAAAACCAGGCTGAATGAGGATACAGTTTTCAATGTTAACGACCCCATTCAGCATTTTACATCTATTTTAACCGACATTGCAGAAGAATCTATCCCCAAGTCCTCAGCAAACTGTAAAAGAACCCTAAAACCTTGGCTCACTAAGGAATGTAAGGAAGCCATACGGCAACGCCGAGAAGCCTTGAAAAAATTTAACAATCATCCGACGCCCGAGAATTTAAGTAAATATCGTATTCTCCGGGCCAAAGCTCGCCGCACAATCAAAGAAAGTAAACGAGCATCATGGATGAAATATGTTTCCTCTTTAAACTCTCGTTCCTCAATTAAGAAAGTTTGGGACACGATCCGAAAAATAAACGGAAAGAGAAAACACAATTCTTTCCGACATCTAAAAGTGAACAATAACAATCTTAGCTCAAAACGTGACATAGCAAATGTTCTTGCTGATACATTCTCTAAAAATTCGTCATCATCTAATTATTCCGAAGCCTTCCAAAAATTGAAAACTCAAAAAGAAAAGTCACGTTTAAAATTCACATCCAACAACTCGGAAAGCTACAACCAGCTGTTTTCACTATCAGAACTTATGGAGGCTTTAGACAAGGCCCATGATATTTCCGCTGGGCCTGACAAAATACATTACCAGTTTTTAAAACATCTTCCAGAATCATCTTTAACATCTCTTTTAAAACTCTTCAATGATTTATGGATTACTGGTAACCTACCTAAAATATGGAAAGAAGCAACAGTAATACCATTTCCCAAACCCGGTAAAGATAGTGAAGATCCTACCAACTATCGACCTATTGCACTCACAAGCTGCATGTGCAAAACAATGGAACGAATGATCAATTCTCGGCTTGTATGGTACCTGGAAACTAACAATTTAATGTCTCCTTTCCAAAGTGGCTTTCGTTATGGACGGAGCACCAACGATCATCTGGTTAGACTAGAAACATTCATTCGCGATGCATTTATCAAGAAAGAACATTTAGTAGCGGTTTTCTTTGATTTAGAAAAGGCCTATGACACAACATGGAAGTACGGGATACTAAAAGACCTGCACGATCTAGGTCTAAAAGGCCGTCTGCCCTCTTTCATATCCAACTTCCTCTCCGACAGAGAATTCAAGGTACGAGTGGGCTGTACTCTCTCAGATTTGCACGAGCAAGAGATGGGTGTGCCCCAGGGCAGTATTTTATCTGTGACACTTTTCAATATCAAAATTAATAACATCACCAAGTGTTTGACTCCTGGTGTGGATTGCTCACTATATGTTGATGATTTTCTCATATGTTATCGGTCAAAGCACATGCATACAATTGAAAGACAACTACAGCAAAATATCAACAAGATTCAAAATTGGTCTAGTACGAATGGTTTCAAATTCTCGAAATCAAAAACGGTATGTATGCATTTCTGTCAATTACGACGACACCACGATGAACCTAAACTCACGCTGGACGGAACACCTATTCCAGTTGTTGAGGAAACAAAATTTTTGGGTATTATCTTTGACAGAAAACTGACCTTTATTCCACACCTAAAAAACTTGAAAGCCAAATGCTTAAAAGCACTTGACCTACTTAAAGTAGTAGCACACACTGACTGGGGTGCTGATAGAAAAGTCATCCTGAATTTATATAGAACGTTTATTCGCTCCAAACTAGACTATGGTTGCGTTGTGTATGGTTCTGCCAGAAAATCGTATCTTAAAATGCTTGATCCAATTCATCATCAGGGAATAAGACTGGCTCTGGGAGCATTTAAAACATCCCCGTGTGAAAGCCTTCTAGCTGAGGCGAATGAACCACCGTTATCGCATCGTAGAGAAATGCTTTCAGCACAGTATGCTCTCAAATTAAAATCAAACCCTCTGAATCCTGCTTTTTCGGCTGTTTTTCAACCCAAATACAAAACTTTATACGAAAATAAACCAAACGCCATACCTTCCTTTGGCATTAGAATATCATCCAGCCTTGACACAACAAATATAGATCTTTCAAAAATTCAGAAAACATCCATCTCCGAAACACCACCCTGGCTAATTAAACAACCAAAAGTACGTTTTACGCTACACGATGGAAAAAAATCCGAAACAAACCCTTCTATCTTCCACAACTCTTACCATGAACTCCTCACCGAATTTAAAAACTACACCAGAATTTACACTGATGGATCAAAGGATGAGGAAAAGGCTGCTGCAGCCTTTGTTTGTGGAAATCACACAACGCAAGTTCGCTTACCAAATGGAGCATCAATTTTTACAGCCGAAATCAGAGCAATAGACCTTGCTCTGCAACATATAGAAAAGAATCGTATTTCAAACTGTATCATCTTCTCCGACTCGCTATCAGTACTTCAGTCACTACACAATAGAAAACTGGAGAACCCAATATTGAAAAACATACTCGTAAAAAATACCGAGCTGAGTGTCTCCCACAATATAATATACTGTTGGTTACCTAGCCACATTGGTATTAAAGGTAACGAAAAAGCAGATCGCGCTGCTAAAATGGCCCTTTCTCAAGAACCATCTGATTTTAAAATACCATATACAGATTTTAAACCTTGTATCAGAAAGTTCTTACGTCAGAAGTGGCAGGCATCATGGAATGATGCTGCAAATAACAAACTTCATGCAATCAAACCAACTCTAGGAGAATGGACTCCTTCCTACAGAACCATTCGTAGGGAGGAGGTAGTCATTGCAAGAATCCGAATTGGTCATACTTATATCACCCACACCCACATACTAAAAGGTGAAGACCCACCAGAGTGCGTTTCTTGCAATGAACCATTCACTGTCAAGCACTTTATGATAGAGTGCTTTGACCTACAACCTACGCGCGATCGTTATTACGTTGTGCATGATATGAAAGAACTTTTTGATAATATAAACATCACTCGTATTATCGAGTTCTTGAAAGCCGTAAATATTTACTCTAAACTCTGACTTTTATGCTATCACCTTGTGCAGTTTTATGCAATATACATTCCGTCCCATTTTAATACCTATTCATCTTTTTTACATCTCCCGTTGATCGGGAAGCTTTATTTTGCACCGTTACCATCTTACCGTTTTTAATTTCAACCATTTGTTCTTTTATATCGCTGGTCGATGTAGAGCCTTTTATAAGTTTTAAAAGATTATACAAGTAACACTTTGTTTGGCGCTAAATAGCCTAAGAGTGCTGATGCGCCGTTAAAAAAAAACAATCAATCAATCATGTCTCTGTTTCCCTCTCTCTACTATCTCCTCCTCCAACTTCGCTCCAGACTTTACTTCACCTTTCTTCTCCTTTCCTCCGTCTCTCTATCCGAGACTACGGGACCAAACTTTAAATGGTCTGTCCCTCAAAGCTTCCTGTGAAAAACCACAAGGCGTTAACAAATGTTTTATCGAACCTCACCTCACACTATAACGACAATTAACCATCAGATAGCTGTCACTGTTTCGGCCACGCATGCATACACATCGAAATTCCCACACACTTCTTGCAGGGTAAACAATGGCGTAATAACACAGTATCAGCGAATTGTTATACAGACATCAATACATTGCGTCACGTCAGTATATACACATATATATATTTAATCTCATCGTACTACAATCTGACAAAATCAGACGCATGTCTGTACATTACAAATATTCAACAATGGCAAAATCTATAATCATATGAACATATGTGTTAGTCTACTATAAAATACCCACACAGTAAATTACAATATTAACTCTTACGACGGCTGGCAAGCTATATAATTCTTTACAAATATCAACTCATTTTTTCAAATATGCAAACATATTAACAAAACAAAGTAATTCTTCGTACTACGATTCTAGTACTAATAAAGTATACATACGACCTACAATTAAAATGCAGTCGCATTCCACAAAGACCGAACAAATATCTACTGATCTTTTGAAGCTTTCTGTACTTAGACCTTCCCGCTCTAAGATTTTCCCGCCAATAACGAATGGCTATTCGGAGTTACGCTAAACTCTTCTATGGGTAATTTCTCTCAGCGAACTAACTTTTGCCGGAAAACGCAGGGATATCATTCTACCCAAATCAAGGTCTCCCCATATCTCGATTCTGATTGGGTGGCGCTGTGCCCCTGTCCAATCGTCTTAGCGGCCAGTTCAACCTGTCTGTCTGTTTGCAGGGGAAAGAAGTTAGGACACTCCCACTTCTTCAGGCAATTTCTTTTGATCTTGGAAACATTTCGACACCTAGGTGATAACTGGCTATCGGGCGCCTCGCAACTCCGATGTCCGGTTTTTCGATTCTAGCCACAACAATCTTACGTAACTGATTAGTGCTAACCTTCGGCAATGTTCGACATCAAACAATGACCCGTCAGAATTACCTTGATTATACATGTTTCAAACTGGGCTACTCTGGGTCGGGGTAAACATGACAGAGAGAGAGAGAGAAAGACAGAGACATACAGAGATTGAATCCGGCATATATCATTATTGCCATTTTTCGTTCGTAATTGTAATGTATATGTTGCGATAATAACTATTGCGTTGTTTCTTGTGTTAATGGCCTTAGTTTACTGGTACTTCGGCACTAAACATTTCGGCACTAAGATATTTCGGCCCCTTGTAGTCAGTTTAAACCCTTGATACAATGTGTACAGGACACGATAACACACGGCTGTTAACAATGTGTAATTGATCACCTGTATTATCATTTGGGTATCAACATCCAACAACATTAAAGGCACTCGTCATAACACTCTGCAGCCATACAGTTTGACTTTGTATTCTTTGACTAATTATCGCATCTTATTAACGCTGGGAGATAGTCAAGTGCAAACGTTTAGGACTGTATCTGATACATTAAATGTGTGTAAATTTACAAAATACAAAATACTAAAAGTATATTCACAACACAAACAAAACATTAAATAGATAAGGTACAATCTCGTAGTACAATTAAACTTAAAAGCAGTACATACGCAACATAGTACAATAAGGCATGGACGATGTTTCGAAAGTTCATCTTTACTGTTTGTATCTTACATTTTGCTGATTTTAATAACGGGATTATAATTATAACTTATTTGTTAATTCTTATAAAGATAAAAGAAATAATATTATATTTGGCATGGCCGAATAGCGAACGAAGATCTGCCTTTATATTTAAGTTCATAATATGCATTCTTTTATTCTATATAGTCAGAAAACTGTATCTGCATGGGACCAAAAATATTACGAGGAAAAACGGTCATTACGGGAAGTAAATGGTTCAATACGGCACAAAATTACCACAAAGGAGAAAATAAATAGAAAACAAAATATGCACCCTGTGGCAATGGAATCGAACGTCGGCCTTGCATTCAAAAGCCTTCCCAGTATCCGACTCTGCTATTAAAAATGCATTTATTTCTAAGAATGTTTAGCAATAGTCGAAAACACAATATTGTAAAAATTGTTTTATGTTGGATTGTGTATAGACGATATACTACATCTTTGTGTTTATCATACGAGTCACACATCCTTGTTATTTACATTTTATTTGTTTAGCATTTGAACAGTGAAAACAATTTTAAGCAATAATACAATTTTGCTGCAGCGGTGATTAATGCAAGGAACTACTCACCTGTGCAGGAAAGAACGACGTTGGCGTCCTTCACATGTATCGCATGTGATGATATGCTAGCGTATCCTAAACTAAACCATTTTCCACATCCAATATAATTGCTGAAAAGCACTGCACAAAATTATAGTATCGCAAAAGTTCAACAGTACATAACCAATCAGTAAACCATTCAATAATTTACGAAAACGCCTGTTAGTCAATAGTTCTCGTATATTGTAGAAGAGTGATGTACGAGATTAATGGTACTGGCAGAGAGGGAGAGCATAATAAGGCTTTGTAGATCTTTCTTATTTTGTTACGTCAAAAACTAGTTTTGAAAAATCAAACGTTGGTTAATGTTTCTTCAATCATTTAATTAGCATATACAGCTAAAGACTAAAAACACCGATTGTATAAAAGATAACCGTATTAGTCAATAGTTGGTGCCTTTTAAGTCACATAATTATCATATATCACAAAACACCAGCAAGACATCTTATACCGATGATGAAACCCCTACTGTTAAAGACTCGCCTTTATTATTAATTCATACAAGCTTTTTATAACTATCATGAGATGAATAATAACTTATGTCTTTTAATTAGAATATATTCTATACCACAAAGACTAGAAAGACACCTCGTGCCAACAAAAACACAATCATAAACCTATCGTCAGATTTATTAATAATTGTTAAAAGACTTCATATGTGTTTCGTGTTAATCAGTTTTTTACTAGAAACCAATTGCATTTATTTTGTCACAGTGAAACATAAAAGCCAGAACGTCCTCATTTTGGGGGGTCAAATAGTCTATTTACTTAGTGCCGAAATGTCCTAAGGCCGAAGTGTCGAGGGCAAAAATCTCCTTCTTATTTGGGGCCGAAGTGTCTACCTACGGTCATGTGCCAAAATCTATAAGGCCTAAGTGTCTTAATGACGAGAAGTTACTTTACCATTACCGTAGACCCCTCAAAAGCAGTCCAGCGGATTGGGTAAAAAATCATACTTTCCTCGTGGACAGTCACCACATTAGCAACATATGTGCCAGATTCGGTGAATTTCTTGTTTGCTCTTTAGGAAGTTAATAGGTTACTGGCAGATGGATGGATTTATCATATAGTAACATTCTCAATGCTCTTTAAAAACGTATGTGAATACTCCCTCTACTACTACTTCTACTACTGCGAATAAAGATAACACATGTAATGAACTTTGAAATGAATTGTTATAACATGACTTTAACAATAAAATAGGAAAGCAAATAGTCAGCATGCTAGTTTCTGTGTTGTTGCAGGAAAAGTGCACTTTTTCAATTTTCAGCTATGTTAAATAGTCCTCTATAATTTACTTTTAGAAGAGTTGAAACAATTTTTCCCAAGAAGATGTCCAACAAGAATCAATGAGAAAGAAACAGATAGTAAGATTTTTGCTTGTTTTCGTTTACTACCTATTACTTAAAAATAAATTATTGCTTAAAATGATCCTCCCTTGATACGTAAATAATACACTGATCAAACAGCTACTAAATATACAAATTATAAAAAGAAATTGTCTTTCAATTGCAGTTATTTTATATCTGTAAACCATTGTACCTGCACACATTTTATCACAGATGATCAAGGCTAGAAACGATCAGAGATGATGTTTTTTTTCCGCCAGAAATGTAATATACTTACTGCTACTGGTTTAAACTTATTTAATTGTTATAAATGATAATAAATAGGGTCGGACTACATGTTCTTACAACCTAGGATAAGCCCTTCCCTACAATCGATATGAAAGTTACATGGAGAGTAGCAGTAAATTAATATGAATTCATATAAAGATATGAGAGAGAGAGAGAGAGAGAGAGAGAGAATACACCTGTAAATTACTGATGAATTAGTGATGTGGCAGCTGTTGGCCAAGAGTAAATACACCAAAATGAATTAAATGGCTAAAAGTTAAACAAATCACATATTTCCTAATTAAAATTAAATTAGCTGTAATTTACTGAGCAGAGAAATCTAATTGTGAATACTCTTTAATTATGTAAAGTGTTTCGCGTATTTAATAAATGTTTGGAACAAACCAAACAAGCGATTAATAACGATAACTTTTTCTGACATGAACAGTTGCGCTGAACACACCCATATGTGTTGCTAAAAATTAAAACTCATACTTCAAACATTATATACCATTCAAGTCCAGCTTCCTTTATCCCACACTGCAAACATTCACACACTGCAAACATTCAATAAAGTATTATTCAAAGATCTGAAGGGCATATTCATTGTCAGTATGACACTACTACCGATGTATTTTATCTGCTTCAACTAAATGTCATCTTTTATTTTGTTTTCATTAGCGGCAGATTCACAAGTGTAAAGAAAATGCTGTCTACAATCAGAAGACGTAGAACTAGGTAGTAAACTTGCCTTTTCCTTATTCTATGCTTTGCTATCATATAAGAAAATAAAGTTGGTTTGGATTTCTTCACGATCATCAATTCTAATAACTGTGATCATCATTTCAACAAAAGACCGCATTTACTTTTCATTAAAACTATTGTGCCTAAAGTATAGAATCAAAACATTAGGAAGCAAAATGTTTGTTTAGTCGCAAATACATTGTTAACTCTACTGTTTCAATTTTTGGATAATCAAGATGCTTAAAGTAAATTTTATGTCAAGCAGAACCACTATACATATAGCATAGATGCATACCTTTGCAGGTAGTTTTTTGTATCATATTTGTGTATGATGACTGATGTGTTCAAACATTTCCTTGTAAGCATTAGCTGTCTGTTCTGCTGATGTTCCTGCATGGAGACTCCATTTCAGATCCGCTTCATCTGTAGACCATGCTAATTTGTAAAATCGTTAATATTGTTTCAGTTAAGCTTCAAATGCTCCCCGCCTTTCTAATCTAAAGCGGGGACATTACTTATATTTACATCTATTTTTTCTAACCACATTAATACTATAAGTCTATCCTTCGAAGTTAAATCATTGGTTCCTGTGTAGAAATGTTAGCTAATCAAGCAAAACTATTAGCAAATGTTACGTTGTTAACATATCATAAACTATATTTACGAACGACGAATGAATTACAAGTGGGAAATGATCAGCAATTTAATTTAATATTTGAGGTTAGTGAGGCGAAAAATGGTTTAATAGATCGAAACAGCTTATATGACTTTTAAATATAATCATTTTAGTCCCACCTTTTTCCGATTGGAAGTATTTCACTAAATAGTGTTTAAAGTGAGTTAATGTTATGAGACAATCGCAGAAACCAATTTCTCGAAGAACCTAAATCTATCAGAGGGTGGGATATTTGATGATATTTCAAAGAAGAAATAACTTTTTCATTATATTTAGGATTACTTGTAATAATTATACATCTGGAATATCAAGAAAATAAACAGATATGATCTACAAAATTATGTTGTTATAAATATTCTATTTAGATTTTGATAATATTTACAAAAACTAAAAATTAAAACTATTTATTCAAAAGCTTTAATCTTCAGAATGACATTGAAATGTCACAGGTAATGTCGGTATTGCAACTCAGTAATGTACAATGGTATTTGTGGAATTAATACATTTAATTAGACTTATTTAACCTATTAAGGTATGGAACCACGTACTATGATATTTTCTTTGACAATATTTGCCCAAATAGGAATACACTGAAATGATTTTTTCTCTGCCACCTTTGCTACTTAACGTGAACATTTGTCTAGGTTTCACTTTAAGCGGTGACGATTTTTAATATATGTAAAACATATTTATATTATTAAAGAGCATTAAACGAAAAAGACAACAACAAATAAAACAGGCTAAGAAGCAGGAATTTGAGCTCGTTACCTTCCCTTGACCATCGTTTCCTTTCAAAATGAATCATAATGGTTCGATTGAATTTCGATCTTTGTTTAAATACTTCGTTCAATTTCCTTCATATACTTATCAGTCCGTTTACTCAGAACTACCAATTATTAACAATGATTTCATTGACATTTTTCTTCCTGCCATGTGAGGCCTTAAAAGACTCTTATTTGCATTAATTTCAATAGCCAATATTATATTTTATATATGCTTGTAATGATGTACACTCTTAAAAATACTTCTGACGTTCGTGTACGCAAATTGATGTGACACATGTTCTTTTTGCAAATTTAAATATGCAAAAGGTCGATGTTAACCTGAGCAACCACTTACTTGCGTACATGTGTATGCAAGAAAGTCAGAAAACTGAGTGGATTCACTAAATGTTTCTACGTTTCTAGCTCATGTAAAGTCTTTCTCGTGGGATATTAAATACATACGCTAAGCCAAGCACACGAGTTACACGTGTACAGCAATATAAAGCATGTTTGTATTGTGGCACAGGCAAGAAAGACTATCAAAGGCAATAAAAAATGTCTAAACTAAAGCAAATTGAACAAAACCTACAAGGCATAACTAGATGTCTATGAAGTGATCTTATTTAGATTACCTCAATAGCGTTACGCTGCTTTGGTTGATATAATTTTTAACGTCACTGCGATTATTTAGTGTTTCCTATATCGCAAGCCTTAATCTTTGAAAGAGCAGTGTTCACTAATAGATTTAATTCCCAGATAATTGCCACTACGATAAACTAAGGCAAAGCGTCATATATTATGAGCGAAGGTGATGGCAGGTATGTATATATTTAATGAGATAACTCTTTTCAGCAAATCTGTTTTGCATTTTCGCTAGATAGTATATTACTTCACCGGCATTATTTTATTTCTAATCACTTTCGTTTTATTAATATTATATCTTTCAATAAAAGGTTTCATTATGTTTGACAGGCATTTCTTCTCTTCATTCAAATGACAGATATGTATTGTTCTGAACGTGTCAAGGTTTGGTGTAAGTCTATCTCTGCTTATGTATTCCGTTGTTTCCCAAGGAGGATGTTTTCTAAATATTGTGTCATCATATCATATGTGTGCTGTTAGCTTGCCATCCCATTTAGTTTGGTAGGAATCCGGCATCTTTCAAAGCATATATCGTTAGCTAAATCGGTCAATCTTTTATCACTTTGCAGAGCAAAACTGGCGTTGAATAAGGAATAGGCAGGGCATCATTTAGACTTCTATCATGCAGTTAGGCAGATTTTTGAAAGAGTCACCTGAAGATTACTATTTTGTAACTGCCAGTGTACTGTGGACAACGTATCTATTTATGCGACGATATATCAGAGACCTTTATCTGACAGCGATGTTCGATCCGCCACGCCTCGAAGAAAATATATTCAAAACGTTGTCAACATGACATGGATTTTATTTGTTTAATAATATATGTTTTCAAGATATAAATTTATACAAACCAAATGTTTTTCAAGGGCATGGATTATTCGCCTGGTTGAAGTTCGAATAATTGCTTCATCTGGAGTAGTATTGACCTCAGCGTTATTAAATACTGAGAACATGTTAAAGTTGGTGTTTCAATTTTTATTTAGGTTTCTGTAAATAAATTACATTTTTAAACTTCACTGCTGTGTGTTTATTAGCATTAGGCTAATCCTTCTGTATACAATTTTACCCAACTTTACAAATGTCTCCATAAATTATTGTATTTCGCTTGTATTAGCCCGTTTTCTTTATTGTGTGTGTTTGCCTGTGTGTGTGTGTGTGTGTGTGTGTGTGTGTGTAATTAGGATTTTTTACGTAGCTTTAACATTTTTCAGTTATATCGCTACGATGTCTGCAGTGTGGTAGTTTATAGTGATGTCTAGCACGGGGGCATCATGCCGCAGTCATGTAGCATGATGTCCCACCCAGTCACATTATCCTGACAGCAGGTCGACCAGTCCTAACACAAACCTCTTAATGCTTTTCTTTGTAAGCCTTTGGTATGACTCGGCCGGGGATCGAACCCAAGACCTCCCACTAGGCCACCGGAGCGGTTTTACCATATTGTAATATTTACAGTCGATCTAATAAAAAAAATAATATCCAACTTCTTGTGATTCGAAAAGCAAGTTATCATATCAGCTGATTTGATTATATCAAACCTTTGTTATGAATGTAGTTAACAACATTAGCCTAAAAAGCAAAGACTTTTCATCGCAAACGGAACAGTATGGTTTTTATCACATTGCGCTGGATATTATTGGTGTACAGGCAAATGTGCTGTCATCTGACAAGTTTAATTATAGGTGGATCGTTTTTGATAGTCCTCGACAGCGGTTCTAAACGTTATACCATTTACTTTCATTTTATCTGTCGCATTTTTTGACCACTCAGCGGGGCTAGAATAAATATAACACATAATCATTACACGCCGCATTGTTCAAACGTGCAGTTGTGTTACTTACTTCTGGTAGGTAAGTTATGAACAAAATGCATCAGTAGGTCTAAAATTTAAAAGATTAATAATGTATATAGTGTATACGACTACATTTAACGGAAGGCTGTCATCATATTTACAACACTGAAAGACCTTTATGATGGAATGCTCTCCGTTAAGATTATGTGAAATTTATTTATTGGGTTAGGAGAAGTTAAACAAAGCAGCTGTTGTTAAACCTTGGACGACGGACATATGACGAACAATGCACCACGTAAGAGGAGCCACATGAAAGGCAAAGCTGGAATGACATCCATGTCGGCTACAAATTTGTGTAATTTCCTCTCACATTCTCTGTTGTACACTGTTTGGTGTTAAAGTGCAATTTCGTGTCGACATGATATATTTTAAATCAATAATGTGACATTTACCTGAATTGTCTGCAAAGACATTCTAAATTTCAAAGATATCAGTCGTTAATGATATATCTACCAGGTCTTCAGAAAAAGACACGAAAATACAAATAGATAATATAATATCATAACTGATTCCACTAACATAGTAATCGTTTTAATTGCTAACAAAAGGAACAAGTGGGTTTGTCATCGATCACCACGCGGAGTTCTGCCCAATAACTAAATGCACGGACAATGTTTGAAGACTTTTTTTGGATCAGTAGGACGCCTTGTGCATAACCTATTTCAAATTGATATTCATTGCATATATTATGAAAAGGAATATTTAAATAATATTCCATCTTAATTATTTTTGTCGTTTATTTGTGTTTTTATTTTATTCAAATTTTACGTCAGTGTCCTTTGATAACAATTAACACGTCTATATGCCAAGATGAATTCCGTCAAAGTTTTTCTAATTATATTTAGCGGCATGTTTTCTTTTGTGTAAAGTTTATTAAAGTGTTATTTGCTAAAATATTTTATTTGAGTAACGACCATGATGATGATACCCTGACGCGGGATATTCTAATTTAATCAGACTTGTTGACGTTTATGATGATTCAGAAACGTCACGAACTATATTGATAACAACAAGAAAACAATCAACCATTTATTTTGACAGTCATGGTTGCGGAAACTGTTACTGACATAGGTTACAAACCTTCACGTATCTTATTCATTCCTTCATCGTTTGGCCAAATTGCGAATGGCAAACCAACTAAAAATCAAAGTAACATAACGTTTTCAAAAAGAACGAATCAGTATGCCAGGCTTATCATATTAATAACAATTACCAGCAATATTGCTGATGTTTCGCTCAATCAAACATTCAATAGTCTAAATATGTCAAGCATTATTTGATCATTTGATCTTTTGGGACAATTATACTGCTACATCAATTTCACACTATAGAAATATTTTTCTCACATTTAAATTTACTTGCCAACCTTTTTGAGAGACGTTTCTTCTAAAGCGCAAGATGTCCAACTACATGCACATTTATTATTTCATCCTGTCCAACTCTTCGTTTAAATCCCCAAATGTGGCCGTTACGTACAAAAAGGTAGCATATGCAAATTCATCGGAATAATACTGAATCTTGAAAGATATTGGTCCTTCACATCGTTGTGTTCCGTTACAACCAGATAATATTGACGTTTCATCACATTATCACCCATGCAATTTCTTCTTCGAATTGAGATACCCTGCCATTGTCCACATGAATACGAATGAATCCGATGTTGATCGGTGACATCCTTGGATCAAACTATTTCAGTCTAAAGTTGGCACACAAGATGTGATGTCACCGTTGTAAACATAAGAAGATAAAACAATCCTATGTCGAATGGTCTTCAGCCCAAGTTCGGTCGTCTTCAATGTATATTCTTGCGCCTCAGCTTATCAGCCATTTTTATCTTGTCTTAATTTTATCTCACGCATGCTTTTCTTCTCAGATTAGCTAACAATAGCTGGCGTGCCGGTATTAAGTCTCTCTTTAATCAGCTTGTGCACAACTTGCGAATGTTTTTATTATTGGATTAGTCATTATTGGAATTTTTCGTCGAGAGTATTACATCACTACTCCGCATAAAATAGGAATTACGTGGGAGATTCGTTGACTGAATTAAGTTGTGGCACTTCTTTATTCTAATCTGAATATTTGAACGTCATTTAAACCAAGCATCTTCATTATTTCAAAATGCGGCTTCTTTCCGATAGCTTTTCTAAGCAAATGATTTCCTTCCATCCAAATTTTAGTTAGATTGGAAGAATAGTGGAGTGTTTGGTAAACGGCGACATTGGGGGTTTAATAAAACATTTTTGTCTACATTCATTTTTTCCTGATGTCCCTAGTTAGCTCTGAAAAATCTTTTGCAAGATTTCAGTAAAAGGTTCACGTACGCTTTCATCAATTTGACATCTACAGTAGTTGCATAGTCCCTTATGCATCTCATGAGTACTACGTATCTTTTCTCGGCAAACGTAATTTCTTCACTCAGAGATTTTCGCGATAATAGTTGCATGGATTATACAAATGTGATATATCAAGATTGTCCGCACAGCAGCTCATTCAATGCTACTATTAAATCAACACATTCGATACTGAAATTCATCCGGAACACTATATACCTTAGGACATGTAATATAACGCTAAGGATTATCTGAGATTTAATTCGCAATGCTGAAAATTTCTCTTAAATCG
This sequence comes from Sinohyriopsis cumingii, assembly GCA_028554795.2. Taxonomy (NCBI): domain Eukaryota; kingdom Metazoa; phylum Mollusca; class Bivalvia; order Unionida; family Unionidae; genus Sinohyriopsis; species Sinohyriopsis cumingii. Next base: position 124,609,256 of record CM068831.1, on the reverse strand, counting down.
TCATTTTATAAATTAGAGAATCAAATTATTTGTTGAATATTTCGAACTTGTTAGTTTTCCTTTCTCTATTACTTATCATTAGACCACAGATTCGTAACAACTAGTAGATTTTTGGCTTAATTGTCATTCAAGCATGTTATTCTCTATCCGCGTTGGATACAATTTGAGTAACGTTTACATATGCAGATTTCAACCAATACATTACTGTTATACAATGAACAAACTGATGTTAAAAATTACAATTTTGGTGATCTTTTGGAACCTTTCTTGATGCGATTTTATCACTTTTGAACATGTTTAAACCAGGTAACATGTACCCAGCATTCGTCCAAAGGAAACTTGTACTTTGTTGATAAAATAAATCAGACGAGTACACCGAGTGTCATAACGAAATAAAGTTCTTCATTGCTTACATATTTAGACTTTGTAACATTCAGCAAACTCTTACCAAAATCAATTGCTAGTTCCTCTGGGATAAGAATTGCGTATCTGATTCAGTTTTGCAATATTCTAGGTCTAGTCAAGCATTATAGCTTTCACTGCTTATCATTGTGATATGTTTCTCTAGTATATCCTGTGCAGTGCTTACTGTCGTAATATCTCTATTTCCCTATGCAAACCACCATTTCGCTTTAATTTGTGCATCTCCTTCATAGTGCTCACGTTATTATGATCTGTGCTTTCTTCTTCCTTGTTTTATGTTCACTTTTTGACTAGGCATAGGAAGCAGCGGGGGGGGGGGGGGCGAATCCGACATTTTGTCCAATCGTTATTTGGCTTAATTAGTACTTTCTGCACTCAGCGGATCCGGTGTCGTCAGCGCCTGGTAAAAAAAAAAACGACGTCGTCGTCGAGGGGATCGTCCGGACGTCATTTGGTTTAATTAACACCTTCTGCGCGTCGATCCCAGCGTCGTCAGCGTCCGGTAAGCACATCGACGACCGCGTCGATGTCATCGCCCCCCCTGCTGCTATGATCTTACAAACAGAGTGATCACTAACTCCTCCTCTTGTAGGTCAATTAGGTTATTTGACTGATCGGTAAGTCTGAAATTAATTCTCGTTAAAAACCGATTATGGCATCGCATATAGACCGGATTAATCGGGCTCTCAACGATTAAGAATCCGGGAGGGGCTGTTGGTGAAAATGAATAAAGGATATATCCCTGTTGAGCTTGATTTGATTGCTTGGTATCCACCTGGTAACTCCCTTCGATAACATCACACACTAGATTGATCGCTATCACTGATGCGATATTTACGTTGTACGGGGCAATATGCCTACCACCATCTCCGTTATCGTGTTTGAGGATATAAGTTGATGGACCGAGAAAATCATTAAGAGACTTTCTTAGTTCTGGCGCGTTGTATCCTGGAAACTTGAAATCGGGTAAATCGGCTTCTGTGATATTATACTCGGTTAGGAATTTTTGTTTACTACCATCGCTGTTATCGGATATCATTTTAACGACTCGTTCATTGATATATTCCATGTCTGATATAAGTTGATTTAACACCTCAACGTGTTTTCGTTCTTTTGTTTCCCGTAGCTGTTCTAGTTGTAATTGGTAATAATAATCAATCTCGGCAAACATATCAGTGATATCACTTAAAATAAATATTAATATGGCGACCGATTCAGTAGTTTCCTTATGCTGAAAATACCACTGCATGATATTCCTGTCTTGAAATAAAAACCAACTGGGTGATAACGTGCTTTTTATAGTAGATAATTTATCTAGATACCGGGGGGTAATTTCATGATACGATTTCGCATTCGTGTGCAAGTCCTCGGGTGGATTCTCAGGCCAACCTAGTATGGTTCTTATTGAACTGTTATAAATATCAACCATATACCCCGGTGTGCTTATTTCAATCGTCGACGATAACGTCGGTTCATGAACCGTAATAGCGATTTTTGATTCTTTTCCTGTGATCGATTTTATCCTGCGCTGAAATTCTCCATTGATTTGTTCCATTTGGTATGACCCAGTTGGTATTGTAACCTCATTCCAGTCTGGGGTCCCATCGGGCTTATTTGTCCACGCAAAAACCAGCGAGTTATTAGGTTGTTGTCCGTTAAATGCGTCCGCTCGAATATTAGGCCAACTGTGATATACTCGCAATTTTGCCAGCGCTATTTCCTTCACTGGAACCGGCGACGGGAAGTTCACACTGAATTCTGGCTTCGTTGACGTTATCGATATCATACTTGTTTGTACCGGAGTGGTGTTCTCCGCGATCCGCTGAAGTAATTGAGACCCTTCGGGGTTCAGCGACATTATTATTATTCGTTGTTTTTAGTGTCTAATTTCAACAACCAGGTGGTTCCGACTTCCAGTTTAAAATCCTCGATTTTTGACATCGCGGAGCTATACAACTGGACCATCGTGGAGAATTCAACATCGGATACGAACAAATTATCAATCGATAACGAGATCAACCCGGATAATTTCGAGTACGCGTCGGATACTATTTGATGTTTTACTGTATACTCGTCGAGTTTTTTCTGAAAACACGATGATATCTTTTTAGTGATTGCGTTGGCGACTCCAGCAATTGTTGTCATCGCGGAGATAGCGATTGGAACAGCGATCGGGGCTATCGTGGTTACCGTGGATAAAATAACACCGGTACCGGCTACTATACCCGACACCGAGTACACGACCGCGTCGATGGTGGTTATTTTTCTGCGGTATTTTTTTATTTTTACGCGGTATTGTTCGGAAAGCGTTTTCAAATTCGCGGAGAATTCTTTTGCGGTATCGAATCGATATTGATGTGACGTCGGTGATACCTCTGATTCAATTACCCTGGTGGTCATTTTTATTTTAAAAGAGCTAGTGTTTTTAATTACTTAGATCCGCTACAAATTCCACATACCATGTGATGTTTGTCCTAAATAGACTGCTATCAACGGCCTTAATTACAAACCGTTCAATTGTATCCTTGTCAATGATTGTTGACACTGTATTGTTAAACCCGGATGAACTCGACGATGATATACTAAACTGCATCGCCGAAATCAATGTCAATCGATAAATGCCCTTAACAGTTGCGGTGATATTTACTGTATTCTGTGTAGGAGTCCAATCGAATGATCCATGCCGAATTGTGCATACTATGTTGATGATGTTCTCATGAGGGATTTTTATTTTTTCGAATTGCTCTGCTACTCTCGGTAGTCCGTCTTTAATCGCTTCAACATCAGTTCTGATTGTTCCTATTTCCTGTGTATGCCCGTCTATACTTTTTTTGTTCGCTGCAACATTAGTTTTGATCGTTTCTATTTCCTGTGTATGCTCGTCGATATTTTTTTTGTTCACTTCAGTATTAACAGCGAGTGTATTTATTTTCCTTACCCACCTGTCTATATTCCCTCTGTTCGCTTCAACCTCGGTTCTGAGCGTTACTATTTCCCCTGCACGCGCGTCTATACTCACTGTGTTCGCTTCAACCTCGATTTTGAGCGTTATTATTTCCTGTGCATGCTCGTCTATATTCCCTTTGTTCGCTTCAACCTCGGTTCTAAGCGTTGCTATTTCCCCTTCATGCGCGTCTATATTCCCTCTGTTCGCTTCAACCTCGGTTCTGAGCGTTATTATTTCCCTTGCATGCACGTTTATACTCCCTGTGCTCATTTCAACATCAGTTTTGATTGTTTTTATTTCCTGTCCATACGCAGTGATATCATTTATAGTTGTTGTAATCTCATCCAGCTTGACATTTTTTTTACCAAAGAATTTATCAAAGTTGTTATCGATCCTGTTAAAATTTTTTCGTAACGTGTAAAATTGACCCGACAGCGTTGTAAAACCGTCTCGGATTAATGTTATCGTCGATATATGTTCACCCGGTTTGAGTCGTCCGTCGCTGGTATACAACGCGATAGTGTCTTCGGCGGCGTCACGCTGTCGTGTTAAAACGTCATCCAGCGACACATTACTGGATTTCAATTTACCCTGGCGGTCTTGAAATACAACTATTTCACCTGGGTCAACACTGGTTAAATTCAACGTATCAGCGATTTCATCCTCGATTAGTTTTTTTATGTCATCGGTGGCGGGCGTTTTCAGCGCCGAAACCGGTCGCCCCCAAATATCAATCATCGTTATTGTAAAAAAAAACGGCGTTTCTAATTAACCCGCCGGGCCTCTACGACCCCACTAGTGTATTCGTTTACAACTACATGAGGTGGTTTCCGCGATGATGAAATCGCCGCGAGTACGTTCAATGCCTCACGGCCACATATCGGCGGGTCGCTTAACTGCTGTGTTGGCAACGTGGAATAAAAAACCCGGGCTGAACACGCCCGGATATACCGCATGAACTCTTTCGGCGGGGCTAACCCGTATGAATCAAAATAGACGATTGCACGCGGATCAATCGCGTACGCAACCCAATGAGTTTCCGCTCCGGAGGACCCATCGAGGTTAATTATGCCGGTTTCAATATTTCTTGGTGCCGCCGGTAATTGATCCCTCATAAAAACACCTCTGAAGTTTTTTATCGCTAGCGCGTTTGCGGCGTCTATTAAATCAAAATTAGACATTGGAGTCATAGACTCTTGCGTTAATAAACGGTTCCCGGTAGTCTTAGACCCTTTCCCGAGTACCATGAATACGGGGTTCCCGGTAGTCTTAGACCCTTTCCGGCTACGGGTCGTTTTTTTTTTGTAGCCTTTCCCGGTTGCCTTTTTCAGTGCCATTCCCGCCGCGGTACCAACGGCTCCTAACGCCGCCGCCTTAGCCACTGCTGGTGCGGCCGCGGCAATCAACGCCGGAATCGCAGCTAACAGCGGAAATATCCCACCTGTCTTTTCCATGTTTTTAATTGCTGCGGCTGAGAAATCTATTTGAACACCCTTTTTATTCTTCATCGCATTATTGAAATGTTTTATTTGACGCGCCGTCAACGATATCTTATGATTACCACCTGCCATCTGTGACGGCTTCAGCGTTATTGTGGTCCCGCATTGTTTAGCCGACTTTGATCGTAATTTCTTGACTTGACCATCAGTCAACTCTACACTGACGACACTATACGACATTTTATTGTAAACGTGTTTGTGCTTTCAATTACATGTTTTCTACTGGCGCATCAACGATTCTCATTCGTCCACCAACACCTTCCAACAGCATTGATTTATCGCTAAGAATGACAGCAACCGCTCTGTAATTAACACCACCCGGGGCTATACGAGCTCGGAAGTGTATATCAACGACGGATTGTCTCGTTAAATCAAGATGTTCCAGCGAAAAATAATAAATCGGATACAGTTTTTTAAAATCAAGTTGTGATATTTGCAAACCAGTGTCGACGTTTTGATCACGACCCATGTATGACAGCAATCGATGGTACACACGTGCGACATGGTTGTCGCCGTAATTAAGCTGTATATCCTCGGATGGTTCCTGTTGTCCGTTTATTCTCAGCGAAACATCCCTGACTCCTAATTGATCAAATATCATATGGCTGCGTTCTTGACCGCCCAATCGTTCCCTATTCTGTAGCGCTATGAATATATGACGCGGGGCTGAAACACCCTGTTTTGATGCCAGGTGCCATGTAAACGTATCAGCGACGTTATCCTCTTTAGCATCAGTTGTTACCGCTAGCCAACTCAACAACGATTTTCCTCCCTGTTCCATAAATGATAACAATCGTGCTTCCGTGGTAACTGATGGAGTCAGCACCGGCATCCACAATGCCATTTTAGTTAAAACAACCTTACCGGCAGCGACGCCAGCAGAACGCCATATTGCATTGTTATCATCGCCCCTTCGCGTCAGCACGATTGTATGCTTGGCCCCATAGATAACTTTTCTGACATTTCTGCAGAATCCAAATATGTGATGGAGTGGAATCGCGCATGAAAACTTTCGGCGTGGTCCTTGCAACATTCCTACTCGTGCTGCGAATCCCATATTGTAATTACCGTTAAGACTTTTTATAATATTGAAATCAGCGTCCGGTTTTGCTCTGCGGTCTGGATTGGCTGCTTCAGCCTGATCACCTGCGGTCTCTTTTTTCGCCAGCACGTTAACGTACTGAATATGGTCAGCGTTATCGGTGGTGTCCTTTGCAAACATCATAGATGGGCCCGCCGATCTTGTATAATCATCCGAGTATCTCGCTAACCCAATTATCGTTGTTGCAACATCAACCTCGCGTTCTATTGATTCAATTTCTCGCCCGTCAATAAGATATCTGGCGCTCTCAAATAACGCCATGATACCGTTGTTAACGAAGCTAACTCGAACACGATCGTCATCTGCGTATGGTGCATTATCGGCGGCATTTGTCACGAGTTCTCCCTCAATTTCGATAAACGCTTCACATGGCAGAAAGTATCTACTGGTATCTTGGACTTGAAGTTCAATTCGCGATCGTAGGTCGGGTTGCGCTGCATAATAAGAATAATATTGATAATCGCGGACAGAATCATCCCTGCGCACTGGGGCATCCATATCAAACGCGGGATCAGCGGTTCGCGCAAACATTTTATTATTTATCATGTTGATGTTTTCAATTGCGATTTTCTTTGAATTCTGTTTAAGACCACTCCCCCGCTATTGTGTTCATGGGCGCGTTGGTGGACGACTGAGCCGCCAACGACTCTAGTTTTTCTTCCACGGCGTTATTTATTACTTTACTGACATTTGCAGGCATCACTGTCGTTGATGGCATCTGTTTTTTTCTTGAAAATCTCTTGGATTTGACCAACGACATTAGTTTGTCCTTTGCAGCAGAAAGCGCCTTTCCGGCAACATCTCCAATAGCACTAATACCCCTATCACGAATAACATCAATAGCCTTCATTCCTAATTGTTTGGCTAACGGCGCTACTTTTGGAGCCATTCTTGTAAATAACCCCGCAATGGTGCTACCGAGACCATCTCCATAGTACGCGCGGTAAACAGGCAATCGCGAGTTTACCACGTAGACGAGTACTGGTTTATCGTGGTTGTAGTGTATGATCATCTTTATTATAAAAACACCGGTTTTTCAATTAGTGATTGTGATCATCACCCTCCCCACCGCCGTGTGGAAAACCGGAATAAATTTTATCAAAATTTCCTGGGGTTTTTGCCCTCGATAAAAATCCGGTTTTTTTCCGGTTTTTTCCTGATTTCTAGTCATTTTTGGTCGTTTTTTGTTGCCTATAGTCGTTTTTTTTTCGATTTTTCAGCAAAAACATCGATTTTCTCTAAATGATTTCCTGGGGTTTTTGCCCTCAAAAAACGGTCAAAAAATGGCAAAAAACGACCAAAAACGGTCAAAAAACGACCAAAAACGGTCAAAAAACGACCAAAAACGGCCAGAATTAACAAAAACGATAATTTTTTTAATCATCCACGAGTTCGTCTATGAGCGTTCGATACGCACTAACGTCCATGATACCGCCCGTAAATAACCGCTTGCAAATATCAGCGGCCTCATTGATTATTTCCGGAGAGTTATTTCCGGCTCGTTTTCCTCCGATTAGTACCTCTAGCCGTGATATATCACTGAGAACACTGTTAGGACAGGTAACGCCGTAGGATTCTTTACCAACAGAGTATCCTTTTCCTTTTTTTGGTATTCTACTTTTTACTTTATTGTGGAATGCGTCGTAATCGGGGCCATCACCACGTAGTAATGCATTCTTGTATTTACTCGCTAAATACACCATTCTTGTCCAATCCCTTAACGACTTTATATTTTTCTCGTAGCCGCTATTGATATGCCTATCTCGTAAATTCTTAGCAAAATTGTTGGCGGCAAAATCAATTAATTCTTCATCGCTGAAGGGCCTGATTTGATCTATTGTGCCCTTCTTGAGTATATTACTGGGTATATTCCTCTCTCTCTCTTTTTCTTCCGATGTTTCTTCCGATGTTTCTTCCGGTATTTCTTCTTCTGGTTCTCTTGCGGTAGCACCTAGTTCTTCTTCGTCGGCCATTGTAACATAGGGTTCTTGTGGTTCGGTTATAGCGAGTGGTGGTGGCCTCCGTGTTGTGGCAGCCGCTAGTGTTTCTAAAGACCTTTTTGTTTGTTCGGTCTGAGCCGCTATCTTTTCAAGCGCATCGAGGACGGGTACAGTTGCCGCCGTAACATCTTTGGTCGCTTTAGTTACCGGGGCAAAGAGTTGTTCGCTTCCAACAGTAAAATCGGTTTGTAGTTGCTGCCGCGTTTGAAGTTGCTCTCGGACCCTGTCTCGTAACGGTATAAACTTTTTAAGCGCTGCTAGCCGCTCTCTGGCTAGCCGAGTAGTAAGTGATTCACCTACCATTATTGCAATTGCGAAGCAATTTCTAATTTCTCGCCGGAGTTTTCGTCTATAATCCTTCTAATGTTTTTGATCTTACTAGAAATCTCCCGGCGTCGTTCATAAACACGTCCGAGTTTTTTTCGTATTATTTCAACGGCAGTAAATAGTCCAATGAATGCATTTGCGTCATTGTGGTACAAGTTTTCATTAATCGTATGTTGTAATCGTTTTATAAAAAAGTACTCGCGGGCCAGGGTAAAACGCCCCCGTTTCGATTGTTCGTTAATAATTTCATAATCGGATAATATTTTTTCACTGTCGAGACCATCAGATAATTCAATTCCTTGATTTTTTAATTTTGAAATCTCGGCTAATATATTATTGATGTCTTCGATATTCATTATTCCTATAAAACATCTTGTTTTTAAATAAAAAAAAATGAAACCCCCGTGTATCGATCCCGAGGTGTTCAACAATACTGAATACTTTGTTTTCTTCCGGAATGGACAATTTATTGTCATGGCGACTTCGTCAGCGCCATGGGCGCCGGTGACTTCGTATCTATATATGAAAATCGAATTCTATGCCCGGTCTTTTTTGAGATTGCTGTTTGATATACTCGTTCTGCTACTTTTCGTATTGAGGCGATACAAATGTCAAAGTATCTACTGGCTTCATTCATCGACTGAAATATTTTTTCCTCGTGAGTTGTTGTATCAAATGACTTTACGGGTTTTGCTTTCTTTGGGTATTTACCGGTTTGGCCTTTTTTGGTATTTTGACTCTGCGAGACAGCTTGCAAGTTTATAAGAGAATTATCAGTCTTATTATTATTAATATGATCAATAACGAGACCGTCGTTGATCAGTCCGTTAAATGCTTCAAATACCACCCTGTGAACAAGATAAATTTTCCCCCCGGCACCAAATATCAAATACCCGTGATTATTTACGGTACCAACCGGCTTCTTCAGTTTGCGGTTTCTAACAATGCCGTCGCGAGACGCCTCGTAATTGACGAGCAGGGGATGCGACTGAAATTCTTGGTCCATTTATATAATAATACTATTTGTCTAATTTATTATTTGGTTTAATTATGAATCTTTCAACGTAGTCCAGGGGGGTTTTGATGACGAAGTCGGCGGTAGGGTCAATGACGGCGTTTTAATTCGCTTGTCATAATAGCGTTTTAGTTCCCTGTATCGCTTTTCGCCACAATTGATACACAACTGCGATTTTCCTCTTACACCGACGTGGCAAACCAGGCACGGGAGGGGGCCAAGAGAACCATTACGAACGCTTTGTAAATGATATCCGCAGAATTCACCTCTACATGATTTATTGCACGGGGTTGTCGACCCAATCATCAACCATTTGCAGTGATTCATTATACTATATTCTTTCATTTAAATACTTGTTTTAGATATATGGATGAGTTCGAGAGATTAGCAGCAATTAAGCCCTGGAAAAATATTAAGTTCAATCTCGATAGAGTCCTCAAGGACGCACCAAAAGCGTTAATAAACGATAGAACCCTGTTGAGTAAAATACGCGATTGTATCAATGAATTCAAGCGTGATGGCGCATCTCATAGTTGGTCAACATTTCGAATTGATGGCGTTGTTGATGCTACCATGAACGACAACCGCGCAGCAACGATAATATCACAACTTGACGGTAAAAGGTATTTCTTCAGAGTAAAATTTATTGTCCGGGTGGAATCAGGTGATTGGATCATACGTGATAAATTTGAACCAGTTCTCAGCGACAAGAAAACAGTCATTGTTAGCCGCGACTCCAAGCCGGGGCTGTTAACCGGAATTGACAGACCATACTATGAACGAGCGTATCCTGAAACAGCAGTTGTTTATGGAATATACCCGTTAAATAAGAAACCTGATATCGGAAAACTGAAACCAATGAAACAGTCAACGGGGATAAATTGTGTAGCAGAACGAGTAATAGAGCATTTTACAAATGCGTGTCGAGGAAACAAATTGACTGATTTACGACGTAGCAAAATCAACCAGTGGGAGCTAACCGTAAAAGAGCGTGGAGCAACCATCAGCGACATAGCGAGATTAGAAACGTCGTTGAGATTTCCAATAACCGTTACAACGATAACCGGTGAAGTATTATACGAATCAAAGTACAAATCAAATGGGGCCCCAATCAAAATTATTGATCATAACGAACACGCATGGACGCCCGCGATCACAGTGTTTCCACGGGATAGAACGGTAAAGTATATACCCGAAGAATTCTCCCGGGATGGTTTTCTCGCGGAGAGGAAACTATTTGATGCTATTGCCTACTTGTGTAAAAACGACCCTGTATCAGTGTGGTTACTTCGCAGCGCTGATACCTTTGATCAGTTTGTAAGACCAAACGGTGAATTATACCGCACTGAAGCGTTTCACAACAAGATGAAAAAAACCGCCATGGAATTTGAAGAGCATGATGAACAACTGCTAACAAATTGTTTTACGATTCCATCGGTTGCGGCTCATGTTGCAGCGAGGAAAAATGCGTGGAGCCCAACGCGCAAGGAATTTCTACCGGATGTACAATCCAGTTGTTTGGAATACTATCACGGTGGACTATGGAACACTGAATACAGCCGCGACGCTATGATTTCCGTTGATATGGTTGCCTGTTATCCAGCGAGTTTTCTCGGGTATGGATCCGCCGCTGAGTATTTCAAACGATTTGGACACCCCAGACATGAAATGACTCGTGTTGCTATTAATGGACCACTGCCTGATTTTGATTTAACCGGATTCGCTCGCATAGTATCATTTGAGTTCGCGGCAGGACTTCATCGCTGTTGCTATATTTGGATCGGTAGACACATGGCTGAAAAGAAGTGGCTGCCAATAGCGCTGCTACGGTATATGATTGATTGTAAAATGCTAATTTCGTTGATTGTCAGTGACGCGATTATATCATATCGGGCGCAGACTGAAGTCTGGTTACCAGAACCTGAGCGTCTGGATAGCATAATTGACGAGTCCAAAAAACACATCGATACCGACGAGGAATATATCGTCGAATGGTCCAGGAGGATATTCAACCAACGAAACCACGAGGCAAAAGATCTCGGTAGAAGAATAATCGGTAAGTTCACACAAGGTGGAAAAAACTGCGACTACAAACGATATTGCTCACGGCTGATTATAGATGACGCAGAATATGATTTCGTAATCAAGGACGCAGTGGCAAAAAATAGATACGTGAACTGCGAAACAGCTTTCTTGTCCAATGGAACAAGGTTGGGTACAGTTGTTACCTACAGCGACGGAGACAGCCCGGCATACCCGCATTTGAGGGCGTCTATGCTGGGTTACGCCGCTATCAATTTATTCTCGATGATAAATAGATTCCCCGACACCGCGGTTAGAGTGGCCGTTGATTCGTTTTATGTTGACGTAGCGTATAAGGGAAACGTAGCCGAGTTTACTAGTCCAGACGAGAGTTGGGGTACATGGAGAATTAAAAATGAAATACGACGCGATTATTCCCCGTCAGCAGATGTCACCGTTGAAAACAATTACCTACGCGGCGATAAATTGTCAGAATGGTCTAATGCACCACCGTGTTCTGATCCAATTTGTAGACACAAGACGGTTTATTTAAGCGGCTGTGGCGGGTCAGGAAAGACGACTCGGGCAATTGAATTATTTCGAACGCGGGCAAGTATAATCGTGCTTACACCGACCCATAGACTAGCGCGAGAGATAAAACAACGAAATGTTGACGCCGTTACTTATCACAGCTTTTTTCGATACAGCGGCGGTGAGTGGACTCCTGATCGAATGGGTGAAAAATTTATTCCTGGGGTTATCATTTGGGATGAGATATGTACTGTTTCGTTAGATACTTTACGAATGTTTCTTGAGTGGTTACTGCGCGCGAATACAGCGGTGATCATGTGTGGCGACCATGGCCAACCACCACCATTTGTCGGCGAGGGTCCACATGATTGGTTGAGCGGGTTCGTGGACTATTATGAAGAAACCGATACTGATTACCGGGCACTTGATGAACAACTGCGCGGGGTTAAAAAATTAATCAGATTACAGCCGGATAGAATTCAGTGTGAAATAATCCGCGAGGTGATTCCGGAAACGCCGTTAAATGAATTCTGGGAAACATGGAGACCAAACGATTTGATTGTAGCGAGTAGAAAGATAGTCAGAGACACACTTCAGCGGAAGTTGTTTACGTTGCATAAGGAAAAGTTTCCAACGCGCCCAGTGCCGTTATGTTATAGACCCGCGGATACACGGCGGCAGAACATTGAAGTTGAGATTCCAGGCCGGACAGAAAAACAAATTCTCGTGCTGAATGATATCGTGCTCGTTGATATCAGCGTCGTCGAGGACGCGCTACGTGCTGATAAATCCCCGTGGACGCTAGGATACGCAACAACAATACATTCCTCGCAGGGACTAACCATCACGGACACAATTGTTTGGATGGTTGATAATCGCATCGAATGGTCAAATCTAGTCTATCTTGCGGTGTCCCGAGTACGGAGAATAAATCAGCTTCGAAGAATTGTTGTTGACGAAGTCAGTGACGGAGTCACTGACGAAGTCATCGATGCAAGCGTCATTGATAGAAAACTCTCGGGTTACCGCCAACAGGATAAAAAAAAACAGCGGCGTTTTGATATTGATGCCGAATTAATAATTGCGTTACGACAACAACAGAATAATCACTGCGCGAGTTGTAATTGTATAATGAGTTGGCGCTATTCGGATAAAGACGCTCGCCAATTTACCGTGGACAGGATCGATAACAGTCTCGGTCATGTCAAAAACAATGTGAGGTTGACCTGTCTTGAGTGCAATAGACGCAACGGCGCTAGTTAAGACCACGCGGGGGTAATTGAGTATCGTCAGGTATCACTTGTAGTTGCTCGCGTGTAAATCCGCGCTGTGGGGCAGTTGGATCCAGTCTATAGATCGGTGGTCTATTAGTTGATCGTGTTATCGTTGATATGTTATGTGTGGTAACACTCCAGATAGGATCAGTAGCTCTTTTTTTACCGCCTTCAAGCTCTCCTGGTTCATACAGATATCTCACGGTGACATCGCCGAGAATCGGCTTGGAAACGCTATCTATTTTTGATCTTCCGGGTATATACTTTTCTTTAATCGCGTCGCTGGGCTTCATGTTGATTGCTCGGGTAATCTCGTTATTTAACGCTGCAATTACGCCTGGCAACCTTTTGACCCATTCACGAGATCGTTTTTCTTGGATAAATTCCTTCGCGTATTGATATCCAAATAACCGTTCAGCAAGAGTCCGATTGAATCGTTCAACAATTGCCTGATCACGATGTAGCACAGTATGACCTCGTCGTACCGCGACGCTATGATGTTTCAACGTTGATAAAACAGCGCCGCGAAATTCACTACCAGGATCAACTTGTAATAGATTTGGCCAGCGCAGAGGGCCTCTTCGATAAATCCGCTCAAACGCATCGGCCACTTCAGTTGCTGACTTTGTTTTTAACGGCTCCGCTTGTTTGTATCGACTCGCAACATCAACTACGGTTAGCGCGTATTTGTAACCGTTGTCATGCGGCAGAAATAGTATATCAGCCTGATGAACTTCATTAGGTACGCTGATATCAAAGCGCGAAAAGTTGATTTGTTTAGGCGGTGGTAGATAGATTTGCCATATAGCCTGTTTGGATAACCAATTAGCCGCAGTGGCCTTTGTTACCTTTGCAGCGCTTGCAAGCTTACCAATTGCGGCCTTCCCCTTCCAGTATCCTCTCGGAGAATAATAGATGGATTCCATGTTGTTATTATAAACGCTAGCGTTTTCAATTACCAGCGCGAGAAGCTCCGCCTCCAATCATTAATTTACCTTTCATAGCCGATTTTACCAACCATGAGGCCAATTTTTCTTTGACGGATTTATCAGGAATAGCATTTAGCGCGTGAATTAATTTTACGTCCGCGATATGACGCTGTTGCAGATCGCTACTTTGGTAAGCAACATCATGAGCATGACACGCCTTATCGATAGCGTTTATTGGATACTCACCGGGTTTGGGCTGATTTTGATCATCGAGTCTGATATCTAATCGTGTTCCGGGGCCACAGTAGCTATATCCTGGGAGGTGCTTTTCTCCTGGATACTTTGCCCACGGTGTTCCGGGGAGTTTTGATAACTTGGCTGCAATATCACCTCCTCGCTTTTTTTTAAAACATCCCCGGGTTTAATAGAAATAAATTTAAATTTCTTTATACCGCATTGTGCACACTTACCAGTAAGGGCCGATCTGTTATTTTTTGTTGTAGCGGTTGTCATATCATTTGTGCCAGTACGTACTCTACACTTTACACAATATAGATCCATAATTTATGTATAGAGACATGAATATAATTGACTTTTCAGCGACTAAAACAAGAGAACCAGTTAAGCATGTTGCAGCGTTACCAAACTCGATCCGGATGATTATCATCGGACCATCTGGATCCGGCAAGACGCAATTATTACTCAATTTAATAATGAGATGGATGAAGTGGGATAAGTTGTATTTGGTTGCTCCTAGCGTAGATGATCAACGATGCTACGAGGTGTTGAAAGATTTCAACGAGAATGCATCAGCGATCGCTAAAGAAAATGTCATCGAGTTTATTACGGATATCAATGATGCACCAGGTATTGATGATATTGATGGCGACGTTAACAATCTAGTCGTGTATGATGATGTTATGTTAGACAATCAAAAAAACCCAGCTAGGATATTTTCCAGAGGCAGGCATAAAAACACCGACGTGATATATGTCACTCAACGATACACTCAGATTCCAAAAGTAATCAGAGACAACTGTAATATTCTTGCTGTATTCAACGGCGTTGATACACACACGCTACGAAATATTTGGCAGACATGGTGCGGCGGTGACATGGACTTTAATGGTTTTCGAAACTTTTTTAGTCATGCTCAGTCGACCCCACATGGATTTGTAACGATAAATTTACATGATCCTCGGACACGATATCGTATCGGACTTGACCAAATATTCGGTTAAATCATAGCAGCAGGGGGGGGGGCGATGACATCGACGCGGTCGTCGATGTGCTTACCGGACGCTGACGACGCTGGGATCGACGCGCAGATGGTGTTATTAAACCAAATGACGTCCGGACGATCCCCTCGACGCCGACGTCGTTTTTTTTTACCAGGCGCTGACGACACCGGATCCGCTGAGTGCAGAAAGTACTAATTAAGCCAAATAACGATTGGACAAAATGTCGGATTCGCCCCCCCCTGCTGCTTAGGATACGAAAATGTTTGCAAACTTCAGTTACGTTTTCAGGATCTATACAAATACACCCTATCTAAGATTATATCCGTTTATTTCCGTAATGGGGTTTCAAAGTAGTCTAAGTGATTGTAAGTACACTGCCCGTTATCTTGCAACACGTGTTTGTCCACATTCGGATTTATGTTTATCTATATTTCAACTATCATTGTAAAACCACCGGAAACTGAGCGAGTAATACGAAAGATCCAACAAGGTTTAAATAGTACCTGACAATGGATCCTTGAAATGGTCACAATATCAGAAATACAGTTGGACTTGGATGGAGACTTGGAGCATGCACAAAGGTATTTAAGGACTAAGAACTGAACATTTGAAAAAAGAACAAGATGATGTAATAGTGCCTGTAAAAACACAACACAAAGTATATTACACCATGTAAAACGACAGTCTAATATTTGATCTGTGGTATAGCACCTGTTTTTCTGAATCTTTTCTTTCTGCTTGTGGGCGAGGAAGAGAAGACGTATTGCTTCATCACTTTGGTACATAATGCTCAAAGATGTGGAAAATAATAGAGTACAACAGCAAGATAAAATTATCAATTTCTCGGCTCTAATGCCGCACGACATTCGATGACTCAGTTCAGACTAGATAAATTGGGTTTACACATGCAACTGTATGAACTGCTCCATCTGATTATCCTGACGGATTGATTCTTTAAAGTAACATTAGTTCTGATTTCGAAAACAAAGTACGTTTACAAAACTTCAACCTATTCCGATTAAGCTGTTAATACCGTCATAAGTCAAATAAATTTGTAAATTGGAAATATTTTATGCTTTGTTCAATTGATATTCCATGCACTCACGGAATGATTTATGGATGAAAGCCTTTATGTTAGCAATCATGCGTAATTACTATTTAGGGTATTCGGTCGAACAATATCTTGTCTAAAATTAAACATGTTCAAATTGTGCCTTAATACCGTTTATATACAACGGTATTACACCAGCACACATTGTTTAATTTACTTTAAATAATTGATACTCTGAAGTGTTTCATTCACGGCCAATCCAGTCAGGGATTGAATGATCGAGTCTAAACAAAGTATTCTGCTTATATCCGTTATATATCTGTTCCAAAACAAACTTAATTTAGTTGCAAACTGTTATTAAAGAGCGAGTCAAGCTATGTAATACATATGGTTGTTAGTATTGTACTTCATAACAAGGGTGATCGGCAAATTGTTGCGATAATATGTTATTACAGTAGTACTGAATATGTTAGGTGATTCATGAAACTCTATGTCTGCTAAAAACGTCCTAAATGATTTTTAGAAAGAACATTTGTCGCACAGTAAATTTGATTGCTTTGTAGTCCTAGTATAATTTTGACTTTCCTTCAAGGAATCAATGGTAGACATAAATTGACGCTCTTATGTGATTATTTTATATTTGATTTGATTTTTCGTCGCGCCGGGATAACTTTTCCTTTCCCGTTTTATTTTACCCTTTCTTCTCCTTTTTCACTTTCTGTAATAAAAAACAACTAACCGTGTTTGTGCGATACCTCAGAGAATTATTATGTGTGGCCCAGCATAGCGCATAACTATTTAAAAAGCTTTGATCGACAATGTACCAACTTAGATTTAGAGAAACCGGATCTCGGTATCAACAGCATGATCTGAACGGACTGTGGGTTTAAACCTTTAGAAATTTAGTCGTGATTTGGGCAATGAACATAGCACGTTAGACTAAAATAACCAAGCATAACACGAGTTACCTGTTCCATATACATTTTAACAATAATTCAAGAACACTATATAGTGCGTGAACAACCCAAGAAGAAAATACAAACTTTGTGGTAGAGCGTAACATTATGAGTACTGTAAAACACATACAGAGGAACTACGTGATGGTTTAGGTTCACGGCCCTGCCTTAAATGCGGCTTCGCAGTCAGATAACGTAATAAACTGTGCCGGCACTATGGATCTGTTCGTGAATAATACTAATCGCTCAGAAACAAATCGAAACTACAAGCACCTGTGAATGCGCAATCTCAAACATATACGACAACAATAAAACAAAACAATAAAGCATAAATAAACTGAACAAACACAGGACTGAAGCTATTGCAGTTTATGGTTACAATAAAATAACAAAAATCTATTGACAGAATTTCCCAATTAGAAAGAAGCTTCGTCCTCCCCTTAGTATAAACATGCCTAATGAGCCACAGACAAAACAGCTCTTATGGCAGCAAGGACTACACGTGCCAGATCGTACGAGAATGGCAGCTATAACTGAATTATTGAGACCCATATTTGTACTGAATCCATCATCACCGGTAGCCACCGCATCAGCAACAACAACAGCAGTGAAGAATTACAGATACAAAATCTCTAATGCAACATAAAAAGTGCACATGAACATAATATCCAAGTACACAGAGGTGCAAGAAAAACTGACATTCTTGCGGTATTCGACGAGTATGAATAAATCCGTCGTCGTTGTCTTGCATCTGGTATCGCTATTGAAGCGGCCGAGTATGTTTGTGCAGAAACACTGCAATCGCAATAACCAGAACTCAAATTTCAAAAATGTATTGACGAGTTGGAAAATCACGTAACATTTATCCCACACACATACACGCCAGACAAAGACGCTAGATTATTATTAAAAATTATGATTCCTGGAATCATTGCGGTGTTACAAATCATTCGTCACGCTAGGGATAAATTTAATATTGTCCTTAGCACGCACCTGGGTAAGTCACTTTGTCATGGCAGAGTTAGATTTGAAACTACTACACTATTCACAACAGTGTTCGTGTAATCTTGCACTGCAAAGACATCAGCGCCATTAATGATGAAATTGAAAGAGGCATTGGCTAACATCACAGCCAGAGATAAGTGACATATTTTGCCAGGATCCTTTTGTAACAATCTGGGCATGTGAGTGGGCCTAGTGCATAAATGATCTCGAGTGCATCTGTGACACTTGGAAAACCTTTTTGACGTCAACGCCTCCGTTTAGTTGTCGCTGGCCTCATCGATAATGTATAGCACGTACTTGTATAGGCTCAATCGGTCTTGTTGATCACAGACAGGGTCGTGCGGAAGAAATAACAAATCTGTCTGTCGGACTTCATTAGGTATATGGACATCGAGCCAACCACATTAAATATGTTTGGTACTGATAAATATATTTGCCACAGCTCATGTTTGGCCAACCATGCTCGGGTATTCCCATGAGTGATTAGCACTGGCTAACTGTTTCACGACGGCTCAACCTATCCAGTATCCACGCGGACCGCAGTATACTTTGGATCCTGCCGAGCTTTTTGTGTCCATTATTTATATCAATATAATGTTTACTTGCAATGAGTGGCTTTGTCTCTCAATGCAATCTTGACTTCATACCCTCCATTGAGGAACTATCATGCGATTCGTTCTCCCATTGTTGGATTAATCACATTAATCACGGATTTAATAGGACGTTTTATAAGCAACATCATGTAAATTAATTGGATGTTTTATAAGCAAGATCATGTCTGTAACACGCAGCATTATCGTGGTTGATAGGTGCTTCACCTGGTCTTGGATCAAACCGTGTACTAGACCCACATTAAAAGTAGTCAGGAAGGTGGTTTTTACCGAAATGTTCACTCCATGGTGTCCTTTGGAACTTTGTTAATGCAACCGCCTTGTCACCTTCAACATTTTCTCAAACTCCGCGCGTTTGCAACCTTTTAATGAACCCAATCTTCTTTGCCCCACATCCAACAAAAGTTCCAGAAATCGCTGCTCGCCCATAATGTTGTTGAACTCGAGCTGGATTTGCAGTACGTGTTTTCGCACTACATCGCACGCAATACGAAGAACGTATCGTATTAATAATACTATACTCTTATTCAATGATATCTCGTAAAGGAAAAATTTTTTGGAGGTCAAAGATATGAGAAAAATCAAATTATTTCGTCGTTGGTTTCAACGAAGAAGCAACACGTAAACCGTCCAAGCATTGTGGTGGAATCATGTTTCCAAACTCAGTTCGCGCACTGATCATTGGCCAAGCTAGCTCAGAAAAATAAAACTGTTGCTGAATATATCTCTACGATGGTTAATCTTGAATTGGTTGTTCGTGGTTTCAGCATCGGCTGAAGATCAGTCGTATTACGATTCTTAAATGATGTTCAATAACCGCTGAGTAATAAAAGATCATTGGAAAATGGTAACGACGATCCCATCGATCTCATTCCACCATACCGCTACTGCTTGGTGTGAAAGATGTTATCATAGTTGAGAATCTAGTCAATCTCGCACAAATGTTTTCACGAGACGGGCACAAAAAGAAACGTCTACATGATCGATTTGACTCATCGATAGGCACATGTGCTAGCAGTAATCCATTACAACTGTAGCATATTGATATTTCGTGATATTGACGAGCATGGTCTTGGAAGTAATTTTGGGCTTAGTGTGCCGCTAATAACACGTGGAATGAATTTCATGACATTTTCCGCGTATTATCCAGGACCCATATAGTTTTCTCCCCATTGATTTGGCTGCTACCTGCAGTCGAAGGGGTTTGGGTGCACCAATTTAACAATCAGAGATATAATCATATAAAACAAATGTTCGGCAGGTGGAAATACAGAAACGCATGAGAAGGGACGCTGCGAAGCTTCTCAGCAATATATTGAATCACTTCAAAATCTGATAGACGGTCGCAAAAGATCAAAGATATGTTACAGTCGCGACAGACTGGACGAGAAGACCACATAACCGTTTATGAATAAACATCTGCGCCGTTGAAAAATCCCACAAATGAAAAAGCGGAACGTGCCAGGGATATTAAAAAGGACAAAAGCGCAACTGAACAACAAGTTGCAGCGTTTACTAGAACAGGCGAAACACCTGGTTCATTTCTTAAGAGAGCAAATGCCTCAAAAGATCTCAAGAAAGCCACAAGAGCAGCAGGGGGGGGGGGCGAATCCGACATATTGTCCAATCGTTATTTTGCTTAATTAATACTTCTGCACTCAGCGGATCCGGTGTAGTCAGCGCCTGGTAAAAAAAAACGACGTCGGTCCAGCCTACACGACGGTGACGTCATTTGGTTCTGCGAGCCGATCCCAGCGTCGTCAGCGTCCGGGAAACACAGCGACGACCGCGTCGATGTCATTTCCCCCCCTGCTGCTAAGAAGTTATTTACAATGATCTTACAAACAGAGTGATCACTAACTCCTCCTCTTGTAGATCAATTAGGTTATTTGACTGATCGGTAAGTCTAAAATTAATTCTCGTTAAAAACCGATTATGGCATCGCATATAGACCGGATTAATCGGGCTCTCAACGATTAAGAATCCTGGAGGGGCTGTTGGTGAAAATGAATAAAGGATATACCCCTGTTGAGCTTGATTTGATTGCTTGGTATCTACCTGGTAACTCCCTTCGATAACATCACACACTAGATTGATTGCTATCACCGATGCGATATTTACGTTGTATGGAGCAATATGCCTACCACCATCTCCGTTATCGTGTTTGAGGATAATTGATGGACCGAGAAAATCATTAAGAGACTTTCTTAGTTCTGGCGCGTTGTATCCTGTAAACTTAAAATCAGGTAAATCGGCTTCTGTGATATTATACTCGGTTAGGAATTTTTGTTTATTATCATCGCTGTTAGCGGATATTGTTTTAACGATTCGCTCATTAATATATTCCATGTCTGATATGAGTTGATTTAACACCTCAACGTGTTTTCGTGCTTTTGTTTTCCGTAGTTGTTCTAGTTGCAATTGGTAATTACGATTAATCTCGATAAAAAAAACTATCGATATCATTTAAATTAACTGTGACCACGGCGGACGATTCAGGAGTTTCCTTATACGGAAAATACCATTGCATGGTATTCCTGTTTTGAAATATAAACCTGCTGGGTAATAACGTGTTTTTTATAATAGACAAATCATCTCGATAACTGGGATTAATTTCATGATACGATTGCGCATTTGTGTGCAAGTCCGCGGGGATTTCATGAGGTGGATTCTTGGGCCAACCCTGTATGGTTCTTATTGAACTGTTATAAATATCAACCATATACCCCGGTGTGCTTATTTCAATCGTCGACGATAACGTCGGTTCATGAACCGTAATAGCGATTTTTGATTCTTTTCCTGTGATCGATTTTATCCTGCGTTGAAATTCTTTATTGATTTGTTCTACTTGGCATGACCCAGTTGGTATTGTAACCTCATTCCAGTCTGGGGTCCCATTGGGTTTATTTGTCCATGCAAAAACCAGCGAGTTATTAGGTTGTTGTCCGTTAAATGCTTCCGCTCGGATATTAGGCCAACTGTGATATATTCGCAATTTTGCCAGCGCTATTTCCTTTACTGGAATCGGAGAAGGGAAGTTTACACTGAATTCTGGCTTCGTTGATGTTATCGATATCATACTTGTTTGTACCGGAGTGGTGTTCTCCGCGATCCGTTGAAGTAATTGAAACCCTTCGGGGTTCAGCGACATTATTATTATTCGCTGTTTCTAGTGTTTAATTTCAACACCGAATATTAACAACCTGCTTGTTTTCAGGAGAATGTTTTAAGCCCATTGAAGTGGTTTCAGGAGAATGTTTTAAGCCCATTGAAGTGGTTTCAGCGACGTGGTTTCCAGCTTCCAGTTGAAAATCCTCGATTTTTGACATCGCGGAGTCATACAACTGGACCATCGTGGAGAATTCAGCATCGGATATAAACGAATTATCTATCGCCAACGAGATCAACCCGGATAATTTCGAGTACGCGTCGGATACTATTTGATGTTTTACTGTATACTCGTTGAGTTTTTTCTGAGAACACGATGATATCTTTCTAGTGATTGCGTTAGCGACTCCAGCAATTGTTGTCGCCGCGGAGATAGCGATTGGAACAGCGATCGGGGCCATCATGGTCACCGTGGATAAAATAACACCGGTACCGGCTACTATACGCGACACCGAGTACACGACCGCGTCGATGGTGGTTATTTTTCGACGGTATTTTTTTATTTTTACACGGTATTGTTCGGAAAGCGTTTTCAAATTCGCGGAGAATTCTTTTACGGTATTGAATCGATATTGATGTGACGTCGGTGATACCTCTGATTCAATTACCTTGGTGGTCATTTTTATTTTAAAAGAGCTAGTGTTTTTAATTACTTAGATCCGCTACAAATTCCACATACCATGTAATGTTTGACAAGGTTAAATTTCTATCAACGGCTTCAATTGTAAACGGTTCAGTTGCGTCCTTGTCTATAATTGTTGATATTGTATTGTTAAACCCGAATGAACTCGACGATAATATATTAAACTTCATCATTGAAACCAGTGTAAATCGATAAATACCCTTAACAGTTGCGGTGATTTTTACTATATTTTGTGTAGGAGTCCAAGCGAATGATCCATGCCGAATCGTGTATACTGTGTTGATGGTGTTTTCATGAGGAATTTTTATTTTTGTCACCTCCGGTAGTCTGTCTTTAATCGCTGTAACATCAGTTTTGATTGTTCCTATTTCCTGTGTATACGCGTCTATACTCCTTTTGTTCGCTGCAATATTAACGCTGAATGCTTTTATGAGCACTTCATGCGCGTTTACAGCAATTTTGTTCTCTTTAACATCATCTTTGATTGTTTCTATTTCCTGTGTATGCGTTTCTATACCCCCTTTGTTCGCTTCAATATCAGTTTTGATTGTTTCTATGTCCTGTGTATGCGCGTCTACACTCCTTTTGTTCGCTGCAACATTAACGCTGAATGCTTTTATGAGCACTTCATGCGCGTTTACACTCTTTTTGATCGTTTCAACATCAGTTTTGATTGTTTCTATTTCCTGTGTATGCGCGTTTATATTATTTTTGTTCGCTGCAACATTAGTTTTGATTGTTCCTATTTCCTGTATATGAACGTATAACCCCGCTTTGATTGTTTCTATTTCCTGTCCATACGCAGTGATATCATTTATAGTTATTGTAACTTCATCCGGTCTGGTATTTTTTTTACCAAAGAATTTATCAATGGTGTTATCAGCCCTGTTAAAATTTTTTCGTAACGTGTAAAATTGGCCCGACAGCGTTGTAAACTCCGAAATAGTACTTTTTATCCCCACAAGATTCGGTTCGGTTACCGTCGGGGTCCCAAAAAAACTAGCAGTAGTGAGTTGTATATCGGTGACAGACTTTTGTATCCCCTCGAACTGATTTGCTTGCGCGTTAAGTCTATCATAGAATTTTTTTAACGAATTCGACATGGTTATATAATTGTCGCCAAGTGTACTTATTTTTCCATTTATCGTCAAGATGGATTCACCTGATTTAAGTCGTCCGTCATCGGTATACAACGCGATGGTGTTCTCGGCGGCATCACGCTGTCGTATTAAAACGTCATTCAGCGACACATTACTGGATTTCAATTTACCCTGGCGGTCTTGAAATACAACTATTTCGCCCGGGTCAACACTGGTTAAATTTAACGTATCAGCGATTTCATCCTCGATTAGTTTTTTTATGTCATCGGTGGCGAGCGTTTCCGTGGATTTTTTCAGCGCCGAAACCGGTCGTCCCCAGATATCAATCATTATTATTGTAAAAAAAAACAGTTTTTAATTAACCCGCCGGGCCTCTACGACCCCACTAGTGTATTCGTTTACAACCACATGAGGTGGTTTCCGCGATGATGAAATTTCCGCGAGCACGTTCAATACCTCACGGCCGCATATCGGTGGGTCACTTAATTGTTGTGTTGGCAGCGTGGAATAAAAAACCGGGGCTGAACACGCCCGGGCTGAACACGCCCGGATATACCGCATGAACTCGTTTGGCGGGGCTAACCCGTATGAATCAAAATAGACGATCGCACGCGGATCAATTGCGTATGCAACCCAATGAGTCCCCGCTCCGGAGGATTTATCGAGGTTAATTATACCGGTTTCAATATTCCTTGGTTTCGTCGGTAATTGATCCCTCATAAAAACACCTCTGAAGTTTTTTATCGCTAACGCGTTTGCGGCATCTATTAAATCAAAATTAGACATAGGAGTCATTAAACGGTTCCCGGTAGTCTTAGACCCTTCCCCGAGTACCATGAATACGGGGTTCCCGGTAGTCTTAGACCCTTTCCGGCTACGGGTCGTTTTTTTTTATAGCCTTTCCCGGTTGCCTTCTTCAATGCCATTCCCGCCGCGGTACCAACGGCTCCTAACGCCGCCGCCTTCGCCACTGCTGGGGCCGCCGCGGCAATCAACGCTGGAATCTCAGCTAACAGCGGAAATATCCCACCGGTCTTTTCCATGTTTTTAATCGCTGCGGCCGAAAAATCTATTTGAACACCCTTTTTATTCTTCATCGCATCATTGAAATGTTTTATTTGACGCGCCGTCAACGATATCTTATGATTACCACCTGCCATCTGTGACGGCTTTAACGTTACTGTGGTTCCACATTGTTTAGCCGACTTTGATCGTAATTTCTTGACTTGACCATCGGTCAACTCTACACCGACAACATTATACGACATTTTTATTGTAAACGCGTTTATGTTTTCAATTACATGTTTTCCACTGGTGCATCAACGATTCGCCTTCGTCCACCAACGCCTTCTAGCAGCATTGATTTATCGCTAAGAATGACAGCAACCGCTCTATAATCAACACCACCCGGGGCTATACGAGCTCGGAAGTGTATATCAACGACGGACTGTCTCGTTAAATCAAGATGTTCCAGCGAAAAGTAATAAATCGGATACAGGTTTTTAAAATCAAGTTGTGATATTTGCAAACCAGTGTCGACGTTTTGATCACGAATCATATATGACAGCATCCGATGATACACACGTGCGACATGGTTGTCGCCGTAATTAAGCTGTATATCCTTGGATGGTTCCTGTTGTCCGTTTATTCTCAGCGAAACCTCCCTGACTCCTAATTGATCAAATATCATATGACTGTGTTCTTGATTATTCAATCGATTCCTATTCTGTAACGCAACAAATATATGACGCGGGGCTGAAACACCCTGTTTTGATGCCAGGTGCCATGTAAATGTATCGCCGACATTATCTTCTTTAGCATCAGTTGTTACCGCTAGCCAACTCAACAACGATTTTCCCTCCGTTCCATAAATGATAACAATCGTGCTTCCGTGGTAACTGATGGAGTTAACACCGGCATCCACAATGCTATTTTAGTTAAAATGACTTTACCGGCAGCGACACCAGCAGCATGCCATATTGCATTGTTATCATCGCCCCTTCGCGTTAGAGCGATTGTGTGCTTAGCCCCATAGATAACTTTTCTGACATTTCTGCAAAATCCGAATATGTGATGGAGTGGAATCGCGCATGAAAACTGTCGGCGTTGTCCTTGTAATGTTGCTACTCGTGTTGCAAACCCTAGATTAAAATTATCGTTAGTACTTTTTATAACAGTGAAATCAGCGCCTGGTCTTGTCCTGCGGTCTGGGTTGGCTGCTTCAGCTTGATTAGCAACTGAAGTATCTTGTGGTGTCAGCACGTTAATGTACTGAATATGATCAGCGTTATTAGTGGTATCCTTTGCGAACATCATAGATGGGCCCGCCGATCTTGAATAATCATCTGAGTATCTTGCTAGCCCAATTATCGTCGTTGCAACATCAACCTCGCGTTCTATTGATTCAATTTCTCGCCCGTCAATGAGATATCTGGCACTCTCAAATAACGCCATGATACCGTTGTTAACAAAACCAACTCGAACACGACCATCATTTGCGTATGGTGCATTATCGGCAGCATTTGTTACAAGTTCTCCCTCAATTTCGATAAACGCTTCACACGGCAAAAAGTATTTACTGGTATCTTGGACTTGAAGTTCAATTCGCGATCGTAGGTCGGCTTGTGGTGGTTGATAGGAATAAAATTGATAATCACGGACAGAATCATCCCTGCGCACTGGGGCGTCCATATCAAACGCGGGATCAGCGGTTTGCGCAAACATTTTATTATTTATCATGTTGATGTTTAATTCATCAACGTCGTTTTCGTCGTAAATTCTTTAAGCCACTTCCCGCTATCGCGTTCATGAGCGCGTTGGTTGTTACATCGGTGGATGACTGAGCCGCCAATGACTCTAGTTTTTCTTCCACGGCGTTATTTATTACTTTACTGACATTTGCAGGCATCACTGTCGTTGATGGCATCACCGGTGGTTTCTGTTTTCTTTTTCTCACCAACGATGCTAGTTTATCTCGTGCTGCAGAAAACGCCCTTCCGGCAACATCTCCAATAGCACTAATTCCCTTATCACGAATAACATCAATAGCCTTCATTCCTAATTGTTTGGCTAACGGCGCTACTTTTGGAGCCATTCTTGTAAATAACCCCGCAATGGTGCTACCGAGACCGTCTCCGTACCACGCGCGGTATACAGGCAATCGTGAGTTTACCACGTAGACGCTGACTGGTTTATCATGGTCGTAGTGTATAATCATCTTTATTATAAAAAACACCAGTGTTTTCCAATTAGTGATTGATCACCAGTGATTGATCACCAGTGATTGATCAATCGCTGTAATGACCGTGGTCCACGAGTTCGTCTATGAGCGTTCGATATACATTTATGTCCATGATACCACCGGCAAATAACCGCCTGCAAATATCAGCGGCCTCATTGATTATTTCCGGAGAGTTATTTCCGGCTCGTTTTCCTCCGATTAGTATTTCTAGCCGTGATATATCACTGAGAACACTACCAGGACAAGTAACGTCTTTACCAACAGAGTATCCTTTTCCGTGCTTTGGTCTTTCACTTTTTACTTTATTGTGGAACATTATATAAATATTATCACGCGGTGGTAATTCATTTTTATATTTACTTGCCAAATACACTATTCTTGTCCAGTCCTTTAACGACCTTATATTTTTCTCGTAGCCGCTATTGATATGCTCATCTCGTGTGTCCTTAGCAAAATTTGTAACAGTAAAATTAACTAATTCTTCGTAGCCGAGATTTCTAATTGTGTCTATTGTGCTCTTTTTAAGCACATTACGGGGTATATTCCCCTCTTTCTCTATTTCTTCCGGTATTTCTTCCGGTATTTCTTCTTCTGGTTCTCTTGCGGTGGCGCCTAGTTCTTCTTCATCGGCTATTGTAACATAAGGTTCTTGTGGGTCCGTTATAGCGAGTGGTGGCGGCCTCCGTGTTGTAGCAACCGCTATTTTCGCAGGGAGTGTTTCCAGAGACTCTTTTGTTTGCTCGGTCTGAGCCGCTATCTTTTCAAGCGCACCGAGGACGGGCACAGTTGCCGCCGTAACATCTTTGGTCGCTTTAGTTACCGGAGCAAAGAGCTGTTCGCTTCCAACAGCAAAATCAGTTTGTAGTTGTTGCCGCGTTTGAAGTTGTTTTCGGACCCTGTCTCGTAACGGTATGAACTTTTTAAGCGCTACTAGCCGCTCTCTGGCTAGCCGAGTAGTAAGTGATTCGCCTACCATTATTGCAATTGCTCCGTAATTTCTAATTTCCCGCCGAGTGTGGCGGGGGGATATGTCCCAGGGGCTCCACGGAGTTTTCGTCTATAATCCTTCTAATGTTTTTAATTTTATTAGAGATTTCTCGACGTCGTTCAAAAGCCTGTCCGAGTTTTTTTCGTACTGTCTCAACGGCAGTAAATAGTCCAATAAATGCATTTACGTCATTGCCATACAAGTTTTCATTGATCGTATATTGTAATCGCTTTATAAAAGAATACTCGCGTGGCAAGGTATATCGACCTTTCTTTGATTGCTCGTTAATAATTTCATAATCGGACAATAGTTTTTAGTTATCAAGCTTATCAGATAATTCAATTCCTTGATTTTTTAATTTTAAAATCTCGGTTAATATATTATTGATGTCTTTGATATTCATATTCTTATAAAACATCTTATTTCTAAATTAAAAAAAAAAATTATTTTACAAAATGAACCCCGCGTATCAATCCCGAGGTGTGTTATCTAGTATGAAGTATTTCGTCATGGCGACTTCGTCACGGTGACCTTGTCACTCGCTGATTTCTGTTACATATGAAAATCGAATTCTGTGACCCGTCTTTTTTGAGATCGCTGAATTCTGTATTCCTTCTGCAACAAATCGTATTGAGGCTCTACAAATATCGAAATATTTTCCTGCCTCATTCATCGACTGAAATATTTTTTCTTCGTGCGTTGTTGTATCAAATGACTTTACGCTTTTTGCTTGCTTTGAAAACTTACCAGTTTGGCCTTTTTTGGCATTTTGACTTTGCGAGATGGCTTGCAAGTTTATAAGAGAATTATCAGTCATATTATTATTAATATGATCAATCACAAGCCCATTCTCGATTAATCCGTTAAATACTTCAAATACCACCCTATGAACATAATAATTCTTCTTTCCGACACCAAACATCAAATACCCCTGATTATTTACGGTACCAACCGGCTTCTTCAGTCTACAGTTTCTAACAACGCCGTCGCGAGATGCCTCGTAATTAACAAGCACGGGATGCGGCTGAAATTCTTGGTTCATTTGTATAATAATACTACTTGTCTAATTCATTATTTGGTTTAATTATAAACCTTTCAATGTAGTCCTGAGGAGTTTTAATGATTTTGTCCTTGACTGAGTCAGCGGTGGGGTCAATGACGGCGTTTTTTATTCGTTTGTCATAATAACGTTTTAACTCTCTGTATCGCTTTCCGCCACAATTGATACATAATTGCGATTTTCCTCTTACACCAACGTGGCAAACCAAGCACGGTAGGGGGCCAAGAGAACCATTACGAACGCTTTGTAAATGATACCCGCAGAATTCACCTCTACATGATTTATTGCACGGGGTTGTCAACCCAATCATCAACCATTTGCAGTGATTCATTATACTATATTCTTTCATTTAAATACTTGTTTTAATTATATGGAGGAGTTCGAGAGATTAGCAGCAATTAAGCCCTGGAAAAATATTAAGTTCAATCTCGATAGAGTCCTCAAGGACGCACCAAAAGCGTTAATAAACGATAGAACCCTGTTGAATAAAATACGCGACTGTATCAATGAATTCAAGCGTGATGGCGCATCTCATAGTTGGTCAACATTTCGAATTGATGGCGTTGTTGATGCTACCATGAACGACAACCGCGCAGCAACGATAATATCACAACTTGACGGTAAAAAGTATTTCTTCAGAGTAAAATTCATTGTCCGGGTGGAATCAGGTAATTGGATCATACGTGATAAATTTGAACCGGTTCTCAGCGACAAGAAAACAGTTATTGTTAGCCGCGACTCCAAGCCAGGGCTGTTAACCGGAGTTGACAGACCATACTATGAACGAGCGTATCCTGAAACAGCAGTTGTCTATGGAATATACCCGTTAAATAAGAAACCTGATATCGGAAAACTAGCGCCGATGAAACAGTCAACGGGGATAAATTGTGTAGCAGAACGAGTAATAGAGCATTTTACAAATGCGTGTCGAGGAAATAAACTGACCGATTTACGACGTAGTAAAATAAACCAATGGGAGGAGACAGTGCGCGAGCGAGGAGCAACCATCAGCGACATAGCGAGATTAGAAACGTCGCTGAGATTTCCAATAACCGTTACAACAATAACCGGTGAAGTATTATATGAATCAAAGTATAAATCAAATGGAGCCCCAATCAAAATTATTGATCATAACGAACACGCATGGACGCCCGCGGTCACAATATTTCCACGGGATAGAACAGTAAAGTATATCCCGGGGGAATTCCTGGAAGAGGGTGGTTTTCTCGCGGAGAGGAAACTATTTGATGCTATTGCCTGCTTGTGTAAAAATGACCCTGTATCAGTGTGGTTACTTCGCAGCGCTGAAAACGATGTGGATACCTTTGATCAGTTTGTAAGACCAAACGGTGAATTATATCGCACTGAAGCGTTTCACAACAAGATGAAAAAAACCGCCATGGAATTTGAAGAGCATGATGAACAACTGCTAACAAATTGTTTTACGATTCCATCGGTTGCGGCTCATGTTGCAGCAAGGAAAAATGCGTGGAGACCAACGCGCAAGGAATTTCTACCGGATGTACAATCCAGTTGTTTGGAATATTATCACGGTGGACTATGGAACACTGAATACAGCCGCGACGCTATGATTTCCGTTGATATGGTTACCTGTTATCCAGCGAGTTTTCTCGGGTATGGATCCGCCGCTGAGTACTTTAAACGATTTGGACACCCCAGACATGAAATGATTCGTGTTGCTATTAATGGACCACTGCCTGATTTTGATTTAACCGGATTCACTCGCATAGTATCATTTGAATTCGCGGCAGGACTTCATCGCTGTTGTTATATTTGGATTGGTAGACACATGACTGAAAAGAAGTGGCTGCCAATAGCGCTGCTACGGTATATGATTGATTGTAGTATGCTTGTATCGTTGATTGTCAGTGACGCGATTATATCATATCGGGCGCAGACTGAAGTCTGGTTACCAGAACCAGAGCGTCTAGATAGCATAATTGACGAATCCAGAAAACACATTGATGCCGACGAGGAATATATCATCGAATGGTCCAAAAAGATATTCAACCAACGAAACCGCGAGGCAAAAGATCTCGGTAAAGAATAATTGGTAAGTTCACACAAGGTGGAAAAAACTGCGACTACAAACGATATTGCTCACGGCTGATTATAGATGACGCAGAATATGATTTCGTAATCAAGGACGCAGTGGCAAAAAATAGATACGTGAACTGCAAAACAGCTTTCTTGTCCAATGGAACAAAGTTGGGTACAGTTGTTACTTACGCCGATGGAGACAGCCCCGCGTATCCACATTTGAGGGCGTCTATGCTGGGTTACGCCGCTATCAATTTATTCTCGATGATAAATAGATTTCCCGACACCGCGGTTAGAGTAGCCGTTGATTCATTTTATATAGACATAAAGTACAAGGGAAACATAGCCGAGTTTACTAGTCCGGACGAGAATTGGGGTATATGGAGAATTAAAAATGAAATACGACGCGATTATTCCCCGTCAGCAGATGTCACCGTTGAAAATAATTACTTACGCGGTGATAATTTATCAGAATGGTCTAATGCACCACCGTGTTCTGATCCAATTTGTAGATATAAAACAGTTTATTTAAGCGGCTGTGGCGGGTCAGGAAAGACGACTCGGGCAATTGAATTATTTCGAACGCGGGCAAGTATAATCGTGCTTACACCGACCCATAGACTAGCGCGAGAGATAAAACAACGAAGTGTTGACGCCGTTACTTATCACAGCTTTTTTCGATACAGCGGCGGTGAGTGGACTCCTGATCGAATGGGGGAAAAATTTATTCCTGAGGTTATCATCTGGGATGAGATATGTACTGTTTCGTTAGATACTTTACAAATGTTTCTTGAGTGGTTGCTGCGCGCGAATACAGCGGTAATCATGTGTGGCGACCATGGCCAACCACCACCATTTGTCGGCGAGGGTCCACATGATTGGTTAAAGGGTTTTGTGGACTATTATGAAGAAACCGATACTGATTACCGAGCACTTGATGAACAACTGCGCGAGGTTAAAAAATTAATCAGATTACAGCCGGATAGAGTTCAATGTGAAATAATCCGCGAGGTGATTCCGGAAACGCCGTTAAATGAATTCTGGAAAACATGGAGACCAAACGATTTGATTGTAGCGAGTAGAAAGATAGTCAGAGACACACTTCAGCGGAAGTTGTTTACGTTGCATAAGGAAAAGTTTCCAACGCGTCCAGTGCCGTTATGTTATAGACCCGCGGACACACGGCGGCAGAACATTGAAATTGAAATCCCGGGCCCAACAGCGTCAGGGACAAAAAAACAAATTCTCGTGCTGAATGATATTGTGCTCGTTGATATCAGCGTCGTCGAGGATGCGCTACGTGCTGATAAATCCCCGTGGACGCTAGGATACGCAACGACAATACATTCCTCGCAAGGATTGACTATCACGGATACAATTGTTTGGATAGTTGATAATCGCATCGAATGGTCAAATCTAGTCTATCTCGCAGTGTCCAGAGTACGGAGAATGAATCAGCTTCGAAGAATTGTTATTGACGAACCCAGTGACAACGATGACATCATCGATGCTAGCGTCATTGATAGAAAACTCTCGGGTTACCGCCAACAGGATAAAAAAAAACAGCGGCGTTTTGATATTGATGCCGAATTAATAATTGCGTTACGACAACAACAGAATAATCACTGCGCGAGTTGCAATTGTGTAATGCGCTGGCGTTATTCGGATAAAGACGCTCGCCAATTTACCGTGGACAGGATCGATAACAGTCTCGGTCATATCCGTGGTAATGTGAGGTTAACTTGTCTTGAGTGCAATAGACGCAACGGCGCTAGTTAAGGCCACGTGGGAGTAATTGAGTAACATCAGGTATCACTTGTAGTTGCTCGCGAGTAAATCCGCGCTGAGGAGCAGTTGAATCCAGTCTATAGATCGGTGGTCTACCAGTTGATCGTGTTATCGTTGATATGTTATGTGTGGTAACACTCCAAATAGGATCAGTAGCTCTTTTTTTACCGCCTTCAAGCTCTCCTGGTTCATACAGATATCTAACAGTGACATCGCCGAGAATCGGCTTGGAAACGCTATCTATTTTTGATCTTCCGGGCATATACCTTTTTTTAATCGCGTCGCTGGGCTCCATGTTGATTGCTCGGGTAATCTCGTTATTTAATGCTGCAATTACGCCTGGCAACCTTTTGACCCATTCACGAGATCGTTTTTCTTGGATGAATTCCTTCGCGTATTGATACCCAAATAACCATTCAGCAAAAGTCCGATTGAATCGTTCAACAATTGCCTGATCACGATGTAGCGCAGTATGACCTCGTCGTATCGCGACGCTATGATGTTTCAGCGTTGATAAAACAGCACCGCGAAATTCACTACCAGGATCAACTTGTAATAGATTTGGCCAGCGCAGAGGACCCCTTCGATAAATCCGCTCAAACGCATCGGCTACTTCAGTTGCTGACTTTGTTTTTAACGGCTCCGCTTGTTTGTATCGACTCGCAACATCAACTACGGTTAGCGCGTATTTGTAACTGTTGTCATGCGGCAGAAATAGTATATCAGCTTGATGAACTTCATTGGGTACGGTAACATCAAAGTGCGAGAAGTTGATTTGTTTAGGCGGTGGTAGATAGATTTGCCATATAGCCTGTTTGGATAACCAATTAGCCGCAGTGGCCTTTGTTACTTTTGCAGCGCTTGCGAGTTTACCAATTGCGGCCTTCCCCTTCCAGTATCCTCTCGGAGAATAATAGATGGATTCCATGTTGTTATTATAAACGCTAGCGTTTTCAATTACCAGCGCGAGAAGCTCCGCTTCCAATCATTAATTTACCTTTCATAGCCGATTTTACCAACCATGAAGCCAACTTTTCTTTGAGGGATTTATCAGGAATGGCATTTAACGCGTGAATTAATTTTACATCCGCGATATGACGCTGTTGCAGATCGCTACTTTTGTAGTAAGCAACATCATGAGCATGACACGCCTTATCGATAGCGTTTATTGGATACTCACCGGGTTTGGGCTGATTTTGATCATCGAGTCTGATATCTAATCGTGTTGCGGGGCCACAGTAGCTATATCCTGGGAGGTGCTTTTCTCCTGGATACTTTGCCCACGGTGTTCCGGGGAGTTTTGATAACTTGGCTGCAATATCACCTCCTCGCTTCTTTTTAAAGCATCCCCGGGTCTAGCAGAAATAAATCTAAATTTCTTTGTACCGCATTGTACACACTTACCAGTAAGCGCCGATCTGTTATTTCTCGTTGTAACGGTTGTCATATCATTTGTGCCAGTACGCACTCTACACTTTACACAATATAGATCCATAATTTATGTATATAGATATGAATATAATTGATTTTTCGGCGACTAAAACGAGAGAACCAGTTAAGCATGTTGCAGCGTTACCAAACTCGATCCGGATGATTATCATCGGACCATCTGGATCCGGCAAGACGCAATTGTTACTCAATTTAATAATGAGATGGATGAAGTGGGATAAGTTGTATTTAATCGCCCCTAGCGTAGATGATCAACGATGCTACGAGGTGTTGAAAGATTTTAACGAGAATGCATCAGCGATCGCTGAAAAAATTTTATTAAGTTTATTACAGATATCAATGATGCACCAGGTATTGATGATATTGATGGCGACGTTAACAATCTAGTCGTGTACGATGATGTTATGTTAGACAATCAAAAAAACCCAGCTAGGATATTTTCCAGAGGCAGGCATAAAAACACCGACGTGATATATGTCACTCAACGATACACTCAGATTCCAAAAGTAATCAGAGACAACTGTAATATTCTTGCTGTATTCAACGGCGTTGATACACACACGCTACGAAATATTTGGCAGACATGGTGCGGCGGTGACATGGACTTTAATGGTTTTCGAAACTTTTTTAGTCATGCTCAGTCGACCCCACATGGATTTGTAACGATAAATTTACATGATCCTCGGACACGATATCGTATCGGACTTGACCAAATATTCGGTTAGTTGTAACTAATTTTGATTGTAAATAACTTCTTAGCAGCAGGGGGGGAAATGACATCGACGCGGTCGTCGCTGTGTTTACCGGACGCTGACGACGCTGGGATCGGCTCGCAGAACCAAATGACGTCACCGTCGTGTAGGATGGACCGACGTCGTTTTTTTTTTACCAGGCGCTGACTACACCGGATCCGCTGAGTGCAGAAGTATTAATTAAGCAAAATAACGATTGGACAAAATGTCGGATTCGCCCCCCCCTGCTGCTACAAGAGCAACAGTGGAAGAGGTGGCAGCGCTAAATGTAAAGGAAGAAAACACGGGGCCAGATAGTAAAACAGCTATATGCATCACAGATATTAAAAGACCAACAAAGGCATCTGCATAGACTATCACAAGATTGACGGTGGAGATGGCTCAAGTCAAACAAGATGTTGAAATGGTGCTTATGATGCACAAGAAAATACTCGAATATATATCAATGTTAAAATAATCAAAACATACAAAATCAAAGAACGAGCACGGCATGGAATCTATAATGATCCGAAACGATTTGTCTCTTTCGCACCAAATGAAAGAGAAATGATTATATGTTGAATAACAAACTACCAGCCAATAAAGGTCTTAGTTACATTGAACAAAACTGGCATGAATAGATATACAAAGATTGGACTCTACAAGTCATATTATGTGACAGGAACTGGAAAATCTTGTTAACATCTACAATTTCATAATTGCAAAAAGTACTAAACCATATGTTCAAAATTAAAACAAATATAGCGGCTATGCATCAAATCTATGTTCAAAAACCAAAACAAATAGATGAGCCTGTTATGGCACCACACAAAGGGACACCATTACTCCCACTTAAAGACATAATTAAATTTTGAGGACTTTAAATGGCATGAACAGCTAGAAAACAGAACGATAACAAAAAAAAAACACTAAAAGAAGGAACAGGTCTTAGTGAACTGTGTGACCCTACCAATCTAACTATCTATTGAAAATACTTGTGGGGTCAGTTAGTACTAGCAGCAATGCACCTGACGTTATCAATGAAACCACATCATATGTTCTAACCGCTGCTCAACAAAGATTTTATAGACAGAGACACATATCGAGCGTCGATCCAAGAACTTGTTGAAATATTCATGATATACACAACATCGATAACAACCTCTGACATAATTCAGACGGTGCGTAGGGAGACGCTCTCGGTGAAAACACTTCGTGTTTTGCGTGAAATATGTTTCAATACAACATGTGTTAGTTCAGAGCTTCGAAAGGATCACTATATACTCATAAACAAATAACAGAAAACAACAGAATTCAGTGTGACTTTTCTGCACCATTGACCGCTGGTGAATCACGCACACTTGAGATCGGACCACCATGGCTGAGAGTGTATTACAATTGGCCTACTATTCGATCCCAACGGTTTGTTTCGTTTTCACGCGAACAATTACTTTGTCTTTTCAGCAGATACCGGTGACAACTTACATACCATCTAACTTCCCTCACACTAGTACGACGTAGAATTGATTACTGAAGAAACTCGATGAAGAGTTGCATTAATTACCACCAGCGACTCTAAGATTTACATATGTGCCCATGAGCCCCCATTTAGTCTTGTCCTCGCTATTGAATCACTAACATATGCTGTTGTTATTGCATGGTCGTCAATAAGATCAGTGGTAAGTTGGCCGAGAAAAGAATCCAGCCGGGTGACGTTGTTAGTGGATTTTTTACGAGTACACAAAATGCACGCAAAGCCTTACCATCTCGGTGCATCCATCCCAACGTATGATGCAATGCGGATAGTATTAAAAGTGCTACTCTGGATCGATTAAGACAACTGGGCTCTCAGACATCTGTGGAGCTTCAAGAACTAACACGACGATTGATAACATAAACACCAAAGACGGTTCCAGTTACATTACCTTCAACAGAATCAGTACCGACTGTATTTAGTAAATTAATTAATGAGGTCGCTCAGCAGCGATTGCCAGGCTCAGCAATTGCAAATCTGCCAATGAGAACGTTAGTGGTAAAGCTATGATACAACAAAAACAATGATATATAAGTTGAAATTAGACCTTTCTGCAATGACAGCTTAAAGATGCAACTGATCAATCATTTGACATGGGAGTGCCTGTGTTAGTTGATCAAATGAAGAAAACATTCTTGTATTATTCATTTTCAGCCAGGATCCCAATCAATTTAAAATTGAATTGTACGTGCAAGATATTAGCATTATATTCCAGGTGAGGCACTCTTGCTACCTACGGGAAAATTGGTACAGGCAGATGTTGCTTATTACCCCTATAATGTTCAAGTAGGATTTGATAAGAATGGAATTATGGGTTATTCAATATTGCACGTTATTCCTTCGATTTATACAATGTTGACGTGACCACAGCAATTATCGGATCTGCCAGATATAGTGTCTCATTCATGGTTCCATGAGAGCATATATTATCTTCACTATACATAATTACTTACTGAATGCATTTTACATGAACTCGATATGGTAGCCAGTAGGTAATAATGTATAATACTAGTGAAGGTATGACAGGAATTATTTAATAATATGATGAGTATCCAGTGCACAACTATTGTAGATAAGAAATACCAGTGATACCACCGAGCGGATTTACGATATTTATTTTAAGCAAAGAGATTTACCCACCTACTACCCTAAATAGTAATATGGTCTACTGTCTACCATCTAGAGTTCATCTACAATAAATCCCGTGACTAAACATGCAATGTTTAATACAAACATAAGTTTGGGGAGACGCCACGTTTAATAGCATTATCAAATATAATGTTCTTGGTGATAGTGTGATTTATAGACGAATATATATGATGCTATCACAAATTTTAAAACAAATTATTTTTAAAGAAGAGATTCCCCATTGGTTACCCAATACATCATTACGTCCTGCTTGCTACACATTGATTACCCAATACATCATTACGTCCTGCTTGCTACACTAACGAGACGAATACACAACTAAGTGCGAGGAATATTGATCCACTACAGCGTATCAAATTGATATTATACACAAAGATCTAGCTAATTGTTTTCGATCTATATACAAATGAACAACTTTGCTGGAATAGACACAGGGTTTGCGCATTGCAGCTATAACTGTAAATTGCGAAGCACAGCATAAAATACATCAATACATTTGCAGAATATATATATATATATATATATATATATATATATATATATATATATATATATATATATATATATATATACATTCTATATTGCAGACAAAAGATGTAGGATTATATTAGATACGTAATTCATTCGTTCCTAATAATATATAAATTAGAAATATTCCGATACAAAACGGCAATGAAAGAACAAACGATTTATCTACTTGTTACACTAAATATAATTACAACATTGTATTTAACTTCAGGTGTTCATCAAAACCTCCCAACATAAATCAGTCATAGGAGAAAGGATATTCACTCACTCAGCTGTTACTCTAGATATTATTACTTCTTGCTACTTAACACCTAGTGCTCGTATGCAACAAATTATGTTGGTGGTTGGATTTTTTTATTTAAGGTTTAACACTCACAAACGTTCTGAATATGCTATTTTTAGTATCATTACATAATGTAAAAT
Organism: Sinohyriopsis cumingii; assembly: GCA_028554795.2. Lineage (NCBI taxonomy): Eukaryota > Metazoa > Mollusca > Bivalvia > Unionida > Unionidae > Sinohyriopsis > Sinohyriopsis cumingii. The sequence goes on along the minus strand of CM068831.1, from coordinate 124,570,460 downwards.
TCTTGGAAGCACCTACGAAATGTTAAGTTCGTAAGTACGATAGTTAGTTTGCTTAAACTCTTCATTTTCGAAAAGGGTCGCAAGATTTAAGGCGATATGAACCGTTAGTTTCTAACAAAGTATATATCCCCCCCCCCCGCAGAACAGGCAAGCAAATAAAGAATGAAAGATGCAAACATACACCACACACACACACACACACATACATATATATATATATATATATATATATATATATATATATATATATATATATATATATATATATATATATGTGTGTGTGTGTGTGTGTGTGTGTGTGTGTGTGTATGTATGTATGTATATATATATTTACCCACTATTTATTTTTAGAGACACGATTTACCCATTTTGTTGCCCAAAATAGTTTGCTGCTTAATTCTTACTCTATAGTGGTCACCTGCAACAAATCTTGTGAGTGGTTTGATTTTTATTTGATGATTAACGAACGTGCTTGGAGTCAAGATAATTAATATCATTACCTAATCCTGTGGTATCCGTGTTATCCGTGTGGCAGCACATAAGACGAGCTTTAAGTTTGTAAGTACAGTAGTTTGAAAGTATATTCTCTTCTACTTGCAAATATAGGAGTTAGCTTTATAAGATGGGTATTTGTTCTGCGTATCCTCTGCGTCGTTTAAATTTTCCTCAAAACTATATTAAAATTATAGTCTCTGTATTTACTGAACTGGTGCAAAATCTAATTACCCTGTGTCTTTTTGAAATGAGATATGTATCCCATATCCACAAAAGAGGTTTAGATTTTATTTAAATCTTTCTTTCGTCAATTTACCAAATATCCCTATGTGATTAGATTAATTTGGTAACTCTCCTTTTTTTGCAGTATACACATTACAATCCATTTTTAAAATCATGACAGTAAATTTATACAAGTTTTCGTTTCGTAATATCGCCTTTTTACAAAAGTGCCCCAACATAATATCTTGGAGTTTTCTTAAAAACAAATTAATCGTTGTCACATAAAAGAAAAGACTATGTCCTAAATTAGTACATGTAACAATTCATCACAATGTGTGTAATTCGGGTATCCAAAACGGTAATTCTACCAAATATGTATACATTTTTTCAAAGTTGGAAATAACAAACGTGAGAGAAAGGGAGCACGCAAAATATTAGATGCGGAGAGGATGATGTGACCTATAATGCTAAAGCCGTCTATCGGATTAGTATTGTGGGACGGAACCGGGAGAAATGGGAAATATTATGCTAAAACTTCCCAAAAGATTAACCTCAATATGGCCCACTCATGACAAGCATAGTTCAGCATTAGTCCGTGACATGACCCGATGTGAGAAATGAACCTGTATGGCGGAAATGAAAATATTTCACTCCTCGACCATTATGTATTACATCTTTATTGGAAAAAGACATATATATATATATATATATATATATATATATATATATATATATATATATATATATATATATATATATATGTATGTATATGAGTATGTGTGTGTGTGTATGTGTGTGTGTCTGTCTGATAAACATTAATATATTTTTATACTAACAATTAAATTAATGAAACTTGTACGAAAAAAGAGAGAGGGAATATGTGTGTGTGCGTGAGTGTGTGATAAACATTAATATACTTTTATACTAACAATTAAATTAATGAAACTCGTACGAGTGAGAGAAAGTATATATATATATATATATATATATATATACACATACATACATACATACATACATAAGACTAACATATATGTTAAACCAACTCATTGATAGAGAAATGATTTTCCCCCTAGTTACCCATGTTGTTATTATTAATATTAGTTCCTGCTTGTAACCCAATTCAGTCACCTTCATAACGATACAGATTAGTTGCAGCTTATATTGTGTTTCCTCCATACATATCTAGGTCAGTTGTTTCCTGACCGATATACATATCAAGAGTTACATTGGAATATTGTTAGGATTTGAAATAATAGGTTGTACTAGAACCACTATGCTTGACACAATTAAAATCTTATATTCGCATTGTACCAATAACAACAAAATAAAATACAGACCATGAAAAAGGTCAATACAATGCTTAAGATGTGTAAGATAAAAAAGTATGTAGAGTATTAAAGACATATGATTGAAGACTAAATAATTCATTATTTGTTAATGTTTTAAAAATTAATTATTGAACTCCTCCCAGCAGAAATCAAACAATGCACACACACACACATATGTATATACTGATTTATTTCAGACATAAAATATACCCACTTGTTACCCACAATAGTATCACTTCTATTTATCTTGCTGTGTTCATTAGAAACAAATTGGTAGTGTGGTTATAATATTCATTCATTGTTTAATACTAACAGAAATTATTAGTACTTCTGCTAATTTCCTAAACCATTGTCATTCACAATATTATGCATACATTTCGGTTAACAAAGGTGGCAGGGTTCAGTTTCGTAAATTGGCCCCTGGCTAATTTCTTAACTGAAGGCTATGGTGGGAAGTTTACAGCGATTATTGTTTACTATTTATAGACACGGATATATTGGTGAACTAGGTGTTTCGGGCTTGTGCTGTTCCTGAAATTTATTTCTGGCATGCACACCTTCCATAGTCACTCTGCAGTATGTTAATAGTTAAATACCAATAGCTGGCTAGGAAGAAGAGCTAGCCTAACATAGCAGTAAACACCTGGCTTTGGGGCAAGTAGAATATCTCAAAAACGGCTTGGATGACAGCTATTTTAAATTGATTTAGCATGTTTAGTACACACTATTTTGCAGAATTGTCATCTAGGAAAAGGGCTTGTGTTTGCGCTGTGAGCGTCACATGGTGTCAAAAATGACCTTCGGACATGAAAATTGCAGGCATAAATTTGGTACTGGGGTGAATAAACTTCTGCTATGAGCTGCCGTTGACTTCTCTGGTCAAGTGGATAATATTCTTGTGCTTTGTTTTAATATAGGTATCTAAAGATATGGACCTTTTCGACCTGACTTGTGTATTTGATATTTTATGGTTTTGTATACTTGGTCGCTGATTGTGGCACTAAATTTGCACATAAAAACGCGCCCCTGCCCACTAAGGCACATAAGGTATAAAGCCCAGACAGACCCAGGGACGTTGTTTCCTGTCATGTGTATATAGGACAGTAAACAACGTCCCTAGGTCTGTCTGGGCTATATAAAACTTACGTGTTATAAAGTATCAACAGTGGAAATGGGATATGCTTAGGATGTAAATTAGTAAGTTGAATAACTATTACTATGATTCACACGATTAACATCTGTTATCCTGAGTGTGGCCATAATTGTAGAATGCAATGCAGAGCATGAGAAAGGACAATGTGTTGGAGACGATGTGTCGGATTTGCAGGTTACTGCATTTGGATGGGAAAATATGAACGAGTTTATCGGATGGAAATACTACCTTGGGAATGCAGTATATCCATCCGACAAAACGAGTTCATATTTTATCATACAAATGCAGTAATCTTTTTATTATATGCTCATTTTCTTATTCTACCCAAGGCTTAATTATATAAACATAAATACAGTACAAGAAACAAAGTAATTGAATATATTCCAAACTAAATACAAAACCGCAGATTCATCATTAAACAACAACAACATTATTAATACGCACATAACTCCGCCCAGATAAATTTGAACTAAGTCGCGCGCTAGACATAACTTTCGAAAGAAAATGGCGCTTTGGTCTACTTATAGTTGAGCTTTGGAGTCATATTGTGAATGAATGTGCATTGCAACAACTTTTCCCTTTGATCGGAAGTGAACATATTTTGATATTTGTGTCGATTCTACGAAATTTCGTGATTATGGACTGTATTTATATGTGCGAATTCCACATGAAATACATCGGATTGAAACAGCGATGGAGAAGCGTGTTGACATCTGCAAGTGTCTTTCTGTTCTGTCATTGAATGTTTGAAATCATAATGTTGGAAAATATGAGGTCCTTCAATTGCAATTAGCAAATATACACTATGGAATTTAATGTTTATTTCATTTTGAGTAATGTAAGGAGGATGTAACTGCACTTGGAATATAGTCGAAATTACAGAACAATTTCTTAATGTGTAATCAAGCATGAGAACCCATGCAATGGCTCATATAATTCCGATCTGCAGAACTAAGAAAGTACATTTTGAGAAAATTCCGAATGTAAAACTGTAAGTTTATTTTTTGCCATTCTTATTACCAGCTAAAGAAGACAGTTTATACCTTGTTACTTGCATGTTATTTGTAAGGACCCTGTCTGGTGTCTATAGCTAGCCTAAATTCGAAACATTGTATCAAAAGAATTAATGCGGAATGTGCTAAAGACAGCTGGCATGTGGCAATCTACGAAACTTCTCGTTTAATTTATTCATAAACAAATTTAATCAACCAAAGCGTAAAACGTCTACTAGGAGAGTGTACATGATTTATTTACAAAGTAGTTCCTAACATAATATTGGGCACACGTGAGTTCAAAATGAAATTACGCGAGAGTGCAATCTCGTAAAGTACTGAATGATTCTGTTAATGTAAAGTTAACGGAGAAAAAATGAGCAGATAATAAACAAACATACAGTATGCATTCTGTATTGCAGATAAGAGATACATGATCTTATAATTCTTTATTTATATTATAAAGTAGTTCCCTTTGCCAGCAAATATCAAACAAAGATATATATATATATATATATATATATATATATATATATATATATATATATATATATATATATATATATATAAATAGATAGATAGATAGTAAATTATTTTTAGGCATAAAATTTACCCACTTGTTACCATAAATAGTGTAATTGGATAACCACTGACTATTCACCTCGCAGTATTCGTGTGCGAGTGATTGGAGTATTAATTCAGAGTTTAATACTAACCTAAGTTTTGTAAAAACCATGTTTAATCAGTATCTAATCTATGGTTCTTTGTCGGTATTTCGTCAGTTTATGTTCTTCGTCTTCTACATTTTCGACAATACTTTGTTAAAATTAAAGTTACTGTCTTAGTTAAATTGCTGCAGTATCTCATGTACACCCTATGTCCAATAAATGAAGATTATATATATATATATATATATATATATATATATATATATATATCAGAAAGGCAAATTTTTCTAAGCACCTTATTTTACTAGAACGGATTTTCACCCTGATTTCTTTATTAATTATTACCTCCTGCTTGCTAGAAAACAAGTCTCATTCGCAAGAAAGTGCATAAAATATCGATTAAGTACAGCTGATTATTATCTATATCTATATCAAGAGAAAGTTATGTCCAGACGCATATACTTAGCACCCGAACCATCGGAATAGGAGTAGGATTTTAAATAGGTTAGACAACAACAATAATGCTTCACACAATAAAACATAAAGCATGCACTTTGTAACCACGACAAAGAATACAATGTTGCGCATGAAAAGGCAATGCAGACAAAAGTTTCAATAGCCACTAGTAAAAACCTTTTTGGAAAACACTATGTCTACTGTCCAACAAACCACCTTTTTAAAAAGAGAAAGTAACATATTTATTTTTGTGCTACAGGGCTGATTTATAGAGACAGTGCTTTATGATATTTCTTCAATTTGTTACAAATGTTGCAGTGTGTTTGTACTTGTCAAGAACAGAACGCGTCTTTAAACTGAGAGAGAGAGAGAATAGTGAAAGTAGCAAGATGGCGCATGAGGATAATTTCATATCCAATACTAGCGAATGTTACCTTAAAGCAAATTTAGAGCGACAGCTCTCACTGGTATTTACGCTGTCAGAGTAAAATAAATATCGAATAGTTCAAAGGGTGGAAAGTAAATGAAATATTTTTTCTTGAATCTGTGAACTCAGTGCCTAAGCATTCTAATAAGAAAAGAATAGCGAAGCGCGTACTTAAATTTGTATCTACTTTCGGCTTACAAATACACAAAGTAAAGGACAAAATAAAAAAGAAATGAAAGGTTTCTAACCAAAACCCAAAACTATTTGCTTCGACTGGATAATATAAAATAAGGTGTTTGCACGCAAGGGTCACTCACCGTCACATACCCAACAACCCTTTCAAACGATGTTGTACTAAATTTCCCTTGTCAGCATAGGATTGTGCCACTGTTGGTCCTATTGACTTAGGTTACATTCTTCTTGTCAGCATAATAACACGAATGTTATTCAAGTAGAACATTCTTCTTGTCAGCATAATAACACGAATGTTATTCAAGTAGACTTTGTAACATTACATTTACTATCCCACATATTCTCTTGTCATCATAAATCATACTAAGTTTAACCTATTGGGCTAATATTGAATGACCCTTTTCCACACAGAAATGCCCAGCCTAAGATGGTGGTAGTGTCCCCATATAGGAACGCGTTGAATTTTTAGTAACACTATAAATTCACTTGCCATCAGTGAACCATAGTAATGATAATCCTGTGGACCACTGTTCAGTTCCCCTTAGCAACATAGGCCGATATTAATGTTAATCCAAATAGAGTTTTAAGCATTATAGTTTTCCATTTTCCCTTGCACCGTCCCACAATGTTAAATCTATCAACGTTTTACAAATTACAATCCCTCTTACGTTCCATGTAATTCCAATCTCAGGTAGCCGGATAGTGGACTTTTCCATTTGCCACCACGTACTTGTCACTTTTCCGCACTGCTTCATATTTTCAAACCGACAACGTAATGTTAATTTTGTGAACAGGGTATCCCTCGTTACTACTAACTAAAACTTTTCTAACTAGAAAAAGATATCCAAAGGGCTTCATGTTAACTTCGTGAGTGAATAGGTAAACTTTACACATCGATACATACCCAACCATGGTCATTTAATTCTTACGATTCCAATTTCGTCCTTTCTTTCGGCAAGTCAATGTATTCCATCAACAATGCATTCCAGTTTAAGTAGCCCTTATTTCCATTCATTTTTCGCTTCACATTGCCACATAATACATAACCTGTACAGAATCACAAGAACATATTGACTACTGTCACAGTTACATTTATTCAGAAACGTCATCCTTTATATATTATCCGGGGGTCTCAAACTCAAAGCAACCTGAAGGCTGCATGGAGGCATTTTCGATAACCCAAGGGCCGCACCACCTTTGTCATCTCTCATGACATCTTGTGAAGCCAATCATTTTGCGGGCCACATGATACTGCTTGGCGGGCCGCATGCGGCCCGCGGGCCGTGTGTTTTAGACCCCCGTATTCGCCAATGGCCACCGGTGGTTTCAACACATTCAGTTTTTTTACAACATTCTTGTTCAATTTTAGTCAGTACCATCTTCTACGTCAGATGACCATGACCTTACACAATAGTTGACACGGGCTGAACAAGTTTGCTACATTAAATTTCCAATCAAACCTTAAATCATTATGGATTTTATCAATGAAAAACATGGAAATATAATCAAGATGATGCTATCCCGTACTAAAAAAAGGTAACAATTAAATAAATCTTATACATGAAATGACATTTTGTATCGTTTTCAATAGCGTTAATAGTTATGTTTATTCGCAACTTCATAATTTTTTTTCATCTTGGGCAATGGCTACCCGTGGTGTCAGCACATTTCTTTTCATAAAAAAATAACAACATTCTGTAATAATTTTAGTCAGGCTTATCCAGGAATAACGTTACATCTTTTTTCATCGCTAATACTTAACTAGACCCTTTCAGTTATCTAATGTGAAATTAAATGTGCAGTTGTTAGATATACAGTAGAGTTGCTCGCAAAATCGACCATAAGTTTTGTTTGGTTGCATAGCTGAGTGCTGGAAGGACTGTGCAATTGAAGTGTTTGATCATTGGATTGGAGATTTTATCAATGGTTGCTGACCTTGATGTCAAGTGAAATTAGGGTGGTAGGGTGGTGGTGGTGTTAGGGTCTGATACAGACAGAGCGAGTCCACCATTAGCCATATTTTCCAAAAGTGGACTAATGAGTTGTTTTTGTTCAGTGCTAGGTCTTCAAGTGTAAGATTTAGAGACTCCTCATGTTTGTGGTCTGTCATAAAAAAATATTTCTGGTGGCAAACCTAGTACTACTACTCCTACCTCGTGGACAACGTACTTAACATGAGCCTATATGTGTCAATGGAGCAAGCCAGGTGTGAGTCACACCCAGTACTTTTTTTTAGCCTTATATCAACAACCTGAACATGTTCCTTGCATATAATGAAATAAATTGAGTAGTCCTCTTATTTAATACCGGAAGTATCGCAAATCATTGGAGAAATAGTTGTAAACTCTTGTTTACCTTTCTTACCCGATATTTTCATTTAGATTGATCGTCCCTATATTAATATAAATAATGATTAGTTCCGTTCTCAGCCTCGTTTGTTTGTGTGCTATATAAAGATATTGAGTCCTTATTTAGAAACGTAAACAAATCGTAGTAAAAATATGGCGCGGTTTGAGTCAGAAATTCTGCACATTAAAAGTAAATACGGTTTATCGGTAACTTTGAAATTCCACCAAGAAGCCATTATTTGCCACTGGATTGATAAAAAGGATGTATGTGTCCTGCTACCCACTAGATTTGGAAAGTCATTGACTTTGCCTTCTCTAAACAAAAACTGGTTTTGCAATTAATGCAAGTTCCTATTCTCCTGTGTGCATTATGTCATTCAGCAATTAATAACTTAGCATAAATTATCCAAATATGGTCTGGCAAGCATTAATTAGAAAAATGGTAACAGCGAGAGCCTCACATTAACTGTCATCTATTGCAACGTACAACTGGTCGTATATCAACAATAATCATTGAAGATGTTTTCAAGCTGATGACTAATTTAGTTTTTAGCCAATTCACAGCAGAATACCTGATAGAAAATGAACTTTCAACTGACACAGTTTGAATAAGAATGATAAAAATGTTGCTATTTGAATAACGTAATTGATGAAGTAAGATCAACACAACATCGTCGATTAGATGCAGGTGTAAAACAAAAACAAAAATTGTGATCCCGTAGATCTAACAGTAGACAGGCATAAATAAAACTAAATACTGAGATACAAGGATCTGAAATCGTTATTCACGCATTTATGAACCCTTTCAAGTATTGATATTACTTCCACAGCAGTATGTGTTTAGATGGAATAACTGCTGGTATAGTTGCTCCATGAAGCTTCACCAGATTAATAGCATCAGGCATGTTAGTTGATTCAATGGCATTTCTCCCACTTCCTGCTTCGTGTCCTTAAATTACAAATATCGCCATGCGATTTAGTCAGCAATTAATATATACTAAATGACAATCTTCTGTATTGTTCCCTTTATCTCTTATTTTTCTAGGAAATATAATTAGAGAATTAGCTGCGACATTCGATGAATCAATTAAGACTAGATAAACTGGGTCTACAACTACAACTGTATGAACTACTCAATTTGATTATCCTGACGGATTCATTCTTTAAAGAAACAGTTGTTCTGATTTCGAAAACAAAGTACGTTTACAAAACTTCAGTCTATTCCGATTAAGCTGTTAATACCGTCATAAGTCAAATACATTTGTAAGGCGGAAATATTATATGCTTTGGTCAGTGATATTCCAAGCACTCACGGAATGATTTATGAATGAAAGCCTTTATGCTAGCAATCATGCGTGATTACTATATAGAGTATTCGGTCGGAAAATATATTGTCTAAAATAAACATATTTAAACTGTGCTTTAATACCGTTTATATACAACGGTATTACACCAGCACAAATTGATTAACCCATTTAATTTTTGAGAAGAGAATTGCCCACTTGTTACTTTAAATACTTGATACCCTGAATTGTTTCATTCACAGCCAATCAAGTGAGTGATTGAGCTATCTAGTCTAAACAAAGTATACTGCTTATATCCGTTAATAATCTGTTCCAAAAAAATAATTTAGTTGCAAACTGTTATTAAAGAGCGAGTCAAGCTATGTAATACATATGGTTGTCAGTATTGGACTTCATAACAAGGGTGATCGGCAAATTGTTGCAATAATATGTTATTACAGTAGTACTGAATATGTTAGGTGATTCATGAAATTATATGTCTGCTAAAAATGTCCTAAATGATTTTAGACAGAAAATGTGTCACAGTAAATTTGATTGCTTAGTAGTCCTAGTGTAATTTTGACTTTCCTTCAAGGAATCAATGGTAGATATAAATTAACGCTTTTATGTGATTATTTTATATTTGATTTGACTTTTTGTCGCGCCGAGATAACTCTTCCTTTCCCGTTTTCTATTCCCTTTTCCTCTCCTGCTTCACTTTCTAAAATAAAAAAAAAATAACCGTCTTTGTCTGATACCTCAGAGAATTATTGCTTGTGGCCCAGCATAGCGCATAACTATTTCAAAAACTTTGATCGACTATGTACCAACTTAGATTTAGAGAAACCGGATCTCGGTATCAACAGCTTGATCTGAACGGACTGTGGGTTTAAACTTTTAGAAGATTAGTCGTGATCTAAAACAATGAACATAGCACGTTAGGCTATAATAACTAAGCATAACACGAGTTACCTGTTCCATGTACATTTTAACAATAATTTAAGATTACTATATAGTGCGTGAGCAACCCAAGCAGTAGCATAAAAGTAGAGTTTTTGCCTTATCTGTCACCTTTGACCCTTGACACCCGTCCGCATCTCCTCCCCGATGACATACTTAGCCTATAAGCGATCACTGTCTGTTGATCACTTTTATTTATTTTTTTCCACTGGGGTTCAAGCACCCCAAAAATGTATGATCCAATCATGGGGGGGGGGGTAAAACCTCGGGCGGATTATCTACCAATAAGAAATAATCCAGGAGTTTATATATAGGAAGCTCAATAGCAAAGGAAAAGCTCTCTTCTTTAGAAAATACAAACTTTGTGGTAGAGAGTAACGTTATGAGTACTGTAAAATACATACAGAGGAGCTACGTGATGGTTTAGGTTCACGGCCCTGCCTTAAATGCGGCTTCGCAGTCAGATAACGTAATAAACTGTGCCAGCACTATGTATCTATTCGTGAATACTATTAAGCGCTCAGAAACAAATCGAAACTATAAACACCTGTGGATGCGCAAGCTTAATCATATACGACAACAATAAAGAAACAACAATAAAACAGAAATAAACTGAACAAACACAGGACTGAAGCGATTGCAGTTTCTGTTTACGATAAAATAAAAAAATCCATTGACAGAATTTCCCAATTAGAAAGAAGCTTCGTCCTCCCCTTAGTATAAACATGCCTACTGTGCCACAGACACAATTGCTCGTACGGCAGCAAGGACTATACATGCCAAATCGTACGAGAATGGCAGAGATAAATGAATTATTGAGACCCATATTTGTACTGAATCCATCATCACCGGTAGCCACTGCATCAACAATAACAACAGCAGTGAAACATTACAGATAAAATAATCTATAACGCAACATCAAAAGTACTCATGAGCATAATATCCAAGTACCCAGAGGTGCAAGAAAAACTGACATTTTTGCGGTATTAGACGAGTATGGACAAATCCGTCGTCGTTGTCTTGCATCTGGTATAGCTACTGAAGCGGCCGAGTACGTTTTTGCAGAAACACTGCAATCGCAATAACAAGAACTCAAATTTCAAAAATGTATTGGCGATTTGGAAAATCACGTAACAGCTATCCCACACACATGCATGCACACCAGACAAAGACTTTAGATAACTATTAACAAACATGATTCCTGGAATCATAGAGGTGTTATAAAACATTCGTCACGCTAGGGATAAATTTAATAGTGTCCTTAGCACGCATCTGCGTATGTCACTTTGTCATGGCAGGGTTAGATTTGAAACTACAAAACTATTCACAACAGTGCCCGTGTAATCTTGCACTGCAAAGACATCAGCGCCATTAATGATGAAATTGAAAGAGGCATTGAAAAGGTTCTCTAAACGCTGAAGAAATACGTCAATGCAAGATTGAGATGGTTTCTCGAAAGATTTTGAAAATTGAGGTCCATCTCTCGTCGTATACGCCATTTCGTGGATCTAGTTACTTAGCAACACCAAACCTGGTACAGGCAAGGTCGGTTATAAACGTTAAAACTTTGACAACAGATGTTGTGAATGGGCAATTTTGTTGGCGTTATATCCGGTAAGCGACAATCAAGACTTGTCAGGAAGATATCCGCAACACAACGCAAACTCAACTTTCAAACAGCTTAATAAACTTGAAACACTTACCCCAAATATCTCTGCTAATGCGTTTAGTTATGACAAATGCTTTTATCCGCTAGCACAATCTCACCATAGACAGAACTGACGAACCCAGAATGATTTATTGATGCTGAGTGAAATGAAATAATCAGAATAGACATCATACTATTAATGGATAAAGAATCTTATTTCACTACTTAACCAACACAGTAATTACAATGGCAAAAAAATCTCCAGTAAGACGCTGCATTGCTGTATTGACATTAAAGATCTTTTCACCTGTCATGGCTTTTTTTGCCGTGGTCTCAGTAAAATATCGCAACGCCCAAAACCACTGTCACATTTGCTTCAGTTCAACCAACAACGAAATTCCTGCACATCTTGTGCACGGATTTTGACTGTCTGAATATTCAGCGGAAAGTCTTGCGCCTAGCTCTACTTACAAAGACGCAAAAGCGCCTGATATCTATACAATTGTTCAAGTCGTTTAACAACCTCATGCGGGGTTTATTATGTTGCAGTCCGATGTGATGGAAAAAGAGGTCTGCCAGTCATTTCTATTGCCCAGAGTGCTAGCATGCTAATTACAGTTGAAGTATTTCTCAAATCGAGTGAAATTTGGCAACATGGATTCGGCCACAGTTCTATTCACCAGAAGACAAACTTACGAAGGATGATAACATTCGTGACATTTCCACCAAAACGCACTGCTGGATTCGTGAAGCATCTTTCGCTGAAGGGCAAAGTCCTTCCACCAATAAAGAGCAAAGCCTTTCCATCGATGAAACTATAAGCCCCCATTACAAAGTTCATGGTCACTGTCACATGACTGTGTGCATACAAAGGTGTTACACGCACCGTACGTAACTTGCCTGGAAAACTTATGTCAACAAAACAAATATCCATATAGTGCTTCATAATCTGCGTAGGTATGATGGTCACTTAAAGATACAAATTATCGATAAGCGTTACCCGCAACAAAATGTAAAAATGCATGATGTTTCGGCCGGGTCAGTTACAGTTTATCGATTCCATACAGATTATGAAGTCTTCCGTGTACACGTTTGTGGAAAATCTGACGGTAGAAAACTTCAAAATCACTCGAATACACTGTCCAACCAATACGGACCTGTTAATGAAACAAGGTGTGTATCCATACAAGTAGAAGGACGAATTAAACAAAATCTGCTTGACACTTAGTTGCCACCGATCAAAGCGTTTTGTTCATTGCTGACACGTAACATATTTGAAAAGAATATTACGAACAAGCAAAGAAAGTTTGGTTAGCATTTGAATGTAAATACAAACATCGATGACTATCAAGATCTGTATATGCGCACTGATGTTCGCTGATGTATTTAAGAAATGTCTTGTTACTGACATGCTCGTGTACAAGCTTTATCCTGTGCATGACTTCTCGTCACCTGATATAGGTTGGGATGCTTTGTTATACAAAACCAAAATTGAGCTGGAATTGCCCAAAGACATTTATCATCATCTGTTTATCGAGCGATCACTTTGTTGCGGAATATCCATGTCGCGTCATAGATATGCTCGTGTCAACAACCCTAACACTGACCCCAACAGTTACATCATTTATCACGTTTAAAATAACCTTTACGATTTGGTCATGATGGAATCCCTTCCGGTTGGTGGATTTCAGTGGATCGATCCTGTGCATATTGACAAAAAATTGTGCACGATCACAGCATCAACAGTGATCATCGACACTTCTTTGACGTGTATACGGAACATTTACACGAGGTACATAATGCTTATCCGCTGGGACGAGAAGTGCTGTATGTGCCAGTTAATGGTTGTCCCCGTACCAGTGTTCCATCGTCAATGAAACCGTAGGCAGATATTACGAATGCACTAAACTGGTACCAACTATTTGGACCATACACAAGTATGCACTGCACGTGCGAAATCTTTAATTGTACCATGGGGTATCCGAAAGAACATCTGTTGCTTAGTAACAGAAATGCAATTGTTGGTAAGATCAAAGACACATGCTCGGGTAAACCAATCGAAGAGTATATGGGTCTGGGACCCAAAGCGTGTTTGTTTGTAATTTGTCCCAAGAACATTAAGAAGGCCAAAGTTGTTCTATTGGTGACTGTAAAGAACGTTCTCAAACACAAACGGTACCTCGAATGTCTTCCGGACAGTTGCTAATTCACCCACACCACAAATATGATCCGATCTAAAGGAACATCGCCTCGGTGTATACCGAGGCACTGAGTTTGTCCATCTTTCATACTAAGCGATGAATACTCCCAGATGGAATAATCATTCACTCGTTTTGGTCATAGTGATACTGAAAACCAACGTACAATTGATACTGGTTAAACTGATGACACAAATCCTGGTAACAGTTCCATATCTGCTGAAAAGACTTGGAATTTCTCTAGCACAAAAGCACATCTGGGAAGGTTATGTCCGCCAGTTGATGATGGCCCCAATCGTTAACTTATTAGTTGTCTTAGAGTACAAATCCGCTCAGAAATCGTGAACACATCCACTGTCCATACTGTGTCAATTATACAACATTGTTGTCCGCCGTCTAACTCTGCAGGTGCATACAATTATTGAACAATGTTGTCTACGAGTGGCTGTAACAGTGCCAGCCGCGGAATCATTTTCTGAGTAATTTTTACAGTCTTGTGTCGATTCGCATTGTCTTGTATTATTCCAATTATGCGTATGACTTCATTGCTCAATGCTTCAAAATAAAATAGAAGTCAGTCCTGCTACCAACTTTTGAGACCGTTCTGGTCTCATCAGCAATTCTATTGTGTACTGATGACCCAGTAACTGTTCCGCAAGAGTACGATTAAATTGTTCCTTACTTGCTTGGTCACGCTGTACACTGACATGTCCCGCACGTACTCTCACAAGGTGTTTGGCTAACATCACAGCCAGTGATAAGTGAAATATTTCGCCAGGATCCACTTGTAACAATCTGGCCATATCAGTAGGCCTAGTGCATAAATGATCTCGAGTGCATCTGTGACACTTGGAAAACCATTTTGACGTCAACGTCTCCGTTTCGTTTTCGCTGGCCTCATCGATAATGTATAGCACTTAATTGTATAGGCTCAATCGGTCTTGTTGATCACAGACAGGGTCGTGCGGAAGAAATAACAAATCTGTCTGTTGGACTGCATTAAGTATATGGACATCGAGCCAACCACATTAAATATGTTTGGTACTGATCAATATATTCGCCACAGCTCATGTTTGGCCAACCATGCTCGGGTAATCCCATGAGTGATTAGCACTGGCTAACTGTTTCACGACGGTTCAACCTATCCGGTATCCATGCGGACCGCAGTATACTTTGGATACTGCCGAGCTTTTTGTGTCCATTTTATTTATATCAGTATAATGTTTTACTTGCAATGAGTGGCTTTGTCTCCCAATGCAATCTTGACTTCATACCTCCATTGAGGAACTATCGTGCGATTCGTTTTCCCATTGTTGGAATAATCACATCAATCACTGATTTAATAGGATGTTTTATAAGCAACATCAAGTAATTTAATTGGATGTTTTATAAGCAAGATCATGTCTGTAATACGTAGCATTAACGTGGTTGATAGGTGCTTCACCTGGTCTTGGATCGAACCGTGTATTAGACCCACATTAAAGGTAGTCAGGAAGGTGGTTTTACCGAAATATTCACTCCATGGTGTCCTTTGTAACTTTGTTAATGCAGCCTCCTTGTCACCTTCACATTTGCATAAACTCCGCTCGTTTGCAACCTTTTAATGAACCCAATCTTCTTTGCTCCACATCCAACACAAGTTCCAGAAATCGCTGCTCGCCCATAATGTGTTTGAACTCAGGTTGGATTTGCAATATGTGTTTTCGCACGACATCGCACGCAATACGAAGAATGTATCGTATTAATAATAATGTATTATTATTCAATAGTATCACGTAAAAGAAAGATTATTTTGGAAGTCAAAGATATGAGAAAAATCAAATTGTTTCGTCGTTGGTTTCTCCGAAGAAGCAACACGTAAACCGTCCAAGCATGGTGGTGGAATTTTGTTTCCAAACTCATTTCGCGCACTGATCATTGGCCCAGCTGGCTCAGGAAAACAAAACTGTTCTTGAATATGGTTCTACGATGGCTAATCTTGAATTGGTTGTTCGTGGTTTCAGCATCGGCTGAAGATGAGCCGTAGTACGATGCTTAAATGATGTTCGATAACCACTGGTAACAAAAGATCGTTGGAAAGTGGTAACAACGATCCCATCAATCTCATTCCACAATACCACTACTGCTAACAATTTGAATGCAAACAAAAACAATCTTTGTGAGAAAGATGTTATCATGGTTGAGAATCAAGTCAATTTCGCACAAATGTTTTCACGAGACGGGCACAGAAAGAAACGTCTACGTGATCGATTTGACTCAACGATAGGCACATGTGCTAGCAGTAATCCATTACAACTGTAGCATATTGATGATATCTTGTGATATTGACGAGCATGGTCTTGGAGATAATTTTAGGCTTGGTGTGCCGCTAAGAACACGTGGAATGAATTTCGTGACATTTTCCGTATATTATCTAGGACCCACATAGTTTTCTTTCCATTGATTTGGCTGGTACCTGCAGTAGAAGGGGTTTGGATGCACCAATTTAACAATCAGAGATATAATCATTTAAAAAAAAATTCCTGCAGGGGGAAATATAGAAACGCATGAGAAGAGACTCTGCGAAGCTGCTCAGCAATATATAGATTCACATCAAAATGTGCTAAAAAGTCGCAAAAACTCAAAGATATGTTACAGTCGCGACGGACTGGACGAGAAGACCACATAACCGTTTATGAATAAACATCTGCGCCGTTGATTAATCTCACAAATGAAAAAGCGGAACGTGCGAGGGATAATGAAAAGGACAAAAGCTCAACTGAACAACACGTGTCAGCGTTTGCTAGAACAGGCAAAGCACCTGGTTCATTTCGTAAGGGAGCAAATCCCTCAAAGGATCTTAAGAAAGCCACATGAGCAACAGTAGAAGAGGTGGCAGCCTTAATGTAAAGGAAGAAAACAAGGGGCTAGATAGTAAAACAGCTAAGTGCATCAAAGATATTAAAGACCAACAAAGGCATGTGCATAGACTACCAGAGGTTTGACGGTGGAGATGGCTGAAATCAAACAACACGTTGAAACCCCCATTTAGTCTTGTCCTCGCTATTGAATCACTAACATATGCGGTTGTTATTGCACAGTCGTCAATAAGATCAGTGGTAGGTTGGCGGAAAAAGAATCTAGCCTGGTGACGTTGTTCGTGGAATATTTAAGAGTGCACCAAAAGCACACAAAGCCTTACCATCTCGCTGCAGCCATCCCAACGTGAGTTGCAATGCGGATAGTATTAAAAGTGCTACTCTGGATCGATTAAAACAACTGGGCTCTCAGACATCTGTGGAGCTTCGAGACCTAACACGACGGTTAATAACATAAACACTAAAGACGGTTCCAGTTAAATTACCTTAAACATAATCATTACCGCCTGTATTTAGTAAATTAATTAATGAGGCCGCTCAGCAGCGATTGCCAGGCTCAGCAATTTCAAATCTGCCAAAGAGAATGTTAGTGGTAAAGCTATCAAAGAGTGGTATTAAAAAATCAAAGATATATATAGGTTGAAACGTTTTTGCAATGACACAGGTTAAAGATGCAACTGATCAATCATTTGACATGGGAGCGCCTGTGTTAGTGGATAAATCAAGAGAGAGAACATTCTTGTATTATTCATTTTCAGCCAGGATCCCAATTAATTTATAAAAGAATTGTACGTGCAAGACATTAGTATTATATTCCAGGTGAGGCACTGTTGCAAACTGAGGGAAAACTGGTACAGGCAGACGTTGCTTATTACCCCTATAATGTTTAAGTAGGATTTGATAAGAATGGAATTATGGGTTATTCAATAGTGCACTTTATTCCATCGATTTAGACAATGTTGACGTGACCACAGCCGGATATGCCAGATATAATGATGATTACACGAGCATCGCTGGTCCAACAGTGGTGTTTGTTAAAGATGCAACTAATAATGCAGATCATAGACAAAATTTAATTAGACGAGTTCGAAATTTAGCTGGCGATTCTGATGCAGTTGTAGACAATTTACCATTCACTAGTAGCCGGTCTTACTGAAAAACAACTTGAGAAAATACAAAACGCAATCAAGAAACAATTGTGGGGTCACACCGAATATTTTTCGTTCAACATTAACTAGAAATTTCACCTTGTGTTTGACCCAAATACAACTCGCTCATCTTAATACAGTCAAGTACGATAGCACGTCACTGATATTAAACTTATCCAAGTCAGACATAGAACAAATGCAAAACACTGGCGGAATATTTTAATTCGTTGATGAAATTTCAGCATTGTTGGCAGTTGCGGATCTAGCGGTGGTAAAAACTGCAGCGTTAAGGCTTGTCGGAAATGCATCAAGAATGGAATTGAAAAAGGCGGTCGGTGGCCGTTATAACAAGGAAGTGTCGGTCGGTGGCAGCATAAACAGGAACGAGTAGACGAATACTCTCATGCAAAGGTCTTCGATTACCTGGTCGCAGAAGATGACACCGCTGACCCGTCAGTTGAGCAGTCTTAATGTACTCGCAATGGCAAAATCAACTAAACACTGTCGTGGTGTTTTTATGAGAGATGAACCTGCATCGATGGTGCCACCGTCAGTTTGGATTCATCAACAGGCCATGGCACTAACTGGTCGCATACGTGGTAACACCTCAACATGGTTTATATTTTCGCTCGAATGTTGAAAATGAAATCCAGCTCGAAGCAAGCAACGTCTGTTCGGAAGGGTAATTAACCGACTTTGGCGCTTGTGTTTATGATGACTGCTGTGATGTGATTGCGGAATTTACCGACGGGGCGTTGAATCAGCTGGCAGCGGGTGCTAACCTTGATAACAATTATCTTCCACTTGTCACTGAATATCTGATTTAATGGGGCGTTACCAAACCGTTGTATGAACTGTTATAATACGTTGTTAAGGTTCAAGCAGAAATTGCCATTTGAAATTATCCTTATATACCACAACCAACTCGATGTCAGCTTGAGATCATGGCAAGTGCCCGCGAAAATGCACAATCGTTGACAACAGCAGTAGATGCAAAACCTCTCCTGGATTGTCCTTACAATGGCGAAGTGGCAACACACCATTGAATATTTTACGCCAACATCGACTCAGCTGAGACACAAATGAGCACCACTGTTATTCAACAATGACGCACATGTTCTTGTAACATGTATTGAGCAAAGAACATTGATAGATGTAAAAGGTTCTGGCGTAATCGGGATGTTTATAAATGAGAGGGGTGCTATACCACTATGACGCACAATCGCAGGAGATTTAGTGTTCGCGAGGCAGATTATTTTATAACTGTACGACAATTGCCATTAAAAAAAATAATTGGTTAGAACTGTGGTTCGCTTATGGGATAGGTATATAGGGGACAAAAAGGCAAAAGCCCGACTTTTATATTAATCAAGCCAATAAACAAATGTTAGAAATTCCAAAGACGTATCTAGTCTGCATTTTCTGTTGATGACAAAAGACGTAAGATCATATGAATCGTTATTCCTTAATCAAATATATACTAAAAATATTCTCAGCAAAATATTAACTATATATAGACAAATTACGTTCCCCTTAATTACCCTATATGGCATTAATTCATGATTGCTACTCGAACGTGTCTCATCTACAGTTTCATGAGAGCATATAGTATCTTCATTATACATAAGAACTTACTGAATTCATTTTACATGAACTCGATATGGTAGCCAATAGGTAATAGTGCATAATACTAGCGACGGTATAACAAGCATTATTTACTAATATGTTGAGTATCCAGTGCGCAACTATTGTAGATAAGAAATATCAGTGATACCACCGAGCGGGTTTACGATATTTATTTTTAGAAAAAAGATTTACCCACCTGCTACCCTAAATAGTACTATTACCTACTGTCTACCTTCTAGAGTTCATGTACAACAAATCCGGTGACTAAACATGCAATGTTTAATACTAGCATAAGTTTGGGGAGACGCCACGTTTAATACCATTATCAATTATAATGTTCTTGGTGATAGTGTGATTTAAAGACAAATATATATGATGCTATCACAAATTTGAAAACAAATTATTTTTAAGGAAGAGATTCCCTACTGATTACCCAATACATCATTACGTCCTGCTTGCTACACTAACGAGACGAATACACAACTAAGTGCGAGGAATATTGATCCACTACAACGTATCAAATTGATACTATACACAAAGATCTAGCGAATTGTTTTTGATCTATATACATTTGAACAACTTTACTGGAATAGACAGAGGGTTTGAAATAGTAGGTTAAACATAAATTACTCTGCTTCACACAATAAACATGCAATTTGCGAATTGCAGCTATAAATGTAAATTACGAAGCAGAGCATAAAATACTTCAATACAATTGCAGAAAATATATATAATACAAAATTATATAATATAATATAATATAATATAATATAATATAATATAATATGCATTCTATATTGCAGACAAAATGATGTAAGATTACATTAGATACGAAATTCATTCGTTCCTAAAAATGTATAAATTAGAAACATTCCTATTCAAATAGACAATAAAAGAACAAACGATTTATCTACTTGTTACACTAAAAATGATTACAACTTTCTATTTAACTTCAGGTGTTCATCAAAACCACCCAACACAAATCAATAATAGGAGAAAGGATATTCACGCACTCAACTGTTACTCTAGATATTATTACTTCTTACTACTTAACACCTAGTGCTCGTATGCAACAAATTATGTTGGTGGTTGGAATTTTTTATTTAATGTTTAACACTAAAAACGTTCTGAATATGCTATTTTTAGCATCATTAAATAATGTAAAATTCTTGGAAGCACCTAAGAAATGTTAAGTTCGTACGTACGATAGTTAGTCTGCATAAACTCTTCATTTTCTAAAAGATTCGCAAGATTTAAGGCGATATGAACCGTTAGTTTCTAACAAAGTATATATCCCCCCCCGCAGAACAATCAAGGAAAGAAAGAATCAAAGATGCAGACATACAAGTACAAATATATATATATATATATATATATATATATATATATATATATATATATATATATATATATTTACAGACAATTTATTTTTAGAGACAGAATTTACCCATTTGGTTCCCAAAAATAGTTTACTGCTTAAATCTTACTTTATAGGGATCACCTGCAACAAATCGTCTGATTGGTTTGATTTTTCATTTGATGATTAACAGACGTGTTTGGAGTCAAGATAATTAATATCATTACCTAATCTTGTTTTATCCGTGTTATCCGTGTATCCGTGTTATCCGTGTGGCAGTATGTATGTATGTATATATTTACCCACTATTTATTTTTAGAGACACGATTTACCCATTTTGTTGCCCAAAATAGTTTGCTGCTTAATTCTTACTCTATAGTGGTCACCTGCAACAAATCTTGTGAGTGGTTTGATTTTTATTTGATGATTAACGAACGTGCTTGGAGTCAAGATAATTAATATCATTACCTAATCCTGTGGTATCCGTGTTGTCCGTGTGGCAGCACATAAGACGAGCTTTAAGTTTGTAAGTACAGTAGTTTGAATGTATATTCTCTTCTACTTGCCAATGCAAGAGTTAGCTTTATAAGATCGGTGTTTGTTCTGCTTATCCTCTGCATCGTTTAAATTTTCCGCAAAACGATATTAAAATTATAGTCTCTGTCTCTAATGAATTGGTTAAAAATCTAATTACCCTGTGCCTTTTTAAAATCAGATATGTATCCCATATCGACAAAAGAGGTTTAGATTTTATTTAAATCTTTCTTTCGTGAATTTACCAAATATCCCTATGTGATTAGATTAATTTGGCAGCTCTGCTTTTTCTGCAGTATACACAATTCAATCCATTTTTAAAATCATGCGAGTCCATTCATACAAGTTTTCATTACGTAATATCGCCTTTTTACAAATGTGTCCCAACATAATGTCTTGGCGTTTTCTTAAAAACAAATTAATCATTGTCACATAAAAGAAAAGACTATGTCCTAAATTTTAGTACATGTAACAATCCATCACAATTTGTTTAATTCGGGTATCCAAAACAGTAGTTCTGCTAAAAATGTATACATTTTTCAAAGTTGGAAATGACAAACGTGAGAGAAAGGGAGCACGCAGAGTGGATGATGTGACCTATAATGCTAAAGCCTTCCATCGGATTAGTCTTGTGGGATCGAATGGGGAGAAATGGGAAATATTATGCTAAAACTTCCCAAAAGATTGACATTAATATGGCCCACTCATGACAAGCATAGTTGAGCATTAGTCCGTGACATGACCCGATGTGAGAAATGAACCTATATGGCGAAAATGAAAATAATTCACTCTTCGACCATTATGTACTACATCTTAATGGGAAAAGGCATATTATATATATATATATATATATATATATATATATATATATATATATATATATATATATATATATATGTGTGTGTGTGTGTGTGTGTGTGTGTGTGACAAACATTAATATACTTTTATACTAACAATTAAATTAATGAAACTTGTAAGAGAGAGAGAAGGAATATACATACATACATACATACATACATACATACATACATGAGACTAACATATATGTTAAACCAATCCATTGATAGAGAAATGATTTTCCCCCTAGTTACCCATGTTATTATCATTATTAGTTCCTGCTTGTAACCCAGTTCAGTCACATTCATGACGATACCGATTAAACGCAGCTTATATTTTGTTACCTCCATAATATCTAGGTCAGTTATTCCCTGACCGATATACATATGAAGAGTTACATTGGAATATTTTTTGGATTTGAAATAACAGGTTGCACTAGAGCTACTATGCTTGACACGATTAAAACCTTTTATTCGCATTGTAGCAATAACATCAGAATGCAATACAGACCATGAAAAAGCTCAACACAATGCTTAAGATGTGTAAGATAAAAAAGTATATATAGTATTAAAGACATATGATTGAAGAATAAATAATTCATTATTTGTTAATGTTTTAAAAATTAATTATTGAACTCCTCCCAGCAGAAATCAAACAATGCACACACACACATATGTATATACTGATTTATTTCAGACATAAAATATACCCACTTGTTACCCTCAATAGTATCACTTCTATTTATCTTGCTGTGTTCATTAGAAACAAATCGGTAGCGTGGTTATAATATTCATTCATTGTTTAATGCTAACATAAATTATTAGTACTTCTGCTAAGTTCCCAAACCAGTGTCATTCACAACAATGTGTATACATATCGGTTAACAAAGGGGCAGGGTACAGTTTCGTAAATTGGCCCCTGGCAAATTTCTTAACTGAAGGCTATGGTGTGAAGTTTACAGCTGTTATTGTTTACTATTTAAAGATACGGATATATTGGTGAACTAGGTGTTTCGGGCTTGTGCTGTTCCTGAAATTTATTTCTGGCATGTAGACCTTCACTCTGCAGTATGCTGATAGTGAAATACCAATAGCCGACTAGGAAGAAGAGCTAGCCTAACATAGCAGTAAACACCTGGCTTTGGGGCAAGTAGAAAATCTTAAAAACGGCTTGGATGACAGATATTTTAAATTGATTTAGCGTGTTTAGTACACACTATTTTGCATAAATGTCATCTAGGAAAAGGGCTTGTGTTTGCGCTGTGAGCATCACATGGTGTCAAAATTGACCTTCGGACATGAAAATTGCAGACATAAATTTGGGATTGGGGTGAATAAACTTCTTCCGCTATGAGCTGCCGTTGATTTCGCTGGTCAAGTGAATAATATTCCTGTGCTTTGTTTTAATATAGATATCTAAAAATATGGACCTTTTCGACCTGACTGTATTTGATATTTTATGATTTTGTATACTTGGTTGCTGATTGTGGCATTAAATTTGTACATAAAAACTGGCCCACTGCCCACTAAGGCACATAAGTTATATAAATCTCAGACAGACCAAGGGACTTTGTTTCCTGTCCTATGTATATAGGACAGTAAACAACGTCCCTAGGTGTATCTGGGCCTTAAAAAACTTATGCTTGATAAAGTACCAACAGTGGAAAAGGGATATGCTTAGAATGTGAACTAGTAAGTTGAATAACTACTACAATGATTCGCACGATTAACATCTGTTATCCTGAGTGTGGCTATAACTGTAGAATGCAGTGCAGAACATGAGAAAGGACAATACGTTAGAGACGATGTGTCAGATTTGCAGGTTACTGCATTTGGATGGGAAAATATGAACGAGTTTATCGGATGGATATACTGCACTACCTTAGGAGTGCAGTATAGCAATCCGACAAAACGAGTTCATATTTTCCCATACAAATGCAGTAAACTTTTTACTATATGCTCATTTTCTTATACTACCTCAGGCTTAATTATATAAACATCAATACACTACAACTAACAAAGTAACTGAATGTATTCCAAACTAAATACAGAACTGCAAGTTCATCATTAAACAACAACAACATTATTAATGTGCGCATAACTCCGCCCTGATAAATTTGAACTTAGTCGCGCGCTAGACATAACTTTCGAAAGAAAATGGCGCTTTGGTCTACTTACAATTGAGCTTTGGAGTCATATTGTGAATGAATGCGCATTGCAACAACTTTTCCCTTTGATCTGAAATGAATAGATTTTGATATTTTTGTCGATTGTACGAAATGTCGTGATTATGGACTGGATTTATATGTACCAATTCTACATGAAATACATCGGATTGAAGCAGCGAGGGAGAAGCGTGTTGACATCTGCAAGTGTCTTTCTGTTCTGTCATTGAATGTTTGAAATCATAATGTGGTAAAATATGGGGTCCTTCAATTGCAATTATCAAAAAGACGCTATGGAATTTAATATTAATTTCATTTTGAGTCATGTAAGGAGGATGTAATTGCACTTGGAATATAGTCGAAATTACAGTACAATTTCTTAATGTGTAATCAAGCATGAGAACCCATCACATGGCTCATGTAATTCGGATCTGCAGAACTAAGAAAGTACATTTTAAGAAAATTCTGAATGTAATACTGTAAGCATATTTTTGCCATTTTTATTACCAGCTAAAGAAGACAGTTTATACCTTGTTACTTTCATGTTATTTGTAAGGACCCCGTTTGGTGTCTATAGCTAGCCTAAATTCGAAACATTGTATCAAAAAAATTAACTCGGAATGTGCCAAAGCAGCTGGTATGTGGCAATCTACGATACTTCTCGTTTACTTTATTCAGAAACAAATTTAATCAACCAAAGCGTAAAGGGTCTACAATGAGAGTGTACATGATTTATTTTCAAACTAGTTCCTAGCATACTATTGGCCACAAGTGAGTTCAAAATGAAATTACGCGAGATTGCAATATCGTAAAGTGCTGAATGATTCTGTTAATGTAAAGTTAACGGAGAAAAAATGAGCAGATAACAAACAAACATTCAGTATACATTCTGCATAGCAGATAAGTGATACATCATCTTATAATTCTTTAAATATTTCATAAAGTATTTACCTTTGCCAGCATATATCAAACAGATATATATATATATATATATATATATATATATATATATATATATATATATATATATATATATATAGTAAATTATTTTTAGGCATAAAATTTACCCACTTGTTACCATAAATAGTATAATTGAGTAACTACTGTCTATTTACCACGCAGTATTCTGGCGAGTGGAATATTAATTCAGTGTTTACTACTAACCTAAGTTTTGTAAACACCATGTTTAATCAGTATCTAATCTATGGTTCTTTTTCGGTATTTCGTCAGTTTATCTTCTTCGTCTTCTAAATTTTCGACAATACTTTGTTAAAATTAAAGTTACTGCCTTAGTTAAATTGCTGCAGTATCTCATGTACACTGCATATTTTGAAGATCCCTTGTATATCCTATGTCCAATAAATAAATAAATAAATATATATATATATATATATATATATATATATATATATATATATATATATCAGAAAGGCAATTTTTTCTAAGCACCTTATTTTACTAGAAAGGGATTTTGCCCTGATTTCCTTATTTATTATTGCCTCCTGCTTGCTAGAAAACAAGTCTCATTCACACAGTGCATTCACAAGAAAGTTCATAAAATATCGATTAAGTACAGCTGTTTATTACCTATATCAAGAGAAAGTTATGGCCAGACGCATATACTTAGCACCCGAACCATCGGAATAGGCGTAGGATTTGAAATAGGTTAAACAACAACTATAATACTTCACACAATAAAACATAAAGCATGCACTTTCTAACCACAACAAAGAACACAATGCTGCGCATGAAAAGGCAATGCAGACAAAGTTTCAATAGCCACTAGTAAAACCTTTTTTGGAAAACACTCCGTCTACTGTCCAACAAACCACCTTTTTAAAAAGAGAAACTAACATCTATTTTCTGCTACAGGGCTGATTTATAGATACAGTGCTTTATGATATTTCTTCAATTTGTTACAAATGTTACAGTGTGTACTTGTCAAGAATAGATCTCGTCTTTAAACTGAGAGAGAGAGAGAGAGAGAGAGAGAGAGAGAGAAAGTAGTAAGATGGCGCATGGGGATAATTTCATGTCCAGTACTAGCGAATGTTACCTTCAAGCAAATTTAGAGCGACAGGTCTCACTGATGTTTACTCTGTCAGAGTAAAATAAATATCGAATAGTTCAAAGGGTGGAAAGTATATGAAATATTTGTTTCTTGAAGCTGTGAACTCAACGCCTAAGCATTCTAACAAGAAAAGAATGGCAAAACGCGTGCTTAAATTTGTATTTACTTTCGGCTTACAAATACACAAAGTAAAGGACAAAATGAAAAAGAAATGAAAGGTTTCTAACCAAAACCCAAAACTGTTTGCTTGGATTGGATAATATAAACTAAGGTGTTTGTGCGCAAGGATCACTCACCATCACATACCCAACAACCCGTTCAAACGATATTATACTAAATTTCCCTTGTCAGCATAGGATTGTGCCACTGTTAGTCTTACTGGCTTAGGTTAAATTCTTCTTGTCAGCATAATAACACTAATGTTATTCAAGTAGACTTTGTAACATTGCATTTACTATCCCACAGATTCTCTTGTCATCATAAGTCATACTAAGTTTGACCTAATGGGCTAATATTGAATGACCCTTTTCCACACAGAAATGCCCAGTTTAAGATGGTCGTAGTATCCTCATATAGGTACGTTTGCCCCATTTTGTCATGCTTTGAATTTTTAGTAACACTATAAATTCACTTGCTATCAGTGAACCATAGTAATGTTAATCCTGTGGACCACTTAGAAGCATAGGCCGATATTAATATTAATCTCAATAAAGTTTTAAGCATTATAATTTTCCATTGTCCCTTTCACCGTCCCACAATGTTAAATCTATCAACGTTTTACAAATTACAATCCCTCTTACGCTTCATGTAATTCCAATGTAAGGTAGCTGGATAGTGGACTTTTCCATTTGCCACCACCTACTTGTCACTTTTCTGCACTGCGTCATATTTTCAAACCGACGACGTAATGTTAACTTTACGAACAGGGTATCCCTCGTTACTACAAAATAAACATTTGCTAACTAGAAAAAAACATATCCAAAGGACTTTATGTTAATTTTGTGAGTGAATAGGTAAACTTTACACATCAATAAATACCCAACCATGGTCATTTAATTCATACGATACCAATTTCGTCCTTTCTTTCGTCAAATCAATGTATTCCATCAACAATGCATTCCAATTTAAGTAGCGCGTACTTTCCTTTCATTCGCCGCTTGACATCGCCCCATAATACATACCTGTACAGAATCACAAGAACATATTGACTACTGTCACAGTTACATTTATTCAGAAACGTCATCCTTTATATATTATCCGGGGGTCTCAAACTCAAAGGACCCTGAAGGCTGCATGAAGGCATTTTCGATAGCCCAAGGGCCGCACCACCTTTGTCATCTCTCATGACACCTTGTGACGCCAATCATTTTGAGGGCCACAGGATACTGCTTGGCGGGCCGCATGCGGCCCACGGGCCGAGTGTTTGAAACCCTTGTATTAGGCAATGGCCACCGGTGGTTTCCAACACATTTATTTTATATAGAACATTCTTGTTCAATTTTAGTCAGTACCATCTTCTACGTCAGATGACCATAACCTTTCATTATAGTTGATACAGGCTGAACAAGTGTGGTACATTAAATTTCCAATCAAACCTTATATCATTATGGATTTTATCAATGAACAACATAGAAATATAATCAAGATGATGCTATCCCGTACTAAAAGAATGGTAACAATTAAATAAATTGTATACATAAAATGGCATTTTGTATCGTTTTCAACAGCGTTAACAGTTATGTTTGTTCGCAACTTCATACTTTTTTTTTACATCTTGGGCAATGGCTACCCGTGGTGTCAGCACATTTCTTTTCATATGAAAAACAACAACATTCTTTTATAATTTTAGTCAGGCTTATTCGGTAATAACATGTCACATCTTTTTCATCAGCGTTAATACTTACTTTGAGTTATCTAATGTGAAATTAAATGTGCAGTTGTTAGATGTAGAGTTGCTCGCAAAATCGGCCATAAGTTGTGTGTGGTTGCATAGTTGAGTGCTGGAAGGACTGTGCATTTGGAGTGTTTGATCATTGGATTGGAGATTTTATCAATGGTTGCTGACCTTGATCTGAAGTGAAATTAGGGTGGTGGTGGTGTTAGGGTCTGATACAGACAGAGCTTGTCCACCATAGCCATATTTTCCAAAACTGAACTAATGAGTTGTTTTTGTTCTGTTCAAGTGTAAGTTTGTAGAGGCTCCTCACATTTGTGGTCTGTCATAAACAAAATATTTCTGGTTGCAAACCTAATACTACTACTCCTACCTCATGGACAATGTACTTAACATGAGCCTATGTGTGTCAATGGAGCAAGGCAGGCATGAATCACACCCGGTACTTTTTTTTAGCCTAATATCAACAATTTGAACATGTTCCTTTCATATAATGAAATAAATTGAGTAGTCCTCTTATTTAGTACCGGAAGAAACGCAGATCATTGGATAAATAGTTGTAAAATCTTGTTTACCTTTCTTATCCGATATTTTCATTTAGATTGATCATCCGCTATATTAATATAAATAATAACTGCTTCTATTTTCAGCCTCGTTTGTTTGCATGCCATATAAGGATATTGAGGCCTTATTTGGAAACGTAAACAAGTTGTAGTAAAAATATGCGCTGTTTGAGTCAGAAATTCTGCGCATTCAAAGTAAATTTGACTTATCGGTAACTTTGAAATTCCACCAAGAAGGCATTATTTGCCACTGGATTGATAAAAAGGATGTATTTGTCATGCTACCCACTAGATTTGGAAAGTCATTGACTTTGCCTTTTTAAACAAAAACTGGTTTTTGCAATTAATGCAAGTTCCTATTCTACTGTGTGCACTATGTCATTCAGCATTTAATAACGTAGCATAAAATATTCAAATATGGTCTGGCAAGCATTAATTAGAAAAATGGTAACAGCGAGAATCTCACATTTTCTGTCATGGAGGACACGGTGAGGTTAGTGTAACCATGACAATTTATTTTATTGTGCAAGGGCTTAATAAATTCAAAATAAGTCAAACTTCTTTCCCAACATAATTATACTTAGTAGCAGATTTCTACACTATTTGTTTTTCTGACTTTAGTGATGATTTTTTGCTCCATTACATGATATACGATCAGTTTGTAGCCTCATCCACAACAAATTAAGTTGAGGCTACGACATCGTAGCTAGTTGCAAACCCAGCTTCACTCATATCTTGAATTGTTGTTGCACGGAGTGAGTGATCAGTATAGCGTCGCACTCCTGCATTCTAGCAGATGTCTAGCATGAATGAAGAGAATTGCTTTGGTTTGACTGGTTTATAAGTATACCATTGGTCAGCAAATTCAGGAGATCTTAGTGATTCTTTTCTGCATTGGGAAAATAACACCTTTGCGGCTTTGCCAAATTTCTGAAGGAAAACTTTACAGATTTCACTGATTGATGCGTAAAACATTCCTGATCAGTATCACGTGACCGTTTACAACAAATTGTATTGCAGAAAATCTGTTTCATTTGAAACAATTGGACTTATAACATTGTAAAGAAACATTGTCGGAACCACTTTGAAAAGAGCTAACATGTATATTTGATATCCTTATACAGTAATAGTAGTGGCTAAATAATAAATTAGTATATAATACATGTTACCAATTAACTGACTAGGTGCTGTATCTAACTGGTTCGGTTCTAGTATTAGGCTTAGTGTCAGTAAACCTGTTTATGTTAACAAACAGAAAAGAAAAGCCAACCGTTTAGGTTTACAATCAGAAAGTTCACTTTATAAGAGCTTTAAAATTCTACAAATATATTCTAGGATCACTTACCAGCCTTGTGAATGGATTTTTAAACGATTATCTGTTTCATGCTTAAAACAAGGAATGAAGGCTCTTTGTTTATTATTGTTATTTATGCCAGTGTTCTTGATTTCAAAAGATAACTTGAATCTAACTTACCGCCACCAAGTAGTGTGAGGTATTGTACCACCCAAAGCTCCAGTCTCATAGTCAAGATCGGCGTCAAACACATTAAAATACATTATTTATCTTTAATGACTGAACTGTACACAGTAAATATTAACTTTATTTGTGTATGTTAAATATTATGCTAAAGAGGAAAAACCTTCCCATCAATTGATATGGTAGAATTCCAAATAAATATATTTTCTGTACTGGGGAAAGCACGATATCGTCTCAACCATACCTTTGGCAAATCACGCTATGTCCACACTTTCCACCTGCAGGCAGATGGTTCGAGTGGACTGAGCAGAGTTTAAGTTCATTGTGCATGCTTGAAAACTCTGTAATGGCATTGGAAGAGGCCTGCTCATACTAACAAAAAACCAGTAAATGCTAGTGATGTAACAATTACTTTCACACTTACCACCATATTTTATCGCAAGAGAAGAATATTTCACGTTAGAAAGATGAAAACTATTTCAAGAATAATTGTTTTGGTTTTTTATTTTTGTGGAGTTGTTTTTTTACGGGGATTGAAATTCTATTGACTTTTTGTTTATGCGAAAGCCTTAATATTCACGCTTTATTTTGCTGTATTATTAAAAATATCATATCCACAACGTACATAATGCATTTCTCTGTTATCTACGTTATTGAATGTCACATAGGCCTTTCGTAAATGAACTATAAACAACACCAGGTAATAAACGTTCATGTACATCCACTCTTTACACAAGTTAAGCGCATGGAACTGGCAACCGTTGTCGCTTTTGAATATCATATGTGTTAACTCATTAACCCCTGGTGCCTCGTTTAAACGTCAGGAGATAGTAGCCTACTTCCAAGCTCTGTAGCATCAAGATCATCTAGGATACACTAAAGTGGTGGTATTATAGAAAGATAGACAGCGGATGTAGCTCTGCAATGATACCAAATAATCTGGACATTCTAGTTTCACTGCAAAATACAGAGGGAAAAACATAATTGTTTGGACCCTATTTTTTTCCACCCAAAATTTGCTCATGGTCGGAATCTGATTTGGTGTCCGGATTTTAGACTTGTTGGCCTCAGATCTAAGGCAGACTCTGGTCTGAACTGCACACAGACAGGCGTACCTTTGCAAAAACTAGGATACGATGGGCATTTGGAATTTAGAGTGGTCTCAGTATGGAAATGATGGTCCGTTAAGAAAAAAAGAAAAAAGTCCAACTTTTACCCTTCTGCTCATGATCAAGGGAAATAGCCAATGAAAAACGATGTTTCTAACACAACAATGCATTAGGTTAACCGGATATCTCTTGCAAGTAGATGTATAAGGATATATTCAGAAATAGCCCCCAATTTGTGTTTCCTACTCGCATTTCAGGCGGAAATGACAAAAACCTCCAGGGGTTAATGAATTAAATGTGTTTAAATGTGCATAGTGACTTTGTGATAGTGATCATTTACAGGGCCTTATTCCAATAAAAGTCTATTATTTAGTTGCTTTTTCAAGATAAAAATTTCCTTCTCTTTCGTTTTCTTTCTTTCATTCTTGTGTGAATGGCTTTTTTTTACTCCTCATCATGGGGTACGCAACTACCTGTATATGTTGTCCTACATTGGGTATGCAAATTTTACACATCTATTAGAATTTTAAGACCGGAACCACTTCTTTCGAGAGCCATGGTATTTTAGGTATCGTTGCACTAAATATATTAATTACACTATTTAAGCCAATCAAATGTAGTCAAAAATGAACTTATTAACATCGTTTTGATATTTGATGAAGCTATAATGATAACTGAAGAATGTTTCCCGTATTCAGTGTAAAACAGCATTAAAGCCCTTAATAGATAATATATTTGTTTGTTGAACTGAACCTCTTTGCTTTTGTGTAGATTGACAAAGTAAACGGGTATTAATTGGCAGTTTCTGAAAAGGTCAATGAAAGAAAAACAAATTATTTTCATTAAACTTCAGAAAATACAATAATCTGAATGGTGTTTATTTTCCTCCCACTTTACATATAAAGAGGAAATCAGATTTGGATTTTCAGTCCTTCCATAGTCCCTCTTATCCTACTAGTACTTAACTATTTTAACGCATTTTCTTCTAATTCGATATTATCAACATGTATTGTGCTTTTATATATTGATGTAACCTTGGAAGACTTAGTGAGCTTTCTTGGACGCCGTTTAGTCTATTTATAGTACATAATCAGCAGACTCACCAAATTCTTCTTGAAAACCATAGATCAAATGATTCCAGTTGGATTTCAGTCAAAGTTTGCATGCTGCTAGATGTGGTTGGGTCAATGAATGAGTAACTCTGTCGCCCTACTTTTGCTTTGTTGTAGTGCAGAGTAATAACCCATGGTTCACATACCCAATAACTTTCTTTCCTGTGCAAAAAATCTCTAGGCTATTGATTGATATCAGCCATATTTGGCATGCTGTATGGAAAAGATGAGACACTGGCTGAGTTTGACTATTCTATATCATTGTTTAACAGAGATATTTACTCAGATTGTCATATCCACCCACTTTCTTGTCCTAGCATTAATTCAGTTTAATTAGTATTTATTTCCAAGCAATTCTGATATGCAGATTAGGGGCCCCAAGTGGCCGAGTGCTTCAGTGGTCTAAAGCGCTTCCCGTTACGGATCACTGCCATCTCACCTCTGCGTAGGTTCGAGTCTCGGATTCGGCCAATGTGGGTATGGGAGAAAGCTTGCCAGTAGCTTCTCAAGGGTCGGTGGTTCTTTCCGGGTTTTTCTCGGGTTCTTCCTCCACCATTAATACTGGCCGCCATGTATAGCCTATCGTGTGCTGAAAAATGGCGTTAAACCCTACAACAAGATCAACAACTGATATGCAGAATGGTTTCTATGAAGCACATGCTGAGTGCCACTTTCTCCCCATATAATAGTAGAGTTATAGCCTTTGATTGTCTGACCCAACCACTTTTCTTTTCTTGACAATAGCTCAGATAGTAGTACAGGATGCAACAATAGGCAACTTTAATCCAATAAGTCAGAGAAAAGCTAGGGACACCAGTCTCTGGATGCTGGTTCAAACATTCTCTGTGTTGGTGCTTAATACATGCAATATACTATTCGGGTGCTTGATGTTAAAACTAATGCAGAAGATTTCATTAACATATAGACAAAAAGATCAAAATATATAAAGAACGTATTAACCACAGTAATAACATTTAGTTTCACATGGAAAACATACAATCGTTTACAATACAATACAAATCTTTATGTTTTATCGAAAAGACTACAGAAATGAATGCATGAAAACTGTGCACTTTGTCATTGATGAAGTTTGATCAGCAGTAAGTGTTGCATCACTAGTCGTCAATTTTAAAAAAAATAAACTTAATATACTGACCAGGTGCTTGTGGAAATTTACATTATACATGGGCCATTTTTTCTTAATGTTATGAAATAAATTTTATCATCAAGACACGTTTGTATTCGGAAAAATGAGATCAAGTAATAACATTGTTCGCATGTTTAAATA
Source organism: Sinohyriopsis cumingii (assembly GCA_028554795.2). NCBI lineage: Eukaryota > Metazoa > Mollusca > Bivalvia > Unionida > Unionidae > Sinohyriopsis > Sinohyriopsis cumingii. The sequence goes on along the minus strand of CM068831.1, from coordinate 124,536,049 downwards.
TATTTGTTTCTTGTTTCAGAGCAAGCAGAATGACACACTTTCTGAGCTGGTTTATCTGTACAATGGCACTGTTCATGGAGAAAACAAGATCTGTCGGTAGATAATTATATCATATTTGTTGGTCTCTTGTCATTTATATTGTTTCAAGTCTATGCTCTTAAACTATGTAACAGAAAAAGTGTGAAGACAACAAGCTGTTTACAGTTTAACAAATTATTTGTTTCCATAAAATACAGTTGAAAAAATGAGAAAAAAAGAACGTACAGTATTGCAAATTAAATCCTCAAATAATCCAAGAATTTTAGACATAAGTCCTAATAATAAGAAGTGCTAAATAAAACTCAGTTCAAGTTCCAAAGAGATCCAAAATTGAAGGCGATGATGTGTCTGTTATAGCCTACAAAGTGCTGATGTATCAACAGTCTCTTGTTGAATCACAAAAATATTATTCAAGGTTTGAATTCAGTATAAATTCCAGTAAATATCTTTATTCAAGAATTTTATCAGAGCACCTTTGTATTTCCAGAGAAAATAATTACTTGAAGAAAATAAAATTCAGCCCAAACAGGTCACAACATAATACGGCTTAAAGTGCTAGATATTAAAGCATGACTGGTCAAATCCTCACAGACACAAGATTATATAGTTCTCTGCTTGACCTCAGGTCACATTTAGCATATTCTAAAAACAACCATTACCTATTGGGAAATAACGTTCTAGAATGATCTTGTTTATTTACAACAATGTAACCTATAAAATTCACTTACGGATCTCCAAAACCCTGACCCATATTTAATCCTTCTTGTTTACCTTAATAATATTCCTGATAAAAAGCTCATACACATAGAGAATAATGAAGCTATTATTAAATGAAATAAAAAAAAATCAACCGGGTCAAGCAGAAAAAGTGCTTCCCTTTACGCACATTTGTGTGTCAGGGACGCGTGCTGGAGAAAATTGACACACACATTTTGTTGCTATGCCTTTTCCTGACGCAAAGGATTTGCATAATGCAATCAGGATTTATTTAATATCCAATGCTTTGGATAAGGGATGGCATCATTTATACTTCGAGCATAGGCATTGACTGGTTCCCTGTCTTGTATGCTCCCTACGTTACACTCCGCTATTCGTATAGCGTATGTTTAACCTCAGTGCTTGTTACACTATAAAGTGATCTCCAGATTAAAATGGCATGCTCTAAGAATCATTAATAATAATAATAATAATAATAATAATAATAATGAAGACTTTGTATAGCGCCTAATCTTTAGTAGCTCTGAGCGCTTTACAACATTAGACAACACCTATAACATAAAAGACATATATAATGATATTATTACAGAAAACAAACACCATGAAATTAGAAATCATAAAAAAAAAAACAATGCTGTAAATATTTAAGGTAGGGAACATTATTAGGTCTTTAAATTTGTTCATGCAGTCATTAGCAAAGAAAGTGAAAGAAGCAGAACACAAAAGAGTAACTGTGGATCTAACTTTAATGAAAAATGGAGAAAATAATTCCCTTGACTTGAATAGAGCAACTCCATTAGAATTACCTATGTGACTTCTGATAGTGTGATTGCGAAGACTGCAAAATTGAATAATCCTTTCGTGACAGGGTTTAAGAATTTTAAAAATCTGTTGTTGTTTGCCTCATGATATCTGGAGAATACATTATAACCCAAGACATTCTTTAACAACAAAGAAATTGGTAAACTTGCAGAGACAAATGCATTATTTGGATTACAAAGTCCTGGGGCATTGCAGATTTTGTTGGCTTTTAACACTGCTGCAATAAAAGAAAAATCTTAAAAGTTCAAGTGTAACTTATTAGAAAGAAGATGAATCATTAGCCTCCTTGATTTTTTGATAAATGTGTTCTTTAACGAAGTAGAGGAAAACTGATGATAGTACACATTTTATGACAGGCAGTAAATTGCCTGCCATATGCCAAATGATTTCGTTAAAAAGATTTGTTTTTGCTTTTTGTATTGGCTTATGTGTAATTTGTTGGTCTATACTATTGCTTTAAAAAGATTATAAGGAGACTGTTAAAAGTACATTTTTAAAACAAAAACGAACTAATAAAATTATTCTTTGAATGGACAATTCATTTGTTTGTTAATTGTGCATGTTGGTTTATATATATATATGTTTAGAGAGAAAGAAAGAGTGTTGTGCAATATCGTATTGTAAGCGGAAAAACTATTTTTATTTGACCACCAGTTCTGACTCCAAGTTTTTTTTTACCCTCAATTTTACACCCCTGGGGGATACACTGAGTATAAATGAACTAAATTTTATACAAGGTCAAGTCCATGATGTTACATTACAGTAGCATGCAATGAAATATAAAAATAAACTAAACTAACAAACAAACAATTAAATCATATATATATATATATATATATATATATATATATATATATATATATATATATATATATATATATATATATATATATATATATATATATATATATATATATATATATATATATATATATATATATATATATATATATATATATACGCACACATCTACACTCTTATTGCTGTATGTAACTGTTTACATACAGTTTGGAACTAGATTTATCAGGGTTCCCACGCTATCAGGAGAAAGGAGAAATGATAAAAAATTCTAAGACCGTGAAAAGTCATGGAATTTCACAAATATTGTTGAAAGTCGGGAAAAACCCATTAATTTTCCGCCACCACTTGACACCTGAAACAATCACGTAATTGAGTCATGACTAAACTGATCATGAGTTGAATTTATTGAGTTCTAACCAGAATATTTGGAGGGTGCAGTATGGATCATTTGGGTGCTTGCAATAAAGATATATGCTGAGTCAAGCCAAATGCTCAGTGGATTAGATTCATCCAGTAGACTTTATTTTCAAAGTTGGCTCAATATCCATGTCTTTCCTTACGTGGAAGGTATGAAAACCACTCTAGCATCACAAGAGGCAAATATCGTGGTGGCAAAGCATAGCTGCTTACTGGATGGCCTAGCAAACTTTGAACATTGTTAGATCGAGTAATACATGCATGAAATAAATATGAAAGTTTCTTATTTTCTCAGAAATTGGGAGTATCAAGATCATTATATCTTTAATCTGCTGAAAGACAAGATAAAACTACGGCTTTGATGAAATGTGGCCTGGTACTCGCGACTTGCATTGCTCGCATGAGTACACAAATCTAACAGCCCACATTTTCAAATGTTGTAGATAAAAAATAATAAAAAAATATTAATTGAAAGTTTTATACTGATTGTAATAAAAATACAAAAACGAAAGAACACAAAATTTTCCATATTTATATAATCAAGAACGACTTCTGGAGTTGTATCACGTGACTACCACGTTGACGTGTGCTCTATGCTTGATAAATCATTCTGGCCAGATTGCTGGTTTTTACAAAGTTTCTGACTTTCATTTAATATAATTGAAATTCTCTACAACAAAATTAAAATGGAGTTTGTTGTAGATATCATGTGACTAATGCACTTCCGATGTCATCTTCTAAGATTTATGAAGTGACTAGTAATGCAAATGGCGACTACCAGGTCAGGTTTCATCAATGCCGTAGTTTTGTCTAGTCTGTCAGCGGATTAAAGACATAAAGATTATAATACTTGTCATTTCTGAGAAAAAAATCATTTTCCTGTTGATTTCATGTAGGTATAAGTCAAAATAACGTAAACTTAAATTTTATAGGCCTGCTGGTAAGCGACTACTATATGTTGCTACCACATGGTGGCAGCAATTTCCAAATTTTCTGTATGCAATTGCAACGACCCCACACCACAACCTACATGTCCAAATATGAAAAATGTGGCGGGAATAGTCAGAGGAAACCTGGATTAGAAAACGGACTGCTATTCATTTTAAACCAAATTTGTAGTCCAAATTGTTGAATCACAGAGCTGTAATGAGGAATCATCTTCCCTTGTACTATATATTAAAAAATTATTCGAGCCCCTGTACAGTACAGGTTTGGTGACTGGTTTAACGAATTACAAGAAGGCAAGTTTATTTTACAGAAAATTCAGTCCTTGTTTATACAACAGTATATATTTTTGAAGGTCTTTTGTCAAAATTTTAATCAACCCTTTTGAAAATGTTTTTTAAATGTTGGAGTTTTAACCAGATCATCTAAAGGAGATTAGGTTGTTTGAGATATTTTGTTTTGGATTTTATTGGCACTGATAAATTCAGGTTTAAACTGTCTTTTTTTACAAAACAAGATTGTAATTATTTGCGTTTATTGTTTTTTTTATACTGTAATAGGAAATGTTTACTTTCTATAATATATATATATATATATATATATATATATATATATATATATATATATATATATATATATATATATATATATATATATATATATATAATTCTTTAGAAATAAAGGTTTGAAAGGGAAACAAAACTAAAAATTTATGTTCATTATGTTGTTCCCACTTAGCAACATAATGCAGGTCAGCACAATAAAGTTTAAATTTTTCTTTTGTAACTTGAAATGCTTTACATGCCAGTTTATAGGAATATAATCAAACTTGTTTTGTGTGATACATTTTATAGCTTTGTACATGATCATCTTTTCTGGCTTAGATGTTTTGGAGATTCTTGAAAGAGAACCATTTAGAAAATGCATGTTTTCTAATCTAAAATATTCTTTAATTCCATTCAGTAATGGTCATATGTGAACCTTGAAAAAATTAATTTCATTCTGAAAAACCCTGGAAATGACCTGGCAGTTTATCTTTAGAAAATGTGGGAACCATGATTCATGTTTTAAAATGGAAATGTCCATTTGCATTATTAGAAAAAAATAAATTGTACATGCAGTTGCGATATTATAAGCTAGCAAAACTGTAAAATTGTCTGTATTAGTTCCCATGCAATGAGTTACAGATGTCATCATTAGGTTTTGTAAACTTGTGATGCCAGTCCGAAATAAGCTTTCTGCACTTTTAAATATTAAATTGTAATAAGTTTTATATGTCAGCTATTGGTCGTTATGATGAGGACCATTGTTGCTGTTGTTGTTGTTATTATTATTATTATTATTATTATTATTATTTTTAGTTCTGATGATGACCTGGCAATTTGCTTATGATTCTTTACAGAGACAGACAACGTCTCCGAATATGTGTGCAGTGGGGATTCCATTCCATTGTTTCGAAACATTAAAATTGATAGTCATAAAATGGTTGTGTCCCTTTTCATAAATGGCGCGAAAAGTGTTCAGATTGCCATGTGGACTGCGCAGAACTCGACTACAGCTGACGGATACTCAAAGAAAGTGTTTCACGATGCACATGGCGATGTTTGGATTCGGAACGTTCATCCATCAGACGAAACACTGTATACCCTTAAATACCAAAAAGGAAACAATAGTTCCACTTCTGAAGTGTATTTAGAAGTCATCGGTGAGTGTTCATATTACTTAGCATATTTTCAAAAAGACAAGTCCAATAGGTTTTCGTATATATTTTTCTTTAAGCAACTACAACTAATACGCAATGAAAGATTACGCTGTCTATATGCAGCAAGGACATTAAAACTTCCTCTCCTATTTCAGACTATTGATGTGGAAATGTTGCACAATCACCTTCAAGCCTACTTTATCTCTCTCCCTTTCTCTCTCTCTCCCTCTCTGAAACTGACTTTACAGTGACTCATATAGATACACTTTCCTTTCTCCTCATATTGCCCTTTTATAAGTGTCGTGTTTTGTAAGGTTTTTCATTTGCTATTTTATTTATCTTTGTTTGGCTTGTCCTTTGTTCCCATATATGTCATCTTCAAAATTTTTGAGTTAACAAACCCCGTATCAAATATCAAATTCTTGCAAGGAAAGACAGGAATCCATTAGGTTATCTGTGTGAATAGGTGAATCAAATATTTTTTGCTAAATAGAGCAAATCCTGATATGTTTGTTTGCTGCATAACCCTTGAATCAGATAAAATAATCATTAAAATATTCAGTTTCTGCTCGATGACTGTCTTGTTCTTACAAGAGCATCTATCACATATTGAACTCATTAACCATGTGGAAATGTAGTTTTTTGATTATAACATTTTCAAACAACCATTCTGATATTAGACCCTCGAGTTAAATTAAGTTTAATTCGGTACAGGACATAACATAAATGGTTTGGTTTACTTTCTCTTTCAGTATGTTGTCAGAATCAAAAGTTTTAAAATATGTGAAATATATTATTTGTTTCTTATTACTTGCAATACAGTACAGCATGCAAATGTTGGTTTGCATTTGCGTTAAAAGTCAAATTTATACAATAAACATGAATTATAATGATGGTGCAGGTAAGGAAGGACACTATGATGATTGTGTCTTGTCCCCTATCAATCTCTTATTTAACTGTATCATCTATTTTTAAGTTAATTGGATAATGTGATTTACTCTTAAAATATAGTTATTTCCAAAGGCATTTACTGAATGGAAAGTCAGTTCATGGAACTGTAGGGGATGTTTCGTGTTACCATGCTTTGTTCATTGTATTGAGCTAAAGTAATCTAAACCATTTAAGGTGAGAAACAAATTTTATTTGCTAACAGTAGACGCTGCCAGCCTATAGGATTTTCTCCTAAATTTCACAACGTCAGCAGACAAATTGGCCATGCAACTGTACCCAACCGTCTTCATGACCAAGTAATAAACATTATGAATTATGTGCATTCACAATACATACTCAATACTGAAGGAAATATGAGTACCACCTCTGGAAAACACTAAAGCATTGGTCTAAAGGTCACGCATTAAAGAGCAGAAAGTTGACTGGTCAATAAAGAAAAGAAGAACAACCAGAAGGAAAGCAGAAATGAAGTTCTGATTTCGGTCGGTAAATTTTTTATTGATTTCCATATATATGCCCTTGGTTTACTCAAAATTGCTAGAAGTACCAATATACATGTCATTCTAACTGACATATCTTACCTTGAGGTCCAAGTACTTGTCCCACAAGAAACATCCTGGATACCCATACAGAAGAGAAGCACTAACTGTATTTTAAACTGTAGGCAAAGTGATGACTATGGCAGTTTTTGCTGTTATTTTACATATTGTTGGGTGAAGATAATCCAAATGTTAAAGGAAGTTTGACTAGGGAAAGCAGGGGTATCACTGTTGTTTATTGTTCATGGCTGATTCGGCCTTTATTGATATTGTGGCATTCTATGACGTTCTGCTATGAGTTGGGGTAGGGTGCTCCCAATATTTCATTTAAATTACTATGGAACTCCCACCCTGGCTCGTTTTTGTAGGAAGTGAAATTAGTGATAGAGAGAAGTAAAGCTCGAGCCCCCAGTCAGCAATGCCGACAGTTAAATTATTGAGAACACAAAGGTGAAATTCAAAAGAATAACAATTTAATACAATTTAAACGATATTAATTTCTCAACCAATCTTCTTCCTCTTGACCATGTAACAACCTATTTCATCACATGATTATAGTGTGAGATGGCTTTCCCCTGTTCTTGGTTTCTACTCATCTGTGTTCTACTCTGCCAATTCCTTTCCTCCTTCCGGTGTTGTCCATACTACGATTCTTCCTATACTCTTCCCCTTCTTGTCTCCTTTTCTCCTCCTCCTTCTCTCTCTCTCTCTCTCTCTCTCTAGCGACTAGGCCAATTCTCTTCCTACTGCCTTGTTCTATCCTGTCTCCCCTCTCTGAGACTCAGGACTTAACTACCCGGTAGTTCTGTCCCCAAAAGCTTCCTGTGAAAAACACAAGGACGTTAGTATGTTTCATTATCCATCTCGCCTCACACTAAATCAACAATCAATCATCAGATAAAGGCTATCTACATCTTCGGTCACGCATTCATACACATAAAAAAAACCTCACGTTCATATAGAAAACAAAGTTGCAATAAAGAGCGGTATCCTACTTATCATACAGACCTCACTAAATTGCGTCACATCAGTATATATATATATATATATATATATATATATATATATATATATATATATATATATATATATATATTCTTAATCTAATTATTCTGAACAATATCACAACAATCAGACGCATTTCTGTACATTACACTTCCACAAGTGTACACAAATATTCAAATATCCATATTATTTAGTTTTACACACTGCAACCATTTTCAAAGTTGCAATTCAATTTAACAGTTGCACAATCTGGAATATCACATGAATAAATACACTAGTTTACTACGAAGTAGCCAAATAGCGAATTACAATATTAATTCTGACTACAAGCTAGCGATCTACATAATCATAGCTCATTTCTCAAGTACGCATGTAAATTAAACAATACAAAGGTAATTCTGCGTACTAACGATTCTAGTAAGTAAATACACATACTGCACATAATTACAATTACAATGCCGTAACATTTTGCAACAATCAAGCAAATAACTCACTGACCTTTACGAAGCTTTCTGTCCTTAGAATATATTTAGGGTTTTCCCGCCAGTTCACAAGTGGCCTCTTTGGAGTATATTGCTGCTTGACCAGTACGATGGCTTACAATCACTAATTCGTTCCCAGCCCAAATGACTATTAAATTCTGGTTCGAATTGATGGCCTCACCCTTCCTCAGTTCTGATTGGATATCAATTCTATCCCCGTCGGTCCAGTTTAACAGACGAGCCTCAGGCCATCTGTCAACACAGGGAGATTTACAACAGCAACAAGGGTCCTTTGTTCTAGAAGAAAGCTTTCAACGTCTACATGTGAGTTTTGACATCCAACGAAGCGGGGCTCTTGTACAAACACGAATTGCTACGATAGCCGCAGGGTCTACATATACACATGGCTGCTAACCCATTCCTTTGTTCCTGACTTTGTAATCGCGGGCAGGCAAACGTGAGAACCATGTCATCATAATTCAGAATAAAACAAGAGTTTGACCAGTGTGAGCCATCGGATTAGCATTTCACTAAAGTATTCATAAATAGTCACCTCCACTAGACAAATGAAATGCTGCCATGCAGCTATGAAGAATACATATTAATGTTTAAATTTTCTAGCTCACATAAACACTGCATAGGGCATAATGCGGCTCCATCGCTTTATTTGATTGAACTTAACCCTAATAACTATTCCTCTAAAGACCAAGATGGATAGGTGTTGATAGTCCTGAATGGCCATCTGCAAACTGCATGAAGTGTTTCATCCGCCAAGCGTGAATCAGGTAGAGCAAACACTTGAAAAATTCACACTCGCTGTGCAATTGTGCACTTATTACTGAGTAATCAAAATAAAAAATTATCTTATATGGCACACATTACAGCAGTTAAAGTCTGTTTAACAGATCTTTATGTTGTTGTTGTAGGGTTTAACGCCATTTTTTCAGCACACAATAGGCTATAGATGGCGGCCAGTATTAATGGTGGAGGAAGAACCCGGGGAAACTCCTGAAACAACCACCGACCCACGAGAAGCTACTGGCTAGCTTTCTCACATACCCACATTAGCCGAATCCGAGACTCGAACCCATGCAGACAGAGGCGAGATGGAAGTGATCCGTAATGGAGAGCGCTTTAGACCACTCGGCCACTTGCGGCCCCAACAGACTCGTCACTAAATTAAGGCAAGTAAATGTATTTGAATACGAGAAAGACAGGCATTAATATTGGTAGTCTAGTTTAAGTTGAAACTGTTGAGTACATACATATTACAATATTTTAAACTGAAGCTTACAATCGTTGAAATTTGAAAGCAAATATCAATAAAAATACGTTTATGACCAATGTAAACACTTTCTGTATTTCTTAGTTGCACCTACATGGAAATGTAAACCAAAGATAAAACGTGTGGGTGACATCTTGTCTGCTTCTCTGTCCTCAAATGATTGTGGTAAACCTACAGCATCTGCATATTGGCTGGATTATCCTGGCATGCACTATGAAGTAAGTATATTACAGATCAATTTTTCTTATCAGCAAAACTTCACAACCATTTGGTTCATTTTATCATTTACTTGTGTTTTATTTTTTTTATTAAAATGCATGAACAATGATTTGCCTTGTGATCAAACCTCCTGATTAGTTACTGCACCTTCTTTGAGTGAGGGAAATATTTAATGTCGTCACTGTTTAAAACACCTCTCACATAATGTCAAACGAAACAACAAATAGCAAGGTATGTAAAATATATCCAGATAAAGATTTATATATACTCAGATTATGTAGTTCCTTCTATTTGTTTCTTAGAAATAAAGCTGCATATTGTTAGAAAATAAAAAAAGCAAAACAGCTTAAAGCAAATATGTTAAAGAAAAGCAATATCGATTTCCTTAAAACATAATATAACACGAGGAAAGTGAGCAAATGGTATCATGATGTATTATTGCCTAGCCTCAAACTTGATCTGCCACCAGTTCGAAAATAAAACAACATTAATCGTATCTTAGATATATTATTGCAATACCTAAGGGCGTAACGTATGTCATCAGAGTGATTCAGAAATGCTAATAGTTTTGCTTCAATTCCAGGTGAATATTTTTCATTTGGAAATATGTAGCATCAACTATGCATAAAACTAGAAGAAAAAGATGCACGCATATGAATTGATGACAAAACTGTCCATATATAAAAAATAGTTTAAAAAACTGGATTATGTATGCTTTTTCGGGAATCTTGTCTGCACAAATATTTGGACAAAATTAACTGATTTTTCCGACCTTTAAAAGTGTGCATATATCTACATTCTGGAAAAATAAGGCAGTTCCAGTTGTAAGGTAGGAAAAAAAAACCGATATACATACTCTGTACACTTGCAGGTTGAAATGACTCATCATGGGTTAGGCGCTGTGACCTGACCATACTCTGTGTTTGTGTGTGTGTTTGTGTTTTGGATTTCTAATGGGGCTTTAATAATTTTTCAGTCATTTTGCTACAATGTCAGCAGTGCGGCAGTTAATAGTTATGTGCAGCATTGGGACATCATGCCTCAGAAATAATGTATAGCACTGGGGCATCAAGCCTCAGACATGTAGTATATGTCCCACCCTGTCACATTATCAGGCCGACCAATCCTATCACTAACCTCTTAATACAGAGTGCTAAGAGAGGCAGCTGCTCGTACCATGTTTATAGGTCTTTGGTATGACTCGACCGGGGTTTGAACCAGTGATCTTCAGCATCTGAAGCGGATGCTCTAACAATTTGGCCACCCAAGTGGTACCTGGCCATACTGGCTCAGAATATATTTATTCATCATTAATCATACATTTTCTTACTTTTAAACACATTTATTATAGTTTTACAAGTGCAGTATAACCGTTTTGACTGCTTGTTGAAAATTTCACAAAAAACAAACATGTCCCAAATGTTGGGATAATGTTTTTGCTTTAGAACACTTGTACTTCTGGCAGTAGTCTCAAAATAGCATCTGATATCCACTACACCACTCCCTCGATAACTCGTGCACTTATAACTCGCAAACCTGTTTATAATGCCGGGTCAGGCATGGATCCCAATTTTTAAACCAGAAAATACCCCAGAATTTCATCCCTATTTGTTGAACTTGAAGCAAATCGCTATCAAAATTGGTAATGGAAACTTTGATGTATTGCTCGTTTTATTGTCGAAAACAGTAGATAGGACCCAGAAATTTTAATTAACACTATGAAATATCAACTTTAAAAATAGGTCATAATTTTTTACATTTTCTTTCCAAACAACGTTCCTAGTGCACAACAATTAACGATAAGTAAGGAAATTTCAGTCAATGAAAATGTTACTTATGCCAAGTGGAGGCAGTACTTTAGTAAATAAATACAAATTAAATTTTTTTTTTATTTATTGAAATTTGTGTTCTAGTTCAATATTTTACTTCCTTTCAAGTGTTATCGTCAGCTATGTCCGCGAGCATTTCTCTGAGAACCTAACTAAGTTCCGACCATGTTTTGATAACTGACTTCAGGAATCAAATAAAGGAGGTGGAATAAAAGAAAAGTTAATAGGCATGAAAAGCCTACAAACTTAAAATCTAGCAGCCCCAGTCGTATGTCAGGTGAACTGACTTCATTTGATAAATTGAACACTTATAAATGTTATTGTGTATGTAACATAAACTACCGTAAATTAACCGACTCTTTCATAATTGTGATCAAAGATAACAAAGCAACCAAGCAAAATGAATACTTCATAAAATAAAGAGTTTGACTTCACAGATACGGACCATTGTGGGCAAGCTATTTTCTGGGAATTTCTGAACTGGCAGTTAGAGATATCCTCAAGGATGATAAGAAGTTTCATTATTACTTAGAATGAAATCACAACATCAATATTATACTAATTGAACAATACAAAAATTGAGTTTTGACATAGATGATTGTCTCGCGAAATAAATGTTGCATCTTTTTGTAAAAAATAGAATTGTGATTGATTGTATATCAACAGTTAGCCTAGTTCCCTGCTCTGTGGACTCCTAATTTGGAAGGATAATATTAAGCACCACTAATGGAACCAGGCTCGTCAAGAAAACAGAAAGCAGTGTCGTAATAAACAGATGTTTTTGCATACACGTAATGGTTGTTGAAACTAGTTGGAATGATCTTTCATATGTTGGGCATTTTGAAATATATGTTATTTAAACAGAATAATGAACAGCTTCATTAGAAAAAGCATGTTATTAAAAATTATTATCAACGTGATTGTAAAATGTGTCAATAAGGAGCCCATTTCCCTAATGCCACCCACCCCCAATTTTTTTTTATTTCAAAGCGATTTTTTTTGGTCTCAATTTTTGGAGGTCTCTTGGGAACTAGCAGCTTGCTTATAGTAAGATCTGTGCTTGTGGATCCCGTTGTGTGCGAGTTATCGAGGGAGAGATGTATTGAGAAATGTTTGAGAGTTTCCTTCCTGCTTATTATAACTTCATATTGTTTGCTTAGTTTACACTCTATATTTATTAAATATAATCAGTGTGGATGTGTGATTATAGACCATTTCCTTTTCTTGTTCTTAAATCTCATGCATGGATACAGAACATTAGAAATCAGGATGAGAACATTTGTCATCACAACAACATTGATTCAGTATTGAAATTGAAAAACAATCCATGAAGACAAGTACCAATTAATAGTTTGCATGTTTGTAGTTTGTCTATACACATCGAATATAATGACAATATATTGAATTAAATACTTTCCAGAAAGTTGCACTATATATTTAGTTTAGCATGGAAACAAAGCTGTCGGTATGATTATATAATGCCTGTGTGTTGAAAATTGACATTGAACAGGATTTAAAACAGGTTTAATTAAACTCTGGAAGTTCATTTGTTTTAGATTATTATTTGCATTAATGAAAATAACATAAATGTGAAATAATGACAAACTAAATAATTTACTTATGCATAACACAGATAAGCGAGAAAAATTTCCAGGAAATGGCTCTATAACATTCATGTTGATGACAAATGGAAAGCAAACACATTTGATAAATAAGTATTTGAAAAATGCAACAATGGATTAAAAGACTATATATATATATATATATATATATATATATATATATATATATATATATATATATATATACACACACACACACACGCATGATTCGGCTGAACAAGTCAAGAGAGAAAGAGTTTATGGCATGCATATTGCATCCAGAGAAATCGTCAGAGAGTGTAACCATAACAAGTTTCTGTTTGTTAAAAAATACTTTTAAAGCAAGAGAAAAAAAGGTTTTTTGTGGAAAGAAAACATTGAACTCTTTCTAATCTGCTCAGAGAATTAAAGCATGTATGTGAAATATTAAGCAGAATCTAAAGTCAAGAGAGTAAAAGACTTTTACACAAGAAGAAAAAAGGAAAATGGGATTACTTTCTAGCAAAGATAATTGAAGGATATAACAACCTCTTTTGAGGCATGGATGAAATATTTAGAGATTATGGATTAAAACTGGAGATGCAAATAACATTACAAAATATAATGAGAGACAAACAAAATTAAATGCATTAAATTCCTAATTGTATCAAACAAGATATATAAAGTCAGCCAGGCGAGTTTAACTAATTGTGTTGTCTTCATTTAAAAGACCACGCAATTTAGGTAAGCACTGAGGATTTGTTTTGCAAACAAGGGTTTAACTTAATCAATAAGAAGAAACGATTGTACACCCAAAATGGCTGAATGGTAAAACGAATATGTTCCTGAAAGGAGAACGATATGATGAATCATATAATAGGTTGGAACTGAAAATCCTTGCCATTAAATTAAAGTTGTACACAAAAATAAATCATTCATGCCATGATGGATCAATAATAGTGCATATATAACAGCATCCAGCATAAAGAAACAGACTTTTGTGTTGTTTTAATATGAGGATTTCCTAATAATTGATATGCGTGGAATCATTTGTGAAATAGAAAAAGATGAATTAAAATATGCATGATATTTAACTATCAGAAGGAAACAAACACTCGCATCAGACCTCATCATAAGAACATACTACAATATTGCTGATGAATAATTTATAAGGTTACAAAACTCTACATTACATCCTAGGGGCATATTAAATGATATCACAGAAGTAATGACAAGAAACATCATTAAACTATGATGTTTATTTCAACTTCGTTTTAAAATAATAAAAATCCAAAATACAGTCTGAAACAATAAATATTAGCCTCTGAGACTTTGAACAAAATGAAGGGTCGTGAAAACTACAAATGCGAATGAAATCCTTTGTACATTGAAACATCTTTCAATTTAAATTCTAGCACAGAATAACAACTATACCATCAATTATGCTTGCATATTACTTCCATAAAATGTTCACCATTTTTAATTTTAACACAGCCAATAAGCATTTAGTCACACAGAATTGCTACAAACTTAATCTGTGCAAAGCATTATATACATGGATCAAGTAATTATCAGTACACTTTTCTCATTGTCAAGACATAAAACATTTCTAGTTTCATATATTTCAGGACATTCATTTGCAGCTTGTAGAAATTGAAATTTATCATGCAGGCTGAAATTTCTATTAAAGGTCACCGGCCGTACTCCAACATTTTTTAGATTTGCATTACATGACTAAAAGTAGTTGTACTCGCACAAAAAGAATTAAAAAAATGATCAAGTGTAAAGAAGAAATAATAATTATTCGAAATAGAAGTATATGATGCTGTTACTTCCCCTTAGCTATGATTTCCCACATACAGAGGATGCCAACCGGAAGCGATGTATATTTATCCCCAAAGATGAAGTACATGCTTCTTGTTGTCGAAAAATAAAACACTATAAACTGTGGATAGGGAACATTTAGATGAAACTATTGAAAACTAATTTACTGTTCAGCCTTATATCGATGTGCGTGCATGACGCACTAGATTGTTTCGCTTTCAAAACTGTTCCATTGTTTCAATTTATTTTCAAAACTTCCCATTGATACAGGTAAAAATGAAATCAATGCTGGCTTCCCAATGTCAGCCGACTTTGTAAAAAAAAAAAGAAGAAATTGGCACACATAAAAGAATCCAAAGGAACCAAAGTTGGCTTCCAAATGTCAGTCCACTTCATAAAAATAAATCGGCACACTTAAAAGAATCCGAAGTCAGTTTCCGGGGTTGGCTTGCTTTGTAATAAAATAACCTTTGTTTTTGGTATCCTGTCAGTAAGTTTCAGCAAGGAGTTTACTGCTCACTGCCAGTTATGTTTATTCATCACCCAGGCTTCTATTCGTTTGCCATATGTAATCATAATTGATGTTTGTAGGGCAAATAGTATGCATAGCAATAACTTGCTTTAATAATACTTTTGTATCCCATTCTAGTGAAAAGATTATCATTTGCACTCACAGTGAATCTATTTTAGATAATGATTTTTATTTGCAAGATACCATCATATAATTAACCTGGATACAATTTAATCTTCGTCATTTTGCACCTTATAACTTGTCATGCATGAATGGCAGGTGCCTTCAAGCAGTCGAGTGGCATTCTCGTATCTTTTGCAATTTTGTTTTCTTACATAAGCGATACACACTACAGTAAGGATGCATATGCCAGCTGGCATCCACTACATATACAGAGTTTTTGGATATATTTTTTTTCTTTAATAAATTTTGCACGATGAAATAGAAGGAACAAATGATAACAATGCAAGGTTAGTTACTTTCATATTATTTTCAAAAAAGTGTTTGTTCATCTATTTAATTGCACCGTGCTGGGGTGGGGAGACACAAATTCAATACAAAATTATTTCCTTTCTTAGTTGTATAGAATAATGGAGGAAATATGACTGACAATATAGACTAGTAATGAAAAGCTTTCAGTTTACACGCACACACACTAAGACATCAACGTTAAAAATAAAAACAATAAAATTAACTGGTAAGAGCTTCATATTGCAGCAACTAAAAAATGTCAAAATCATCAGTATTATTCTCACTCTCTCATGTGTAATCGAGTGTTTATTACAAGCATTATTAAATATATTTGTTATAATACCTCATGTACACTACCCTTAGAAAAATGTATACGTATTCTGTAGAATATTATCTGTCAATCACTATTGAAAATTTGACAGGAATACTTAAATTGATAATGTCCTTCTGCAAGTGCTTATATATTTTTAGCATGAAAAATAAATGTATATAAATATTTTAATTAGAATGAGCAATATATGTCAGTTTGTGTTTTCTCATATATGTGTACGTTACGAAGAATGATTTTAAAGAATATCAAGATAGTTTCATTTGTTTTAATTTATTCAGTTTTTTCCTAAACCTTGTTCTATTTTAAAACCTATAAAAACTGTCAAAAACATTTTGTCATTTTGTCCTACATAAATTATATATATATATATATATATATATATATATATATATATATATATATATATATATATATATATATATATATATATATATATATATATATATATATATATATGTATATATATATATATATATATATATATATATATATATATATATATATATATTACAAAGTATCTACTTGCTTGAAGAAAAGAACTTGTTCAAACTGTTGTTAATTTGGGTCGAATTGTCGTTCAAGTTGGGCCCAATTGTCTTAATCTCACCCTATTCAATCACACAGCTTCAATCACTTATTTTTCCTGGTAAACAGGGTCTTTCGGAAAAAGAAAGAATCCTTTTGTCCCATCATCACTCTTTTGGTTACATCCATATGCAATACAGTGCACCATATTTGCTTTACAAAAGCATGATTGTAAGATATATCAGATAGATATTTACATGGGGAAATTAAACACTTGAATGGCTAGATTGAATAGAAGGTTTAAATTTATGTCATATCCGTTTTTTGGCACGCGAAAAGTACCGATTGTTTAGAGAGATTGCAGAATATTTTTTCATTTTAAAAAGGGGATTTTTAAGTCTAATTAAACATTTTTATGGTGGGCTATGACTAACATAATATCACATGTTTGTGCAATATAGGTGGCCAGTTACCTTTAATGATGAGACCCACTTTAATATCTTCTTTCAGAAAAAAAAAACTAATGAGGGGAAAACCATACTCTAAGTTATAGATTTTGGAAGTTCGAGTACAGCGAAGGCCAAAAGCACGATCATTATTATATTTAACATAACTTGTGGGATGCAGGTACATGTGGGTTTAAATTGCATAATGTTGGTGTACTGTTCTTGACATATTTAGCGTGGAAAAACGAATATTTGAGACATGATCGGTTTTAGAATGTTACGTATTTGACGCAGGAAAAAGACATATAGAATAAAGCACACATTAAGTAGAAAATACCATAGATGCAGATATTGTGCTAAAGAAACAAGATGATTATCTTCATATCATTGTAGATGCAGTTAAAATCTTACAGGGTTAAATGAACAAATAAATGAAAGAATGCATAATATTTTTGCACATGACAGGGCTCGAATTTAGCACAAATTTCTTTGTAGCCAGAAGGACTAGTATATTGAGAAAATTACTAGTCCTGCCAAATCTTTACTAGTCCTGTTCACAAAACAATGTTACACAGCTTTCATGTACGTTTACTGATTTAATTTTAAAGTTCGAGCAACCCGCAACAAAACTGGATGTTTTCTTTGTGTTTGTTTTTGCGAATTGCGTACATCAGTTACACCACATAACGTTCCTTTCCTCGTCATAATTCAGCCATTCCCAGTTTTTTGTCCATTTCTTCTGAAACTTTCCATTACGCTTTTCCCTATCGTAAGAATTATTCCTCATCATTCTCATTCAACTTTTGCTTTTTTTTCCCAGTGGCTGAACACCTTCTATCAAATGCCACATTTTGCGTGTCGTATAAGGAGTGAATTGTGCCTTGTTTTGAAATACGAGATGTTATAGTATAGCTGATGTGAATTATTTAAAGCAAGAAAAGGAATGGCACAGTGTCCTTTATATACGAACGTCAGAGCAAGAAACACGTTTCAAAGCACGTGTCTTTGCCCCCTCCCACAATTAAATGGCCTCTCCCTAACAAAGACTTAACTTCAGCGGATGTTCTGCATGATCAAAGCAGTGTCTATTGTAAACACTGTTATAAAATATTAGCATCAGAAGATAGTGTTAGTTTCAGCTTGGAAAAGGTGTGTTCCCATCAAACGAAGCCATCTGACACTCGGTGCATTCTATTTAACTGCTCCAATTACGGTATCATAAGTCGTAAGTTTGGTAATTGTTCCTAATTAATCAAACCTCAGTGTATTGTTGAAATTAATAATAAGGCGGAAAATTTTCAAATCTTAGGTGCCCATCCTCAGAGATTTTAATTCCCAACAAATGTATAGCATTCTGCTTGGATATCCCCCCGTGTATTCAATTATTTGTTCATTCTTGTAAGGGAAAAATATACAAACTATTCTTATCATCATAGAAAATGTAGTTATATGGAAAGGATGTGTCAATAACATAATCGTAATAAAATGATCTAATTCTTATAATTATATCGATGGAAATGTAAAATATGTAGTTTCCTGTTTGTGACTGTTGGAGCGTTTGGGTAGCGAGCAAAAAAGAAAAAGAACCTTAAACAAAAAAACGTGCAAACTAATTTCTTTGATTAGTTTTTGTTGTGTTCTTTTGTGTTTTATACCGCTTTGTAGTTTGTTACTGTGGTCGAGTGAATAAAGTGTGATACTACGTCAATTTTTCATTTAATTTGTTATCAGATTAATTAGGGTCAATTACCAAACTTCCGTTGTTAATGACAGGACCATAATTTGCGCTGTTAAGTGAAAAGCACAAAATTGGATGGATTCTTGTTATACAAACGCACCTTTCCGAGGCAGAAATGAACTTCATCTTCTCATGCTGATATTTTATGACTGTGTTTGCAATGTCCACTGCTTTGATTCTACAGAACATCTGCTAAGTCAAGTCTTTATTAGGGAATGGCATAAACAAACGCTGACTATTGATAACCGAAACTTACTAGCCCATCGGACTATTAACATGACGAAAGTTACTAGTCCGACAGGAAATCTGCTAGCCTCGGGCTAGCGGACTACCGCTAATTTCGAGCCCTGCATGAAATTCAGTTTCAGATTATTAGTCAATTTTTTTATTTATTGACATATATAGGTTTATTTATACAATACACGTAGATAATATACTGCTTTTGTGGACCTCACAGAGTAGCATTTGGCGGATTCTAAAGAAGTGGTGAGCCCTGGCAGTGAAACAAAGAGATGATATTGTCAGACTTTGGTGCACAAAAAAAAGAACTCATCTTTCAATGTGATTGTTTCTTTGGCGATTTATCAGCAAGCAAAATAGTGTATTACCCTCTTCCTACTTTCAGTTTACTACAATACATTCTTTAACTCACCTTAACCAAGTTAATACTGAAACAATGTTAGTAACAGATAATAAGTGTGCTGAAACTCCATCTTGCACATATATGTTCATTGACTACATTTAATATTATATTTATGACTCTAAAAAGAAACAAAGCAGAGGGTGTCACTGCCTAAGTCAGATAAACTTAGCAGTCTGTTCTTTAGTATTTGGTTGTTTTATTTCCTTATGACATTTAATATCTGAAATATTCCAGTGTTTATCAAATTGTTAATATATTTAATTTCATAACCAATGCTTTAGAGTAAAATACCTTTACCTAATATCATGCATTTAATCAAATAGCACTATCATATACATGAAACAATCTGCTGCATCCTTAGAATCTAATCCCAGGATGATTGGAGAAACTTCCATGGGAAGAACAATACAAAAAACATAAAATAGAAAAACATGTATTCGATAACGGGTCTAAAACAAGATCAAAATGTTCACTTAGTTCTTTCCTTTTTTGAGGGGCTGGAGAGGGGATAGTTACGCTATGTGTTCCTACTGTGACAACTGCCAATGAGATTAGATTATAGAACATCCATTTGACACATGGTGATTTAGAAGCATCATAAAGGAAAGAAAACAAATAGTTATTGTATAATCGACAAAACAATACTTTATTGATATACTTAAGTTTTTATAATCTCTTATTGGTTAAGTTTAAATATAGTTTATGAACCACTGATTATGTTGCATGCTTTGTGTATTCCTGTTGAAAATACTAACATTAAAGAAATAAGAAAATCAAAATTATATTACCTATAGAGCATAGAACCACAAAATATCAAGGTTTTTATATAAACCAACAGAAAAAAATATAAAGCAAAACAAAATCCGAATTAATTGATAGTAACTAATCCTAACTAAGTTATGCAGATGAATTTCTTTCATAAATACACTTGCTAAAATTGCACTTGAACAAAAACCACTATACGACTTACATATTTTTTTTACAGGGCGAAGACTTGATGAAGTTACCTCCAAAGAATAAAGCTGGAACATATTATGCATGTATCAAGGGACGGGCCATAAGCTGTTTGAGAAACTCAACGCCTTCTGATTATTGTTCTGGTTTTACAACTGATGAGAGTAAGACGTTTTTATTTGTCACATTTTTTGGTGTTTTTTTTTTCTTCCGACAAATGAATTGTGCGTGTAGTACTGGTACAAAAAAATCATAAAATTTGACCAATTTAAGAAAAAGGATGCTTCTGGTTTTTGCTTGAAAATATTTAAATGATTACATCTCTAAAAAAACAATTTTTATTTCAAATTTAAAATGTATGGTTTTAGCTTTGTAGTATTTCAGAAAAGTTAAATATTTTTACATTTATTCACAACGAGTTCTTATATTCAGTTCTGTTTTGTTTAGATAATTCTTTCTTTTCTTGTCAATTATATTTCTTGATAAATTGTATACATTTGGAAAGAAATCGTGTACATGAATATAAAACAATAAAAAGAATACTTTGCAAACATAATGATTTTCTATTGTTTTTGCCTTTTTTATTCAGTGATATAAACACTTGATCGCTCATGTCATTTAAACATTGAATTTTTGTAAAATGTTCTGTGCTGGATTATAAACAACTTTACTTTCAGGGAAATACAGTGGAAGTAATACTAGTTAATTTTGACTCGTCATTTGCATAAAATTCAATAAAGATGGTTCCTTCTTCTCTGTTGCAAATTGTTTAGCTTTGTGAGGACTAATTTGTTACTCAAATAGAAAATATGTCTTCTGGTAGGAAATCTCGCAAGCATAGATACCTTGTTACAACAAAGGATGGGTAAGGCTAGAAGACATTCATGCCAACTATAAGTTACAGCGTTAGTTTAAAATTTTTGTATGTATGTATATATGACATTGATCAGTAAGTAATAAATAATGAACCTCCATGTGTGCAAAACACATATGCCCACATTTGTCAGTTTTTCCCGTCGAAAGTCTGAGCCTCCTGAATAAGTACTGGAAAATGGAGGACATATCCCATTTCCCCTCCATTGTCCTTGCTGTGTTCTGGATAGCTTCCTTAACTACTTCATAAAACTAAAAACACTGAACCATTTTAGGTACAACTTAATTTTCATAGATGTGCATCAGGATCATCAAATGCATTAATACTTAAACAAGACAACACAAGCATGCTGTTAAAGCATTACTTATATAGTCAACAGAATTAACACAATGCTACATTTCTTCTTCTTCAAAATCACAGAATAAAATAGGATGGGAAAAGATTCGATAACAGTGATGCCTAGACCGATCATACAGGAGACAACTAGACTGGGGCAGGGATCAAAGGCTTCTATTAAAATTTTCGAAGAGTCTGATGGTTACACATTCATATTTATATGTGGCAGGATTATCAAATACTTGTATTTGCATTAGTATACTAAAGCAAAGGCACAAATGAAATACAGACAGTTTAAATATACATTTAAATTAGGTTCTAAAGAATAATAGCCATAAGTGGAGAGAAATACAATGCCTCTGATTTTTCGGACCAAATAAAATAATCATAATCCTTCTCATGAACAATTTTTCATTGTCCTTGTTATGTCAGGATTTCTATGATTAAAAATGTCTGAAATATATTCACACCATAGGGGCCTCTTATAGGGATATCATTATTTTTAATTAATCTATGCATTGTGCATAGAGATTACTGTTTACTGTTCTTCATTTTTACTTTTGCCTAGTTAATTCTTTCCCACAATTTATTGCTGTTTGTGTAAGCAACTATAATTCAGATTCTTATTAATGATTCATTATATACCAATCTTTTCGCACACTGCAAAAATATTCATTTTTCTGAGTATATGTAGCCTCTGATGTTAGTTGTTTAAAGAGAATATTTAATAAATTGTCTCTTGGAATGATCAATAAATCAGTAGTGCACCCATCTACTACTGCTTCTTTTACATTCAGTTATTTGCAACATTTGTTCGATCCTTTTGAGCTTAAAATGTTTTTTAAATCGACGAACACGTGTGCCATTATCTTGGTTTATTCACAAAAAGGTACTTTGTATATTAATCCATCATGTGCTTTGTATTTTCTTTTCACACAGATTATCTCAATACTTTTGACGAATCAGTGGAACATTGATGAGATCTTTGAGTTATGCTGTAAATTAAGCCAAAAGCATACTTATGTATTCTACTACATCATATTTGTAAATAATTATATTCTCGTGTTCTTGGTGTTGATAATCTTGGTAAAAGGGCTGAAGCTGCTTCTCTCTATGTTTCCATCATTTGACCTGAAATTTTACAGTACATTATGACATTGTTGACACTCTTGGCAGAAGGGCTGGCTTATCTCTATATTTCATCTTTAATTCAAGAAACACTGCAGTATTTATTTTAATGTTTGAAATAAATATCATGTGTATTAGCGTTAATAATGATTCGCATCACAGCTGAATCTGAAAAAAACTTTAATACCGTGCTACACATGTAAATACATACTTTCTATTTATATATCTAGATTGTTGTTTTTATATTGGACGCATTCAGTATATATAATCACTCCTGAAAACGGTTCATTTGAGCACAATGTAGCTTTGCAGCATCATTTATGTTGTTCAAAGTATTTCACATTTTTTTTTAAATTTTGAGGCACAATGATTGTACCAATTTATCAATGCCACTTAATGGAGTAGCAACGTTTTAATGGCCCGATTTTTTATGTGTTTCAAAAGTAAGTTATCGCCATAGTCTGCCAAAAAATCTCAGACAGACAGTAGTAAGGGCTACTGTCCAGTAGAAAGGTAGAGGTAATGTTGGTTCTTTAATTTATAGTTGTTGAGGAAGGCTCCAGCCTATAATCCTGACCACATAACGGGGTGTTATAGTATAAGGCAATATATGAGAGCATGACAGAAAAGTAGATAGAATAAAATCAGTGTGTTGTTTGAATTTGTTTGCTGTACATGGGTGGCAGCCCATGCCGAAGATTTTACACTTTTACAAATATAACAATGTGTCCACGTCTTTCACATATTGCCAACTAACCCTAAAGTCATCACCAACATTAATCTCTGCTAGCCGATATTGCATTATCACATGCACTTATATGCATATATATGTGTGCTATAGTGATAGAAAATGGTTCACCTGTGTTTAGATAGTCACAGTTTAATATGTAACATTTAACTCTAGCAGTAGATTCCATAGGACAATCTTACACAGAAGCAAACTATTAATAGACAAGGGATACTAATCAGCGCGTTAACAGTTAAGAGATTATTTAGAATAGCTACTCCAAATCACAACAGTACAGTTTTAATTCACATGAAGTTTACTTAAAGCAGAAACCTGCCGATTTCTGACGAATGATGATGAAATTTTTACATGTTTAATGCCAACAACTTACACCAAAAGGAGGCATCTGCCTTCCTCAAGGATCGCAAAATGATATCTAATAATTAAAAAATATAAATCAGCTATATTGCTCAGCACACATTAAATGACACTAATAATTTCTCCATGTTGTCCTGTTATATGATGTGATGCTTTGTTGACGAACACATGTGATACCCATGATACATTTTTATTCCAATAGTATAAGTATTGCAGAGACATAATATGTACCTATCCGGTCTACATGCAAACCATAAATTTTGCAATTTGTATCTTTTGGTACAGCTCAAGTAAATATGTGACCCAAGCCCATGATGATCTTAAACGCCATATATTTAAAATACTAAGTTTCCACTACAATATATAATAGTTGCGCACATATTCAGACTGTTCCCAATAACATGCCAAGTGAGCAGTTCATATCTTTAAGGGTTTACAAATATTTACCCCAAACACTTTCAGGATCAAACGATAAAAAAGTTTACTTTATATCAATCAACCGACTGATAAATTCCTCATTCACTAATTTAGCATTGAATATTATTTCCTTACAGTTAGCGGTGACCTGGATCCATCCAGCAGTCGAATTGAATCTGTCTTTGCGATGTTGATTGTTATAATAGTTGGGTTGCCCGTGGGGTCAGTCGTATTAATCATTATCATATGCTGGCGCAGAAAAAGTGAGTTTTATTCAGAATTTTTAGACCAAATGTATTAGTTAATTTAGTTTCCTTAAAAAAAACCAACAAACAAAAACCTGCTAGCTGTGTGCATGTATGCCTTAGCTAGATGGCTATTCAATAATACGAAGGAAAAGAAATATCTGTCTACATTACAATATTTGATGTAATATGTTAGTAGAGATCATTACAATGTGTTGTTAGTTTGTACTGTGGCATGATGTAAAAGATGATAAATGTTAGAACTGACTGCATTTGATTTTGAATCTTTGGCCATAGGTAAAGCTTCAAGACTATCTAAGCTGCCCGGCGCATTCATCATGCATGTGTTGAAAACTTTAAAGTCGTGGTTTGTATAATCAACTCTTACTGTGCAGCTTGAAATTGGATGATGATTGCAATATGGGTTCATTAAGATGAGGTAACCTCTTACCAACATGCATTGTACAGATGTGAACTCTGAGATGATGCATTTGTGGCGTCTTTCTTCTAATTTACATAGTGAAAGAGAAAAGTGCTGATAACAATTCCATAATCACAATAAGATTATCATCAAAAAAATTAATAACATTAACAAAGCGCATACGGGATCTTGAGAAAATATTAGCTGTAAACCAATCTCAGCAAAGCCGTTTGGCAAGCATTATGTTATTGGATACCGATCTAATGTAAATAATTACTTTAAGTGAACAAAGTAAGTATCGTCCCTTACACCTATCTTTGTTTGATTGATAAGATTAACCTATTGTGTTCATCTTTCACAGATATTGCAAATTGTTATATACTTATTCGGCTGTTACTTATTATAGACCATTGTCGACAGGGTAAATTTTATAAAGTATTGGTGTAAGGCCATTCTGATATTTTCATGTAGATACTAAACTAAGAGTAGAGCAAGAAAACACAATCTGATCTATAAATAATTGCCTCCTGTTATATGTCCTGAGGTTTATTATACCAGTTATTATTAGACGTGTGCATACAAATGCTTTAGATGCATGAATGGTGACATTAATCAAATCAGATACATAGGATGTTTGTCTCATGTTGAATCATTGAATGTAGCTAAATGCATGGTGATTCAGTGTCAGTTTGGAAAGGGGTTAACTTAAAAATGAATGTTCATGCAGACAGGTCATGGACCGGCAGAAAAGCTCTTGATTACTACAGATATTTAAAACAATAATCCGTCAATCTTTAACACGAATGACAAATGTTTTTCAGTGCTTATATTGTTGCTTGATATTGATATATACATTTAACAATCAGCACTTTTATTTGTTTATACTGATTCATTTTGAAAGTAATTTTAGGTTAAAACCTTCAGTAACAAACATTTTCAAACTTGCCTTTCTTTCTATTTACCATGACTCTACCCCATTTTAATTCCTTTATATATCTCTCTCTTTCTTGTAACATCTGTTTAACCTACAGTTCTATATTGCATATGCTTCAACTGTTTTATGTGACATGACTATACAATAATGCTTATTTAAAAAAACTATCTAATATAAATGAATGTATTATATATGTAACATTCCCCACTTTCCCATACATATATTTTCCAGAGTAAAACTCCAAACCATATCACAGATCCGAACTGCAATTTGGTCTTGTGTTGATTTTTGTATTCAATCGGATATGGAAAAAGTGTAATGGATCCTAATTTATCTTAATTGTTACTTGACAAAAAGATAAAATATACTATTTTACTTGTATTTTGCAAGAATCAAGAAATGAATTCCCATGGCACAATTCAAGAAATATTTCAATATGAAATCTAAAATACTTTACATGGTGATGACACCAAGATAAAACAAAATAGAGAATTCTTAAAAACATTACCTTTTACCATTCTGTGTGTACTTTTAAACACGATTGTTATTATTTATATTATTATGACTCTATGGCTTTACAAAAATAATAGGAAAGGATGAGTAGCATAAAACTTTGAAAAATTCAATATATAACTTTTTTTCCTAAAATACAAAGTGAAAATGTTTAGAAGGCATACAGTATTGTGAATTAAATCCAGACCTCCTGGAATTATGAACACATGTCCTAATGAATAATGTTCTGAATAATAATTAGCGGTATTCCGAATAATTTCCAATGCTGAAGGTGGTCACATGCCAGTAATGGCTGGTATTCTCTATTGTACCAAATGGACTAAATTATATTGATGTGTCAACAGTCTTTTATTGAATCACAGTAATATAATATAATGTTTCCTTGTTTGAAATCACTATAATTGCCAGTTAATGTCTCTTTCCAAAAATATTATTGAGTAGTTTGTATTTCCAGAGAATAATAAATAATTTCACCCAAATCAAAATCTCA